>JAWQUT010000158.1:103214-163686 GCA_033807755.1 Ellobium chinense
TAGGTATTAATTCAATGACTTTATGGGTATCACTCAAAAGACAACCGTGATAACTTGTGTAAAAAATGCCAGTTTACTTTTTGCACGCTTGTGTTGTTCTTGAATAACTAAGAAACTGAGACCTGAAAGTAACTAGTTACTTTTCAAAGTAAAGTAATTGTAACAGTTACTTTGTTTTCAAAAAAAGTAAAGTACTGTAATTGGTAACAATTACTCATTTTTCAGAAAAGTAAAGTAATTATAACAGTTACTTTTAAAAGTAACTTTTAACAACCCTGGCTTTAGCCGAACTCGAGCCTCAACCGGCAGCATTTGTCATGAACAAACGTCAGGAACACAGCCCCGTAGAATGGACGACATCAAAGTTCATTTACATGTAATGCAGATAGCATGTTATGACCTTAGTCGCAGCTTCCAGACTACCATCCAGCCTCGTGGGGAGAACGCATGAAGAGCCTTGCAGGAGCCAGATGCGGGCTCGACTGCGCTGAGGCGTAGCGTAGACTCCGTATAACACCAGACTCGAACTCAAAGCCAGACTAACTCAAGGGAAAATTAATGTGAAATATAACATGGTTACGCGGACATATCGGAGAGCTACTATGTCAAAGGCCTCTAGCCTCATCTTTTGATGCACCACTTTGGCATCGATGTGGGAAAAATGGACAAGGAGTGAAAGGTTAATGGAGGCTGGCAGGGTAGCTGTGCAAGTTACATCAACATGTCATATATCAAATTGTAGGGCACAGCAAAATAAATAAGTTGTACAGACCATCCCAAGTCATTACAAAACTGATAACTAGAAAACATGATCTAAAGGTGCTGAGAGGCAGCTTACCTACTGCTGTTGCATAGCATTAAGCGCCAATAACTCAGTGTCATAAATGATAGTGCAAATGATTTGTCTCAGACAGATGCTTAAGTGACATATGTTTGATGAATGTAGCCTTAATGGTTACTGAGAAAATTACAGTTGAGTGCTGGCATGAAAGCACAAATGACCCTGCAGGCAGGGGCGGTTTAGGGCTCACGGAAGAAAGAATCGAAAGTGAAATAAGGGTATGCATTTTCTAAAGTCTTAAGAGTGTTTATTCGATTTATACCCATTATTATTATTATTATTATTATTGATTATGATGATGACGATGACGATGATGATGATGATGATGATGATGATGATGGCGATGATGATCACACGTGAAACATCAAACGTGATATAATGTTATCACCTGTCTAAAGTGCAAAAAAAACCAATATACCGGCCAAACCACACAGAAACTAAGAACATGTTTCGCCAACCACCGCTCAACCATAAGAACTAAGAAGTTGACCAACCCGTAGCTCAACACTTCAACCTTCCCAATCATTCTGTGGACGATATGATGCTTACGGCTGTGGACCTGGTTTCTAACCCCAGTAAGGAAAACCTTAATAGAATCGAATCGAAGTGGATCTGGCAGCTCAAAACCCACCAAATTACCGGTGGCCTCAATATTGAGGAGCCCTTCTCAAAAAAAAATAGTAAATTAGAGATTTAGCCGCCTCTTCACACCTTAATTTCAAGTTCCAAATTCTTCATTCACTACATCCCTCTATTTTAACTTACCACCGGTTTTCAGTGCCCTTCCCTTCATCCTATTTCCCCCTGTTCTTTTGTGGATCCACCCTTGTTTCTACCATGATATAAGCTTTTACCTTTATCGATCAAATTTACTGAACACTTCATCAGCTCTACTTACTGCTTTATATCATATTTTTCTCTTTCTCCGACCAACAGTTCTCATCTCCCTTCCCTATTTTCAGTTGTATTGACATTACTTATTATTACATTTTCTTCCCTCCCTCTCCCGCTTCCATCTTCTGACTTCATCTCTGTTTCATTGCTGATTCATAAGACGATTCTTGATACACTGTATTTGTGTGTGTCACGTTAGACTGGCAATGTTTGTATTTTTATGGCTTACAGAGAGCCCGCCTATGCGCCTCCATTGCTTTTCCTTTAATTTCTCTACCCTTTCTTTTTTGTTGTTGCAGCTCTCATGTGACACTTCCTACTTTGTAATTACACGTACTGATAATATTGTTGTTATTCATGAGTTTTGTATCCCTTGCAGGTACCTCTCATTCTACACCAAACATTGTTACCCCATTGGGCCGGACCTCTTCCCCTCCCTCCCCTCCCTGTGTGCGTGCAAGTGTGTGTATATGTGTGTGTGTGTGTGTGTGTGTGTGTGTGCGCGCGCGTGCGCGTGCGTGTATGTGTATGTGCATGTGCACATGTGTGTGTGTGTATGTGTGTGGATACGTGTTGTGCGTGTGTGTGCGTGCGTGTGCATGCTTGTGTGTGTGTGTGTGCGCGCGCGTGTGTGTGTGTGTGTGTGTGTGTGTGTGTGTGTGTATGTAGTGTGTGTGTGTGTGTGTATGTAGTGTGTGTGTCCGTGTTCTGTGCATATGTACATGGGGGTTTTGGGGAGGGAGATGCATTGTCTTCACTTGCCGTCCCGGTTCTTGTTAGTTCAGTTCTAGTTTCTGCCCCTTTACTTGCTATTTGTTTAGATTTGGTGTCGTCTGCCTATGTGTTATCCCGTGATGTGTGTTCGTGTGGTCTTTCCTTATTCATTATTTTATGTTCCCTGAAGAAGGACACTGCTCCTAAAATTTGGAACTTTTATAAATTTTTCATGCCACAGAGAGTTTTTCTATATTTTTGAAAATGATGATGATGATGATAATGATGATGATGATGATGATGATAGCGTTTATCCCAAACAGGCTTTGAGCGCCTTACAGCAGGAAAAAAAAACTTCCTCGACTTCCAAGCATACACTCTTGCACATACACAATACAATTATTTTCGTAATCGTAAGATGAATATTAAGAGATTTTGTTTGATAGACTGTAAAACATTAATGAAAATACTGTTTGAACAAAAGCGTTTTCAACATTTTCATACATTTTTTAGACTGTTTAGATAGTCATTCTAGATACTCCAGGGGATTTTGCCCATGATCCGCTGTACCGTAAGACGCACATGTTTGAGGTAAACTCTGTTATAGCAATACGATTAAAACTTTAAGAAAAAAAAACAAAAACTTTTTCTGACCCCTTCATATTTGCCTCTTTCTCCCTCTTTCTCTTTATCTCTCTTGCTCCCTCTTTACTCCCCACTTTATCTCGCCCACTCTCTTACCTGCTGCTGTTTATTTGTTTGGGTAGGCCTATGACACCATTTACACAAACTTGCATTGCAAAGAAAAAAAAACGAAAAAAAAACCTCGTCGCCAAATCTATCATGACGTTTAATCAAAGACAATAAAATTACTTTATAAATAAGAGTCTCTGGTTTAATTGTAAGAAAATCGCTGAGTTCCAATCACGTTGATCTAACGTATGTGTAGCAAGACAGTTCAAAATTCCGTCACCTCAACTGGTCGATAGTAGAGGTACATAATACCGATAAACAAAACAGCGTACGGTTTCTGTGTCTGAGAAGGTGATGTTCCTCTTTTGCCAAACCCAAGGTACACAGATTACTAACTTGACGAAGACTATATTTTGAGCTAGAACTTATCTGGTCTAGTTCTAGTTTGGCAGCATGTCGGGACTCGGTTCTCTTTTCCTTTAGCGTCTTTAATAAAGTATTAGACTAGGGACAGGCTCGTCGGATAGGTGTGTCTCGACGTGCATTTCATTAGGGTTAAGGATCCCGTCTCGATGGGCATCAGGGTTAGGAACCCCGTCTCGATATATATTAGGATTAAGGTCAGTGGGTAGCATTAGGGTTTGGGATTTCCACTTTCGTAATTGGTTCTAAAGATAAAGTGAAAGGACTCTCTCAATTAGCTGTTAGGATGAGGGTCGGGGACCTTACATTTAAACTAAAAACTAAGTCTAGATTTTTCAATAGGTCTAGTCTAGAACTAGAGTCTAGTCTAGAGGTACAGTCATAAGTGACATTAGTCCAATATCTGTACACCTACGCAATTTCTCCATTAATAATCCATAGCCAGAATTTTTTTTTTTAAGGTATCCTAGAAAGACACCCTCATTTTCCATCATCAAATTGAAAACATTTATTTTGACGCTGTCTTTGAAATGCAGATTCTGGGGTACCTGCAAACAATTAGGCTTAGAATGGCCTAGGTATGCAGGTATTAGACTATTTGTAATTTGTAGCATGCTTGAACTAATGTAGGGAAGAATACATACCTCTGCTGCCCTTGGCCAAAGGACATTCCCTAGTCATGACAATATCATTGTCTTATGTCTAGGAACTCCCTCATGCATGATTTCTCTTTTCCAACCCTGCTCCAAATCCAAGTGGTAGGTGGGAGAATCCTGGGATATAATGTTTCTTAAGTAGTCCAGATTAGGGAAATTGCTAAATTACATCAACCACCTGTTCAGACACAGATCTGGTAGAAAAATAATCTTGCCAATGAATAATGCTAATGTGATTGGCCATCCCAGTCACCAATGAAAGCTGGTAAACTAGACGAATCCTGACTATCTGGGTTCTTGCAAAACATCAAGTCACTCATCTGCACCTGAGTTCACAAAATTTATGTGTATTACGACTTGGTGCATGAATAAGACAACAGTTCTTTGAATACAGGCATATATGCTTTTATTAATCATGTTTATTAATCATGTTAGAACTTCGTGTGAATTTCACAGTGAGCATGTTCCAGTGTAATTGCTGTTCCCATTTAGACAGTTGATAAGATAATGAGCAAATTTAGAACAATTTTTCCCAGTTACACTCCATCATACCTGTTACAGAAATACATTATAAAAATGTGAAACTAGTGCTATTCCTAAACTTAATGCCAGCCCCAAAGTGATAGTTGGCATTGATGAGTCATGTCAATAGAGTGTAATATGCTTAATTACTTTTATTTTGTCTTGAGACTGACATCATGGTGCACAGGATATTCCCAGTCGCACTCCATCCCCCTTGCCATCAACACAAGTGACAGATACTCTTGATATCCGCTGGTTCATAGCTGTCTGGGTCTTCCCATATAGTAGGCATGAGGCCCTAGGCCTCGCATATAAACCATGTCCAGAAGTCTCTTCATTGTTGATGACCCCCCACCACCCACCCCACAAGCTCCTCCTCTTGGACCAATATCAGAACATTGATGATATCTTGGGTATCATATTGAAACCCTGTCTTAAAGGCCCTGCCTAGGCTAGCATAATATCAGCTCTTTCATTCCCAGCTATCTTGTCATGGCATAGAGAGGGGAGAGAGGACGAGTGAGGGACTGGATATAACTCCTCTGAATGCTCTGGAACCAGTTCTTCTTAAAATCCCCACTATGAATTCCCCAAAGCATGCTGCACAAGGTTTGACTGTAAGTTGGCAATAGATGTTTGCAATCTTAACAAAGCACTATAATTTACTCAGTGTTCAGAGTGTCCCATGTGTTTTGCAATAAGAGTTCATGAGTAATTACTGTTCTTCTTCCACTGAGGTCAATTTATTACCCTTCAATTTTTCAGGCTGCCAAGCAAGGCATGTGTAGGAGGAGAGTTCCACAGCCTTTTTGTGAGCAGAGGGTGTAAAGAGTAGAGGCCACACTCTACGTACCATCTGGCAACCAAGTTTATCCAGGAAGCATTGGAGCATAAAGCAACTGGCCATGGCTCTAAACTTTCCTACACAAAGATCAGATCCTCGGATTGGAGTTCTATCGACAAAGGAAAAAGAGCCTCATGCATTGAGCATCAAGCTTGATGTTTACTATATGCTGCGTAAGACTCCTCTCCATTTTTCATGGTTCAAGCGGGTCCATCTTAATTTTCACAGAAATGGTTGTTGGTTCTTAGAAAAGCTTTAAACTTTGTCCTCATACCTTTCCAGCACAATACCACAATACTCACGATTTTTTTGTCGTTGATTGATTCACCACTTCCAGGGATGTAAATCTTCCGGTTTTGGCCGGATTTTCCGGCCAACAGGCCTTTCCCGGCTCGGCCGGCTGGCTGGTCGGCCAGTCGGCCGGTCGCGCCGAGAAAGCAGTCGAGCGCCGGAAATAATAATTATTTTTCTCGCTTGATTGCGAACGTTTTTAACTACGAAGTTACCGTTTAGAACTGGCCGGAAATTGCTTGCTTGTTGCCAGGCTGGACGATTGGACTAATGTTGGCCTGTGTTTGGCATTACATGTAGATCTAGTCTAGTCTAGTATGCCGGAATGATCATTGTAACATACAGACTAACTTGATTTGCCCTGGCAAGATTTCAAATTGATTTGGGTGCTTTGTGGTCGTCACCCTGGTACACTGATGCAAACTTATGAATCCTGCAGACTGTCACTGTCTGTCTAGTTAACTTAAAGTAGCGTGGCTTAACTGGCTTTGCACAAAGCCCTAGGCTTGTCAGTAGATCAAGTGACGTCTTTTCAAGAGATTTGGATTTAGTTGTGGCAGTTTTCATCCTAACTTTCGTGAACCATGAACAGAATGCTTGTCAGCACTTATGAAGCTATCCAGAAGCACAAGTACATTTTGCTCAATGCTGGCAAGACCTCAGTGCAGTTTTATCACAGTTCACAGAAGCACTGTGAAGTCTCCAGTTGATCCCTCCCTCATTTACTACATGCAGACTGCTGCCACCAGAATGAAAAGTGCGAAGAAACATAAAAAGCTAGCTGTGCCCAAACTTAAAGAATCTATGCATGAACTGTCCCTGATTCCTTCCCACTACAAAAGTGTGCCTTCCAAGAACCAAGAACATGTATCACAGGACCCCCCTGCAAAAAGGAAGGCCAACTTTGAAACAGCCCCTAAAGAGAAGTGGCCTTGTGTCCAAGACATTAGGGTTTTTTTCACCAAAAAGTAACTTATTATTATCCAGGTCATAGTGGATGCTTTCAAAAGAAAGCATGGTGAATAAATAAAAAAGTATGGTGAGTTCAAAGCAGTATTTCTTTCTCTCTTTATCATGTTCTTTTATGTCCTCTTTCTTGCAGTTCAGTAATGTATTTAACAATTTAAGTGTTGTACAAGATTTGTTACTATGAAACCTTATGCGGAACACTGCATCCGCATTTTGAACCTAGGGGAAATTTTCCTGATTTTTTGCTCTTGGCCATTACATCCCTGCACTTCATATTTACAGCAGTGGCACTCTGTGGCAGACATAGTAATTATTAAGGCAGTAAGATAAATTGAGGACCCTTGAAAGGCCCTTGATATGTTTATTTGAAAAGTGACATGATTCTCTTTTAACGGAGCACGGATGCTTGTTGTGATGCTGGGTTTTCTTATGTTTCTACAGACTGATTATATCTTGAAAGAAATAGAGCAAGTCAGATCATAAATATGTTAAAACTGTTGTACCCTCCACCAAGTCCAACTGCTCTTTTAGATTGTAGTGCATTATGTGGTAGGCATTACCCTTTTCTAAGTAGTACATGTTCCATGCAAAATTTCACAATGAAGTGACAGATTGTGTTGTTTTATTTTTCTGTGAGTGGTGATCTTAGAAAAACTTTATCTTAGATTACACTAATAACTGCAAAACTAGATTCATACATGTGTCAACCATGCATTAATGCATTTCTTTACAGAACAGTATTCAATATTTTAGTCTTAATAATAAGTTATGCAGACCTGTGGGGAATGGTTGTCTTTCAAAGAAATACAGTCGACTCCGCTTAATCGCCCTCCGCTTAATCGCCTTTTCCGCTTAATCGCCTCGTTTTCTAGGGAACTGAATTTTTTCTATATAAAAGTCACTGGATAACCGACCACTCTGCAGCGCCTGTGAATTCAAAGATCAGCGGTTGAAGGATTACAGTTGACAAACAAATATGTACACAGACGGTTTAACTGCGCGATGGATGGCAGACCGGTTGACTGAGTGACAACTGGCACGCCAAAATAGGTGTGAGAAGCCCTTCCTCCTCATTTCCCCCTCCTCTTGTCCCCTTTCGTCCCACGCTACGCATCACCACCATCGCCCGTCCGATAATGCTAATGCTCCGAAAGCTGTATAGTCTCCTCCCCCCACACCTTCTGTCTCAGCAAAGTGGAGAATGTAAACATCGTATGGCGTCTGTTTGGTAGATTTTGGCTAGATTAGAGAACGTGTCATTTGGATGAACGGTCAATCCCGACCGTGCCATCCTACTTGTTATTGTCTGCTGGGCTACTGCGAGGTGGCCAATGAGAGAGACAGCGGAGATCAAACGTTTTGTGGGCTACAACACCGTCATACTCGAGTCTGTCCTGAGTCTGGCGATGAGAAGACGTCAATCTGAAACCACAACATCAAAGAAATTTAACCCCATTACCAAAAATATGGCCGAATTTACCCTCTCCGCTTAATCGCTTCTCCGCTTAATCGCCCACTTTTTCTGTGATCCTGAGGAAGGGCGATTAAGCGGAGTCGACTGTATAAAATGTCTCTGTAATGAAAATAGTTGAAAATGTTATAGATACCTGTGTGGAATAAGGTGTCAATAACAACTGTTTTTGGAGAAAATGATTTCATGAGATCACCATCCACAACAGAAAAAACACATTCTTTAGCACTTGGTGTGCAAGTTTGTATGTAAACTGCACTGAATTAGAAGAAGATAGAGTGGTAATGCCTTATAATCCAGAGAAAAGGGGCTATTCTTCCCCTTAAAAGCTGAGTCTCTAACACCAAACAACAGGACAAACCATCTGTAACCAAGTGGTTAGCCTTGCAAAGTGTTTCAGTGGCAGCTGTATTTTGTGGCAAACCTGATTTCACCAGGATTGGTGTTGCACTTTTGTGGTTATTGTCATGTTTTTCATTTTACACAAATATTCTGTATTTTCTGCAGCAGTAATCTCTTGGTGCTGAAATTTTGGGCTGCAAAATCTGTATGTATGTCTCCTCTTTCTTTTCAGTGAAGAGACAAATACTTCAGTATCAAAGTCCAACCATAGCTCTTTTCCCTTCAATTGGGTCTGAGAAGAACACCAATAGAATTGCACATGTCCGAGATACAATCTACTGTGCAGTGGCCGTGTGGTCCTTGTCTCAGGCTTACAAGTGAGAATTGATCTGTTTATTTAGAGAATACCTGCTAGGCGAACATCCTTATGCAGGAATATGTAGACATTTCATATCATGGTATCTGAATTTACCCACATTTCACCCATTTTCAGTAACTCAAGTACTGATGGGTTTCAATTTCATGTATAAACACCCTGACAACATCTATTTCTGAGACATGAAATTTGAAGTATGTATAGGAAGTATCAACAGAAGATTAAGCAGTGGCACATGGTCTCAGTGTAATGCATGTCAGATTTGAATCCTTGTATCAGGAGGCACAGTGTGAACATAGTTCACAATACTGATCAAGAGGGAAAGGCACTCGTTACAGTTGCGTTTTGCTCATGTTATCAGCTCCATTGTTGGTCCTGCAGTGATTGTGAATTTTTTTAGTTAAAAAAAATGTTTTGTAACTCTGAAATGTATTTACTAAATTGTATGGTAATTTTAGAAGTATTATTTCACTCATTTTTGCACTGAATTAATACATTTTAAAAAATTTTAAATCCAGAAAAATTGATGATGATCAGGGGAGAGCGCATGAACTGGGTCAGGCAGCTGTGAAAAGCATGAGGGGAATTCTGCACTGTTGGATTAGACAGGCAGATAAGGTAAGCATATCCTTGCTCATCATTGACAGTGTTCTCAAACCAGATCTGTACACCATGGCATTCTTGTAGGGAGGTAGACCCCAGACTGCGGCCAGGCTTTGCTGGCTTAAGGGAGGCACACTAAGGAAACAGAGCCTAGACCACAGCCAGGTTGTATTGGGGGTAGGGGGATTTCAGAATTAGTTTAGTACATAGAAAATAATTTACACAGTCTGTTAAAGTACCTTGTCATGAGAAATAATATAACTCTTGTATTATGTAAACTGGGCAACTTGTGACCCCTCTTTAATATGCATGTACTTGTATATTTCACTCCTCAAGATTGCTGATGGCATGCCGTGTAAAGTAATCAGTGCAGAATAGATACTGTGCTATATGCTGAATAAGTTCAAGGCAAAGTAACGAGGAAGCCAATGTTTCAACAAATTGATATCAAGGCCTCTTACTGTCATGCCATGATGTTTTTTTAATGACACAGTTAGTTGCTGATTCCAGCCAGTACTCGGTGCTGTTTGCTTCATTTTAGGTAGAAAAATTCAAGTCTAATCAGAGTCCGGGATATGCACTGCACTCCACATTTGACATGATGACTGGTGATCCAACATACAGGGATGATGAATATGAACACTTGCAGGTTTGTTTGTTAGTTAAGTTTTTATAACGCGTGAGCATGATTACTGTCGATGAGAAGACATGAGATGAACACACTGTTCTGACAGGATATCGTGTGTGTGCTCTGAAATGTTTCCAGGCAGTTAGTGGAGTAAATCAAAATTCTAGTCAGCATCATCAAAATGTAATCTAGCGAAACACAAGTTGTGTGGAGAGCATTTTTATGGAATCTACCTGAAGTTTCAAAAGATTTGTCAAGCAAGGATAAGAAGTTCTGATGTGTGGACCAGCCTTCTGTGCTTATTACGATCAGACAGTATCATCTTTGCACCCCAAAAGATTGACCCTTGAAGGTAAGATATACTGTTTTGCCCAAATAACTCATGGAATCTATTTACAGTAGTCTCTGGCTAACATCCTAGTGTTTCAGAGATGATAAAAGCAGAATCTTAGCTGGAGTAGGAGGGATCTTAGCCAATCATACAGAGTAAAGAGGGAGATAAGTACAGAAGATAAGTACAAAATGCATGTTAATGTATTTCACTGGCTTACAAGTTACATCACAATGACCCTTCTTGTTTTTTATTCCTCAGATTGATACTGTGGCATTGTTCCTGCTGTTTCTTAGCCAGATGATTTCTTCAGGTCTACAGGTAAGGTATGCCTTAAGCTGAGCAGCATGGTAATCTTCAGTCCTAAGCCTCTGCCTGAATTGTTTATAGGGAATACATATATATACATATGTGAAATCGGATAATGATAATCTCCAAGTCATTGAATAACTTAACAAGGAAATTCTTATTTTAGAAATGTCGAGTGGAAGTGCCATAGTAGCAACAAAAAATTTAAGCTATGGTAAAAGTTTATGCTAGTGGATGACTTGAGGCTGAAATATTTGAAACTTTAATAATCTATAGTTTAAAACAATTGGCCTTGTACTGGTGATTTGCTAAACTCTACATGTGATCAGTTTTTCAGCATTGCAGTATTATGTTCACTGTTATCAGTTATCAAATCTTAATCTGTAATAATAATATTAATAGGCCAGAATCCAGAATGCAGATGTGGTTGCAGAATCCACAGTATAACTGTGCTTAAGGGATTTTGCCGTTAATGTGTTGTGACTTTTCATACAAATAGGACACTAAAGTCATGATTGGCATCAAGATGCATAACTGTTTGTACTGATATCATGCTCTTACAGGTGATTTACTCCACGGACGAAGTGAACTTTGTGCAGAACCTTGTGTTTTATGTTGAGCGTGCTTACAGGACACCAGATTACGGGATGTGGGAGAGGGGTAGCAAATATAACAACGGCAGCACAGAAATACATGCCAGGTGAGACATATCAGAGTGATTGTCATGTCCATATACTTGTCAGTGAACATGTGGCACTTTAAATATAAATATTGGTGGGTTTACCAAACATTATATTAAGTGTAGGTTTCTTTTCAATAAAGCCAGCAGGATTAGCTTTGTTGACTTATAATGTTGATGCCTTTGCTGTAACTTTGTCACAATTGCTTTTATTGCATGTATCGGTTATGGACTGTTACAGCAAGACATTGCTATAGAAGATGGATGGTATAGAATTTTGTCCAGGTTTCAACAGGAATCTGAAATTGAAACTGAATAGTTTTTCACAGATCTTGTGTATTATCATGCTTTCAGTTTCAGTGAAGTGGCAAAGAGAGAGAATATTGTTCTTTAATAAGTTGTTACATATAAGAATACTGAAAAGCAAAGAAAATATGCTTTGATATATACATACATATAATATATAATATCTGTGTCATTTCAGTTCCATTGGAATGGCCAAAGCTGCTTTGGAGGCTGTGAATGGGTGTAACTTGTTCGGGGAGCATGGTGCTGCCTGGTCAGTCATTTTTGTAGACATTGATGCTCACAACAGGAACAGGACTATCTTTGAAACAATTCTGCCCAGAGAGTCAAATTCTAAGGTACTTTGTCACTAGAAGGTTTAATTTTGTGCTGTGCATATTATTCTTTTAGTTTAAGACAGGATTCATATAAATATCCTCAATTTATATAACGATTGTCAGTATCTTGCACAAATCGGACATTTTCAAATGCCATGTGATATCTTCTATAATTGGCAATGTGAAATTTGCAGTATGCTTAATTTCAATGCATGACTTCAATCTTAAATGCGTGTCTCGTAATTAAATACAGTTCCTCAAAAGTGACTATATTCCTTTGAAGAAGACTAAGTGCAGTATGAAAGTACACAAAAATTATCAAAATTGTTTAATTTTATTTATTGTTGGCTTCATGGTTACAAACTTCTTAAGATCGTGAAGTTTTGTTCTTTGCTGGATTTGACTCCACAAAACATCTTCAAAAGAATCACTGCTTATATAACAATCTATATTCCGTATGCCCATACCCAGAACACAGATGCATCTCTTCTTCCCACTGTTGGCTGGCCGGCTTTTGCCATCCATGAAGAGGCTGTAAGAAATCGCACCATAGAGAAGGTCTTACGCAAACTCAAGGGCCAGTTTGGCATCAAGCGCTTTCTGCGGGATGGATACAAAACCATCATTGAAGACAGGAACAGGAAGTACTATCGTCCAGCAGAGATCAAGGTAGATTTATTGGTTAGACTTTGCCAGCAAGAAATAATAGTTATGTTAACTGTGTTTGTTCTAATGCATACACACTAATGCATCGGGGAACGGAGCACCTATGGGGTTGCCCGGTGTGCAGTGATGTTGCAACCCTGAACAATGAACAAACAAAATGCTATTGATCAAAGTGTATCAGCAAGCACCTATGGTATGCAATAAATGAAGACGAACACAGCAATAAATATGGTGTGCCTTCACAAACAGGATTCGCTGAAGTCAGTGTGCGACTACCAGCTACTGACCAGAAGGTGCTGATTGCGTGAAAATGACAAACGTGTATGCTGCGGTCTAGGACACAAACAGATTTTAAGATTATATTGAAGTATCGGCTTGGTTTTCAAAACTTGCAGAAAGGTTACTTTCAAGGAAAATACAACACTTATGAGAATTATGTCTTATAGTTTTATGCATGAGACAGTATTGCTGTGGAGGGACGAAATTAAACTGCTTAAAAATTTCAGGTTAGCTGGTAAACAAGCAGAGGAAGATTATTTTAAAAATTTAGCAAATTAAAACGACTTTTAATTTTTGAATTTGCACCACAAAATATGTTTGTAATCACTTCATAATTTACTTTGTTATTTTATCCATAACTTTGAATCACTTTCTGTTACAAATGTGGTGTTTCTTTGACTTGATATTTTTACGCTTGTGAACTGAAATCATGTGTTTTGCTCTTAGTTAAGCTGTTTTTGTATTACTTTTCTTTCAGAATTTTGATGGTATTGAATCAGAATGGCCCATGTTTTTCGTGTATCTACTGATTGACAGTAAGTGAGTTTCAGAATGGTTTTTAATGACAAGTAGATAACTTGAACTGAAGAATATTTTTTGATAACGATGTCACCTAGGCTGCTAGCTGCGTGTAACGAAGCCCCTTATATAACAAGATGAAATTTGAAGTTTTATTCTTTCCTACTCCTTTTCTGCTACTCTGTTTTTGGTAATCTCATTTTGTAAACTTGTGACCTTAGGCCTTGTCTCCTTACTGTGGTGCGGTAAACAAAGAGGGTAAGCTCACTTCATTGAGTTTCTCTACAGGATTTTATCCATTAGTGAATGATACCCTGAAACCAGATATCCCTACTGATTACCTTTTGCAGCAAATACTCAGTACCAGTACTGTTGCTTGTTTCACCCCTTACTGTAGGCTGAGTATGCATATGTAAGTTTTCTTTTTACCTTCCCCTTTCCACCTCATCCCTCTTTTCTCTCAATCCCACATTTTCATACCCTCTCTTGTTTCTCTGTCTTGCTTTTTCTTTCGGTCTTCTAAATTAATGGAATATGTTCAAATGACAATGGCTTGCCTGAGAATATTGGGAAGTTTCTGTAATATCAGCTAAAACTATATAATTATAAAAACTTTAGTTCAGTCTCTGGAGGAATCAGTACAATGCTCAAAATCTGTGATACCAGACAAAGTACTGGTATTCGTTTTTTTTTGTAGTGGTACCTTCCCATCACTACCATCTACTTTCAGTATTTTGTAAGCAGCAGTCTGATATTCCAGGATCAGTTTTTCCATGTTCTGATTTCATCTTGGGAAGTGTTATCTAAATACCTTATCAGTTATGCTAATTCTGAAGCTTTGACTTTACAAGAATAGTTTCTTTTTGTATTCAAATAATAAATTAACTCCTCTTAGATACACCCAAAACCAACTGCTGTAATGGCAAAGCTTTTCATAAATGTGCATAACTGATGGGACATTCTACTGGAATTGCCTCCTGTCTTTGAATTTAATTTCTGCACGTAGAACACCTTTCAGTTTAACCAATAGTTTCCCCCTGCTCTGCTGATGTAACTACATCTGTTCACATAATTGTTTATTTATTCCTCAGGCATTTTCCGCAGTGACAAAGAAGAACAGAAGTACTATCAGGAATTGGTTGATCAACTTTTGTTTGACTCACCTGATGGTAATTGAAGAAGAAAATTCTAAACTTTAAAATTTGATGATACTCTTGTTTAATACGAGTCCTATGGGGAGTCTTGATATAATTTTGATTTCATAATTAAAAGATTACCGTCGTACACAGGCACTCACAAAATGGGTTTTGTCCATCCATACATAAATACTTATGTAAAAAGTATCTTTAAGTTTTGTGAGCCCATCACCTGTGACAGGCATCTGAGCAGTCTTATGATGCACCTAATAATCAGACTGATTCTTTGTTCATAAATGTTTCAGGAGCTTCTAATCACTTGACTCAGGTGTGAATGAGTATCTGGTGTATTTATAGATTACATTCAATGTTTATTTATATTGTGAATGAGATGTTTAATACTGTAAAACAGTTTCCCTGAGAAGTAAGTGAAAAGTCCTTTCATTGTAAATGAAAGTGCTTGAAATGGGACTGATAAATTCAAATTTTTGTCATATAGGAACCTTATTTTGATGTACATAGGAGCATAAAGACAGGACTTGACACTCAGCCTAATTCACCATGTTTTTTTTTTGCTTTTTACCCAGGTCAACTGTTGCCCATGTATTTCTATGTACCCAAGCATCTGATTGAGCAAGAAAAGATGGTGCCAGGCAGCCAAATTAAAGTTCCCTCTGTGGAAGGTACTACAGCTGGGGTCTTTATGTGGGGGCAAAGCCTCTTGTTCATCTCAAAGCTGTTAGGTAAGTAGAGTGGTGCAGTTTCATCTTTATGAAAGTGAAGGAATAACATGTTAAGTTTCAAACATAGTATGCTCTTTGATGTCAAATGTTCAAACAGCTTGAGTTAAATATTGGATTCAAAACTGTTTGTAGACACCAACCATTGTTGAACAGGTATTTATTTCTTCATTTTCTTTTATTTTGTTGAATCAGAACCAACTCCTGAACCTGAATTTGGGTTGGATTTGTTACACATATTTTATGTAATTGGCAATGTAGTACAGTGAGGTTAAAACATGGTCCTGAAACTCATAATTTGTTACAGTGTCAAGTTTGCTATGAAGTCTGACTGAGATGAATGAAAAACTTTTTACTGACAAGGTGTCGAGAAGAAGAAACATTTTCATCACTTGCACCACGTGAGGCAGATTCTCTGTGTGCCTCTGTTGATGGAAGCCAAGTACCCTTACACAAAGCTGGACACCTCTTTTGAGACTTTGTGCATATTTAAAGATCTGCTTGTTAAGTGTTATTAACCTGGATTACCTCTCCTCACAGTTGAAGGTCTACTTGGCATAAATGACCTTGACTGCATCCGTCGCCACCTGCCAGCTACAGAGAGACCTACATTCAGTGCCCGTTACTCCAAATTTCAGGTATCACATGATTTGTTTTTTCTAGCACAATAATCAGCATTACTTTTTCTTGGATGCACACACACACAAACACACACATTCATTGGCTGCCTTCATTTGGGCCTGAAAGTGACTGCAAGAGCCATTATTAGTAGAGTAGAACAAAATGTATTCTGTCAAGGCAGCGTAACTAGCTACCATCAACTGCCTGTTGGGAATTAATTTAGAAGGAGAAAGAAAAAGGTCTGATCACCCCTATTTTTTACATTTGTCTTGAGCTTAGTCTGAATTTTTGAAGGTTTTAAGACTGGACTCTTAAACATGATATGAAAATGCACTTTTTTACGAGATGGTATTTTATTTCTGTCTTTCACACATAATAGTACATATTCTTGCCATGAATATTACCACTGATTAGTGGGTATGCTTAAGTTGAGTTTCATGCCACTGAAGTTGAATATTTTTAAAAAATTTATCTGCTAAGTGTGATAGAGCTTGTCAATAGTAAGATGGGAAAGTGGATATGAGAGCTTTATGTCAAAGCATTATGGCTGACAGAAGAGCTAACACATAGATGATACCTACATGAAAATGAAATATGTGAAACAAAATTAAAATAGGATAAGTCAAAGGTATAACCATATATCTAACTACCATAAGATTTTCCATTGTTCATCCCAGTCTTTGCATGTGGCCCATATATGATATATCTGCTTCAGTTTCCCATCTTGCTACAGATGGTCTGTGAATGTTACACTTTGTGCTGTCAAGTTTGTGTTTGTGATGTTTTGTCTTTGACCAAGTTTGTATATGTGTGTGACAGTGTGACAGACATGTCAACAAGTTCTAGCCTGCAGCTCCTGACTGATAAAAATTGACCTATCCAGCAGAAAACTAGAAAGTGCTGGGTTGAAGGTCCAGTACTAATATCTGAATGTTATTGATGTCAGACTGTGTGGTCATTTCATTCAGGCAAAAATCTGATTTGGACCCGCAGGATATAAATGCTTGTCAGACTGAATGATACATAACAGCTTGACAGCTGTTGACTTGTCTGGTGTAATTTTCTGTGTCTGCCAAGTTTGTGTGTGTGTGTGTATGTGATGTTTTGGATTTTGGTCAAGTTTTGTCCATATGTGATATAGGTATTGAGTAAATGATGTTAAAGTTTCAAGACAGGCTGTTAGCAGATTATATTAAAAGTCATCCCAAGTCATGAATAGTTCTGATCTCGCTTCTAGTCCATAATGTGATCCTATCTTTTTTCCATTGCGCCTTCTTAAGCTGCAATTTTGCTTTGTATTTTCAGTATAGTTTATTAATTTTTGGCAGATTTCATTGAACATTTTTAAAGCTTTCTTCAATAGTCCTATCTCTTGTATTAATAGAATGCTTATAACCATTACGCAGGCTGAAAAAGCATTTTCACTAACCATTCTGCAGGCTGAAAAAGCAGTTTTAGTGAAATGAGTTAAATGATGGGATTTTTAATTTGATAGTAACTGCACTTGGGTGATAATACTGACTGAATAGGAGTAGGGTGGAGTGTTTTCCTTAACCACTGTACAAACTAGCACAAACCTTGTGGTGGGAACAAAGGAGGAATTTAGAATTGAAACTTGTTGCTAGTGTCATGCAGCCTTGGCTTGATTTTGGACTGAGCAGGAATAATTTTAATGGTTGAGCAGCCAAGAGAAAGTATGAATTGCAAAGTGACTTTGCAAACTCATTTAAACCAATTGCTTCCCATAATCAGGGTTTAAAAATTCAGGTACCCAAGATTTATAAGGCTTATTTCATACAGCATTTATCCATTTATCTAGGAATAAAGTGTCTTTTTGTTTTGTTATCTTTTTATTGTTATTGGCCTAATTTTAGCACAGGACGACAGATGTATGTATATTATGTATTGCATGTATGCATGTTTTGTAGTGTGTATGGCATGGATTGGCACCTTGTGGTCCACTGGCTTTGTTTTCTGATTTAATGTTACTTTGTTCAGATATGTTTGAGTGAATGACTTTTGTGGATGAGGCTGCAGTATCGATATGAGTGCTTTTAGTGTAGTGCTTTGCATGGCTTAGCATATGCTTATTATTGTGAACTCTCTGAGCATGTAATGTCCTTTGGAAATGAGGTAATCATATGTACAATTCATTAATGAACTATACATGACCATTTGGATTTTGTTACACCCTCGGAATATGGTTTGAAAGTACTGACCATGCTTACTAAATCACAGCATGCATTTTGCAAAGCTGATTTACATTCATGCACGATTTGTTCAAGACTGGTTGGGGGAATAAATGACCAATTTCTAGATGAGTGTTTATGTAAGTCATGGTGCTGAAGTTGTGATGATGAATATGATTTAATGATGCTCATTGCATTTTAGGTGCTTGCTAGAACCTGATTTAGAGTGCATCATCTGTGTTAGACTCTAGAAATAATTTTTTTTCCTGATTTTTGCTTATCTCTTGAGGCTCAAGATATTTTGCAAACCTCTTAAAAACTAACCAGTACACCAACACAGAAAATCCCCGAAGCACAATTGAAGCAGTATACTTTTAAGTTGAACGTCTGTGTTATCATTTTGTTTGCATTTATTTGATCTGGGTAACCACATTGGAACTATCTGCTTCTCAGCTTTACTGCTTTGTGAATTTGTTAGGATACTATCTTTCCTGTTATTCTTCCAAATATTGTCTGCCATATGTGACTCTTTCTTTTCCCTACACTAAGAAATTTTGTACTCTGCACAAGAAAATTTGTTAGATTTGAAGCTGACTTTACCAAAATACTTAGTGAATAGTGAAAGTTTCTTTCAATAGCTGCTGTAGAAGTGCCTTTATTTCTCCCCGTAAATTTTGCAAGTTGAGGTTGACATGCGACAGTTACCTCCGAAAAATGTTCTATACAGAATTCTTTCAAGGGTTTATTGCTAGTAAATATTTTGCAGAGAGTTTGGTAATCGACCAAAGAAGTGCAAATGTGGTTATTTTTAATTACTACTGATCATTATTCCAACATCAGTTATAGTACAGTTTTCTCTCAGTATGATGCAGGATTGTGAGCTTGACATACCAACAGCGCCACTCGGAATTACTCTTGACCCTGGCACTTATATATACATGAGAGAACCTTCATCCAGAGCTTGCAGAATTTAGATCCCTGCAAAAAATCGGAAATGGCTTTTTATAGAATTCAGATCATCATGAAAAGACCACTTCTGTAGTAGTTTACAGCGCCATCTTGATGAAGAAACATCACTTGCCACTCACTGCCATGAACAGACCTCCCCAACTGTCATTACATCTTATATTGTTACTGTTGGTATTGTTACTCAATAAATTTATTCCCAAGGAAAACTGTAAACTACTTTTTCTCTATAAAGTATACAAAAATATTTCTTCTTTCCCGTCTATAGCTCCGCTTTCTCCATCATCATGTTATGATTTCAAGGGAAACAACCAAGGTTGTTTTTTTTGTTTTTGTTTTGGTTCACTTTGAACTTTTCATTTGAACAGTTTTCCAAGTTTATGATTTTACTGGGCATAGATCATTCTTAATGAACTGGGGCAATAACGTTCTTTTTGAGCTCATTTTGAAGCGAGAAAAGGTGCTAATTTCTAGTTCACCATGTACGCGTACAGTGGAAGTGGAGACAGTGTTGAGACAGACATTTTGGAACATGGAGAAGTTGTAAAATTGAGCAATGCAAGTTTATGTAAAAGAATACCAGAATGGTCCTTTATCCTCATTCCTTCAGCACTGAAATACTCATGAGCTGGTTTATTCACATGATGATAACTACTTAGAAAGAAATTCACGTACATCGTATGGCTGAACATTCCGTAAATGTCAGATTGCCCTATTTCATATTCATTTCCTTGGAACCATTTCCTGGGATCTTTGCAATCCTCTGGCTTTTTAAGGCTTTAATGTAAAGCAAATTTATGTAACATTGATCAGAGCTAGTCCAGCATCGTGGAACAAAACATTTTCTACCCATGTTTACTAGTCCCCGAAAGTGAATGTATCATGAATATTCCATGGGCAAGGTCCAAGAATAAATTGTGCGGGGCATGATCTTTTTTTTTCCTTTTTGAATAGGTCAGCAACTCCAGGGGTTAGTAAATATCTTGTAGCCAGTCAAAATGAGACATGTTGCAAGAGTAGAAATTAAGAGAAGATATCAGATTGTAAAGATGATTGGGGCAAACCAACATTTACATTTTTATTTGTTGGGGTGAGCCCTGCTACTTTAGACAACTATATCTTGGGCAAGAATAATGCGGGGTCATCATTTTTTTTTTTACTTAATGAAAGGACACACATTAAGCTTGTTGTTATCACATGGATGACATGATTTTATCAAAAAGTGACTTAGACATTTTGACAGTGCAAGACAAATAATGTCAAAGGAAATCAGAAGGATGAATACGATCTTGTATGCAGAGTGGAAAATGAGTGTTGTTGCTACTGCTCACATGTAAAGTTAGCAGAATGACATTAATCAGCTAGGAATAAATTCAGTATAGTCTTGGAAGATTGAGTGTGAAACTGGTGTGTTGTTATTTTATGAAATTAAAGGGAGTTAATTTTACTTGCCAGGTGTGCAGGTTGCATTGTCTCTAATATGAAGAAATGAAACTAATAATTACTCATTATACCTATGAGGTATAATATTTCACATAATTGTATCCTTGAGGTGCACTTACGGTTAGGATCTTGCATATGAGATTAACATCTTCGTTCTGAGATGCACTTTCATATAAGTGAACAAACTAGCATAATCTTATCCATGAGAAGTAAAATTGCACTTTTACCTGAAATGGAGAAAATTTGCCTCAGTTCTTTGCCATGAATCATGGCATAGTCTAGTAATTTTCTGAGGTTTGTAATGTATCTATCATTTCTAGATATCTACAATGTACAGTAGAACTCGCTTAATACCACAATGTTTTACCCAAAATCTCGGGTAACTCAAACGAAAACGAAATCCATGTCTAAAGGCACTCTGTATTCATTGTAAAATATTTCTGGTATCCTTAATAATTAGTTTCAGGAAGTCTTTGATAAAAGTAAACTACTGGGTCTGTAAGAGAGAAGAGAGGGGGAAAAGTAAGCTGTTCCCATTGCAATTTTCCCTTCCCTGTCCATTGATGGTCGGGTATGTAGAGATTGCGTCAATCAATGATGATGGCAATGTATAGCAATCCCGGACAAAGTGCAACAATATAGCCAGTAAGACCAAGATGCTCTCAAAACCATCTCCTAGAAACAGTGCCAACTGTACTTACTTCCTCTTGCATTTCTTGTGTATGGGCCACACACCATCTCAAGTGATTTTATTACTTTTGGGCCAACATATGATAGACCATGTTGCGACCGGTCATGTATAATGTAAGGGCCTTTTGGGTTTTTTTGTTAACCACTCCATATTCTGACACTGCAATGGTCATTCTTCTCATTTTTTGTTTTGTTGACAGTTTGTCATCTTGGCCTATATGAACAGGTCCACTGACTCATGACTTTAAAATGATAATGCTTAAAAAAAGTTGACGAGAAAACACACTTAGAATTTGAAATTGCTTGAAAGCACAACGTATCACTGAACTTGATATTCATGACTACCATTTCTGCTATGTTTACTGTTTGAAATTGATAACATTTACATGACTTAATGCATCAAGATTCGGGCCTCCTTTCAATTTCATGTTAACAGGTTTCTACCATTTATGTTATGTTGTGTGAGAGCAGCCTCAGTTCTGGCCCAATCCATGATATGTCTGTTAAATGTGATGTGGTGATCTCTTCTTGATGTGCTAGAACAGTTGGACATAAATTTATATGCTGAAATTTTTTTTTGAGTGTGCCAAAATTTTTTTCTAAGAGTGTTAGTATGGCTTTCTTTGGCACCTCCTTATTCTGGGAGGCAAAGCACAGAAGAAAGCCCATATCAATCATAGCTGCTCAAAGTACAGATAAACAGCATCGTACTAACACTTATTGTCATTTACATCCTGAATTCTTTATAAAGATAATGCCTTTCTGTTGTGAGCATGTCAGAGATAAAGCATATTCATGTCTGCTTGTCTCTCCTCCATGTTTTGCTGTTAATTTTCTGCTCTGCTATACTCACTGTTATGTCTTTTCCTTAACTGTCCTTTATCCCCTTACGGCAGCGTCAACTTCATTTCCTCTTGATTGTCTCTCCAACCCCATTTAACCCACTTATGTTTTCTTGAAAACTGACAAGGCATCAAGTATCTGACTTACATAACACTGGCAGTCGATTGGTTCTGGTCGAAACATGTGATACATTTCTTAAGTGTTTGTTGGAGGCACTTGGAAAAGGGTGTTTAAGGATTGACATTACATTTTATCAAAATATCTTTCCATACTAGCCTATAATAAACATCATTTCATAAAAACATTATGTTTATTTGCCTGTCAGCTTCACAGCAGGTCATTTTAACCATATTTAATATGTACAATTCAGACTATAAATTTGCACCATGGTAAAGTTATTTAAGTTATATAATAGATAAAGTTACACACAGGTCACATTCCTGTTTGAAATATTATGTAAAATTCTCTTACCATGTTGCTGTGACTTTGTGTAAAGTTTCTAATCCCTAATGTTATGGGATAGGAACAGAGTTGGAAACTAGCACTTTTCCAAAGTAGTTAGAGAGTCCCATGATAATAACTGGGTTAGATTAATTCTTTGGATATATGCTGTCATCAGTGTCAACCCAACAGCTCAGTTAGATCAGTTATATATAGGTCATGTTCTGAGTTGAAATATTATGTAAAGTTACAGTGATTTTTATACCCAAACAGAATTTCATCTTTAAGTAACAAGGCACACTGACATGTAATTATTTAGGGTATATGTGTGAAGAAAAGATAGTTACGATGCCCATCAGTCTCCCTCTAAATATTGCATTGTTATGGGGGCATTAAATGTCCAGCATAGTATACTTGCTCTAGATTTTATATACAATTGCAGTTCTCTTATAAGTCCTTGATTTGTAGTAACATTAAGAGTAAATGAAATTTTAAGTAAATGTAAACATAGTTTAACCTATATATAGCATGAACTTACTTTGTACTTCTGTTGTAGTCATATTTCTATTGTGAATTGACGAGTTGTTATTGCCCTTTTTGATTGTTGTTCTGCTTGTTTTGTTCGCAATTTGTTATAGAAGATGCAATCCATTGGTAAACAATCTGCAGTAATTTCTGAGGAAGAAAAAGATAATATCACTTCTGAGTAATTATCCTTTAAAATCAGCATTTAAGGCTTCATTTCCAGCTTTTTAATATTTACTACTGTTTTGTGGAAGTATTTCCAACCCTTCAATTGATGTTTCAATGGCCACAGCTCAGCATTGTTTGTTCACAAAAATGGCAGCTTTGTAAGCGATTTTCACTACATGCTGGGACATGATGATGTCTGTAGCAGTTAGAGTTTTGCAGATTGTATTTTTTTTTCTATACTAAGAATATTTTGTAGAATTAATAGGGTAATAGATGCTCACCTGCTGCTTTTAGATGTTTTTTTTAATCAGATTACAGCATTTGTCTCCCATCTCATAATCAGGTGCTTTTTTGCCTCTGAATATGCCTCATATGCTTCATTGTGAGAAAGAAAAGAGATAAGAGATACTAAAGAGGATAATTAATACTTGGAGAAGACATAGCTATTTTCAGTCCTGATCAGCTCCAGGACTCTGTCAAAGGCATTATGTTTCAGAGAGTTCATAATTGTGGACCCCACCATCTTTGCAGGGCACTGCTCCTGACTTGGTTATCCAGATAGTTCTCATCTCAGAAACAGCCAGGCTGCAGCAATTGCTGGGAACTTATGGTATTGAAAGCCAGACGCCTCACCAGATTGAACCTATCCAGATATGGTCTCCCAAAGAGCTGACCAAAGCATATGAGTACTTGGGCATCAACAAGAAGCTGGGAATAACAGGCAGGCCTAGTCGACCCTTTGGTGTGCTGAGCACATCCAAGGTAAATTGTGAGAGAGTGGTGTTTGGGGAAGAGGAAGGCATAGTGTTAATGAGAATTGGTAACAGGAGTCAGGGGCAATTTGATAAATGATATGGATGGCAATCAGAGGGTATCTCACATATCAGACATATTCTCTTGTTTGCATTTTTGTCTCATAAACAGGTTGGCTGCAATAAGATTAGAGCTTCTCTTGCTTGAGACATCGTCACCTTCACAGATGGTGAAGGCCTTGAAGATCTATGCAAATCTCAGTTGCATGTTTGGGCACCCATCAGTATAGGCCACAGTTGTTTCTGGTACATATTTCTCTGTTTCATTCGTTCTTTAGGCCCCTTTAGATATTTTCCTACCTTCAATAACAAGCAGGTTGTCTGACATTCCAGATAATCTGATGTTTTCATTCTCAGTAATGTCTAAAGTTAGTGTTACCCTAGCTTCATTTATGAAGGTATGCATTTGTTTCAGATCTTCCGAGCATGTGGGAAAACTGTGCTGTGCTACCCTCTTCTGTTTGAACTCAGTGACTTCTACCAAGCTCAAGATATCTCTCTGGTTATGGATGATTGCAAGGTATTAATGATGTTTTTAGTGACGGAGTGACTTAATCACCCTATTGAGTGTGTCATCTGAATTGCTGATCCAGTTGTTGTTGAGCTGAAATATGTGGAATTCAGTCAGTCTACGGTTGATATATTTTTTCTACAGAGGGAATGGCAGTACCTGATATTGGAAACAATCTTAGAAGTTATATGTATGTGTAAAGGTGAACACTCTTGTCTTTGGGATGTTTGCATGCGCAAGCTTATCAATTTTTTTTCTTTAAGTTTAATGAAGACCTTACTGAATATATTTTCGTAATAATCGCACTTGAACATGAGACACACTGCAATATACCATCCTGCCCACATGCCAGTGCCTTATCATCATCGTCATCATCATCATCATTATCATCATCATCCTTATCACATCCACTACCACCACCACCACCACCACAACTGCTGTCATTGTGGGTCTTTCTAATTGTCTGGATACTTTCTAGTAGAATTCAGGGGGTTCATTATATATTCTGCCGCTTGCAGAATGACCTTGCATTCCTGGCCAAGTGCTGGAAGTTGTCTGGAAGACCCACATGGTGCATGGTTATTCGAGAAAATGCAATCAGGGGTCATAACTTTGTTGAATTCCTAGAGCTTCTGTCACAGTTCAAGAAAGGTGATGTGGATGGAATCAGAGTCAGACTTGGGAGATTGCAGGTATTTTGAGTCTTTTCTGCTTGTCCGGAGACAGTTTTGAGACCTTTTCTGTTTGGGGCTACATAATGAATGAAGGACAGAGGAAGTCTATGAGAGCATATTGGAATGGGCAGGACTAAGAGGGCATGACTAGGGGAGGTGTCTGAGAGGACATGAATGAGAGACCATGTCTGAGAGGGCATGTGTATGAGGGATTATGTCTAAGGGAATGTGTGAGAGGGCTTTTAGAGGGCATGAATGAGAGGTCATGTTGGAAGGTGCTTGACCGAGGGGAGAGATCAGAGGAAGCATGCTTAAGAGGGTGTGTTTGACAGGGCATGTTGGAGAGAGAATATCTTGAAGGGCATGTCTGAAAAGTCATGAAAGAGAGGCTGTTGAAAGGGCATGACATGCAGGTCTTGTCTGACAGGACATGTCTGAAAGAGTATGTATGAGAGGACCTAGCTGAAAGGGCATGACTGAAAGGATATGCTTGAGAATAGGGCAGTGGAAAGAGTTCAGCTAGCAAGGCCATAGGGAAATGTCAGTGTTTTACTTTTCCCTGACTGTAAGACTGCTTTGAGTATAGTGATTTAGATTTTCTAGGTAATATCTAACTTTCTACACTAATTAGAACTGCGTTCCTGATGTGGAAAATAAATCTTCACACATGGAAGAAGGCCCCTTATTTAAGTCAAATTACACATAATATGGACTCTGGCAGTGTCCTTCAAAAAAAATAAAAACGTCTCTGCCATTATCAGTGCTTAAGGACATAAAAGTGTTATAACAAAAGTGAAACCTCAGAGTCACTCTAAAGGAGTTTTTTTATTGTTTTATTTTTGTCTCCTTTTTGTTGCAGTCATTCATCTCCTCTGCTGCTGTTGAGCATCTAGACTTCCTTAATCTTCTGCCTGATCCCAGCATTTTCACCCCATTTGAAGAGAAAACCATGAAGGCCAGCTTCAAATCACTCACAGAAATCCCTCAGTTAGTTGCTCTTGAAGAGGAGTCTTTTATCCATGAAGCTGTAAGGAAACTTTTGACTTCTTTTTTGCAGACTTGAGGATTGATATGATGTGTTCATGTAGTGTGGATCAATGTGACCTTCCAGTTTCCTTCTGCTATGCATGTGTGATGTCTTAATAAATGGCAAGACCACAGATGAAGTTTGCTCAGTTATTATACCAATGATCACATGACTTCAGAAATACAGTTTAAAGCTTATCACATACTTTTTCCTAACATGCCATGTATGGGATCTACTTTGCTACCTCAGAAAGCTGAGGCAGGATGTTAAGTAGGAGTGTTGTTGCTTTTAGTATATTCACCTCCACCATTGTTGTTAATTTATGCTTTTGTTCCTTGTTAGTTATTTTGTAATCACTTTTGGATGCTCTTAAGTCCTTGAAACATGAGCCAGATAAAATTTCCTAAGTTATAGAATCATACACAGCACTGATTCTTTGTACTAATAACTATTAGGATTCCTGTGTAATAATTGTAAGGATTCCTGTGGTTACATATTTTTTTTCTTCACAGAATTTGAGAACAAAGTCAAGTGCAGAACTGATAAGCTACTTAGTGTCGGTGTCAGGCCTCAATGCTCAAGTCACTTTGTTGAAGATACTTTATGAGAGGGAGGGTCCATTCTTCTCAGTAGATGGTGGCACAATCAGGTGAAGATATTTTGACAGTGTTACAACTTGGCAGGATAAGTTACATTAAGTCTTGCTGTTATTATTAACATGAATTCTTTAAGTTATCATAAGAATTTTTATCACCAATGTTTGTAGAGAGGTATGGATATATTTAAGGTCTTCATTTATTGGACCTATCCTATCTTGCTGTGAACTATATCCAGTGAAGCCTTTCAGTACAGGAATTTCTACTGTTTTGATATACCCAGAAAGCATGTTTGAAGTACAGGGCCAGGATCTCTGTGTGTGCATTGTCAATCAGGGAAACATTTGTCTAAATTTTATGGTTTCATTTGACTGGTTTCAACTGTGTAAGTAATCTTCACCTATTCTCAGCCAGATGGTATGCTCATATACTTTGGACCTTGTCTCATAGTTTGAGATATTTCATTTTCTTCTAGTGAAAGGTTAGAGCGACTGATTGATCGTGCTGGTGCTTACAAGAACTGGTGGGCTGTGAGGATGTGTTCAGCTTTATTGGGTAAATTGGTAGACAGCCTGGCTCCTTCCATCACAACTATGCTAGTCAGGGGGAAACAGGTAGGTCCTCTCTCCTGTAGCATTAAATAGGAAATAATAGCAGGCAGAGAATATGGCGGATTATCCCTTACATGTGACTTATGTTTGGTTTATCTTGGACCATGCATAGTTTATAGTTTGTAGCAAGAGTGTTGTTACAAATTATATAGTTTATCCCTCTCCAACTCTCAGTTCCGTATCACAGCTTGGGTGTTTGGCCATAAAAAATAAGATGCACTGTTCTAGAGTCTACAGTCGTACAATTTGAATCTCGTCCTCACCAGTCTCCCAAAGTTAACATGGCTATATGAATCAGGTGATCATTACCTAATGTCTGGGATATCGAAGTCTTACTCAAGAACCCCACCATACCCCATTCAACCAACAGATAGCAAGGTAAGCACCACATATGTTTGGGAAAGATATGTACAAAACATTATAAAGCTTCATTTGGATTTTAACTTCTCCATTCCAATTTCCTTCCTTTTCAGATCACTGTTGGGGTATTTGGCCATGAAGAAGAGGTTTTGGACAAACCTGTCAGCCCCAATGAACTAAAGAATATCCTGTACTCCAAGTGCTTACCGTATGATGTGTGTCAAGCAGTCCTACAACAGGAACTTATTTTAGCCATTGGGAAACTGATAGCCACTTCACCGGAATTGTTTGATGGAATACTCAAGATCAGAATAGGGTACAGCTGATTGTGGCAGTGATTGTGATAGTGGTAGTGCCTTGATAATGCTGTTGGTTATCAAGAAAGGTCTTCAGGGTGATGCCTCATTTTGCTTAGAGTATTATGAATGATGTTGCAATACTGAGGTCAGCATCAGAGTCACAATGTCTGGAGTTGCTGGCTTCAACACTGGTGGTGAAGTCTTGTCCAACCTCAATGATTATCAGATAGTTGACGTGATTTTTCATGGGTTTTTTACTTCAGAATTACATGTGTTGGGGCAGAATGCTGAAAATATATGTCCATTTCGTGGGTTCTTTAGCTTCAGAATTACATATGTTAGGGCAGAATGCTGAAAATATACGTCCATTTGCTTTTTTTGAAAAAAGGCAGGTGCTTTTGAAGCCTACCTGGCTTGAGGACATGTGGTTCTGATCTCTCGCAATTCAATTTTGCAGTTGGTTTGTACGAGCTATGCAAGTAGAACTGGAGGCAGAACATGGTGGGGAGAAACGTGAGCTGTCACGCATGTCACCTCACCAGGTGAAATGCATGGTGTGGGCAGTGCTCACCAAAAACACACTGGAAGCTGATCTGAGGTTAGTATATGGTATATAGTATTTACTCGCCCTGATGAAGGGCTAGCGACCGAAAATTTGGCAAATTTTACCACTGGAGATTCTTACTAGATAGTGATTTTTATTTGTGAAATTTTTACTCCATATTGTGTTGTAATTATTAGATTCTGTTTATATCGACTGGTAGACAGTTCATCAATATATATTTTTAATATATTATTCATAATCAATGAGGTTAGTATATGGTGTTTGTATTCATCCTTCTAGGCATTTGTTATTGGCTACCTCTGAAGGACTAGATGGGGCACCTAAGTTACTTAGACCATCTGTATGACTTTAAAAGTGTGGTACATGAAAGTAATTACAAATACCTAGGAGGTGGTGTCAGTAAATCGCTAGACTACAAGTAAATTAAAATCTGAGTCCTTGTCTTACCAACGAATGCCTCTCACCCATCGTCACAATGACAAATATTAGTAACGTATATGCCCATGAATGCCTCTGCAGGCAGGTAAAAGTGATGCTTGTTTATTTGTGTGTTTACTTATGTGAAACAAAATCAGTGGTATCAATGTGTTGCTATAGGAAGCTTGTAGAAGGAATAAAGTATTGATATTCTAAGATTTCATGTTTTGGAGATATTTTGAAATGTAGAAAAACACATCAAATACCCAAGATTGCCTGCAAGGTTAAGGGCAAGTGCGGCACCCTGTAGGGGTAAAATTGTGTAAAATGAGTTTAAGGCAGTTTCTTAAACAGCGATATGACCTTTATCGAATCCTGAAGTTATTTTCATGATACCTGTCTCAAAAAGTGTATTTTGATGCAAAAGGAAATGATCACCCTTTCTCAAATGCATCTGTCGGGTAATCTTTATCGTCAATTATCTCAAAATCACAGTTTTCGTCACTCTATCCCTTCGATCTGACTTTTCCTGGTCCAATTTACATAAAATTTTGCATAACTACTCTCCAAGCCCCTGTTTTAAGAATGTCATGGGCTTTTTTCGATATCTTGTGTTTTTGGTTTTTTTTTTAATTTTTAAAGTTGGAAAGTCTCAAAATTTTCAATGTTTTTTTATGACATTTTTTAAAAAATTTAAAAAAACCAACTATCCAACAAATCAAAAAAAGCCCGTGACATTCTATTTTAAATAAAGTCATCTTTCAAATGAAAAAAACAACAGCATCCTACCACCTGTTGTTCTCTAGATCGAAAGGTTCAAAGTTATGCAAAAGTCATCCATATTTTCCAATATGGCGGCCAAACAATTGGCGTTTCCATGGCAACGGAGGGAGGAAATTGCGAAAAAACCCCGTTTATCTTCTTTCCTGGCCCTACGTGACCCATTTTTCACCGCAAAATGACAAAGTTCCCTTTATTAATGAAAATCACCTAGTTCTGCCGCACATGCCCTTAAACAGTGTAATAATAGCATATAAATGTAAAAAACACTCTTGAAATGACCCAGTGGAGATAGAATGTATTTCCCTGCAATTAATGCTGTTAGGTGAAAGGTAGGTGGCTGTAAACAACTGATGTATTTTTATCTATTCTTTTTATCAGTGTCCTGCTTGATATAGTATAATGTATATGTTCTTCATAGTAAAGTCTGTGCATAGATGCATATTGTTGTTCTCTCAAATAGAAGTCTGTTTACTGTCTGTTCTTTCATTCCTTTACACATTTTTCCAGCATATCATAGGCTAGATATCAAGGGAGTAAATGGTTTTTTTTAATGGAACTTGATTACTATTTCATGTAGGATAGGTAACTTGATCAGAATGTTCTATGTTAGAGATGTGAGCTTTCCTGAACTTATTAGTCAGAACGCCCATTGGTTTTTACTGGAAAATTGCTGTTGGTCTTTCCAAATTTGGAAATAACTGGAATCAGTAAACATGGCCCACTCGCATGGATAGATCTTGAAAATCCAGTAACATGTATTGTAGTTCATAAGTTTGTTTCGAAATACTCATCTGTGTGTCAGGGAGAGTGAAAACTTGATGAATAAGGCATAGGTTTCATGCACCAAAAAATCATGATGTGGTGGGTTAATTAACGTTGTTATGGAAAATATATAAGACAACTCGGAAATATCATGGAAAATTTGGGAAGAAAACAAAAAAACTTCCTGTCTTTGACAACCCTGATGAAAAGAAAACTAAACCTATGAGAACAGGAAACTTAAATCCATTTGCAGCGTATGACATGTATATTCCAGAAATAGTATTATGTCATTGTTTATGTATTCATATATCCTACTATCTATATAATGAACTATTCCTGTGTACAGGCTGAGGAGTTCATGAAAACTATGATGTAGCAGAGAGCTTAATAATTTAAATGAGAGCCTGCTTGAAACAGTTTTGAGGTATTCTGAATACAAGACGAATATTGTATCCATTCTTCAGGACACCTTTCCAAAAGCGACAGCTGGATGGTGCTCTGAACAGGGTACCAAAAGACTTTTACGACAAGGTGTGGGAGATTCTAGAGAAAACTCCTGGTGGAATCAAAGTGGCTGGCTACCTGTTGCCTCAAGTTAGTGTGCTGTGAATGGCCTCATTTTTACTGACTACTGCTTTTATTTTAGTGAATAGTAATTCAGTCTCGGTCTGATCTAATATTTCATGTAGGAAGCCAAACACACCATGTAAACCATTTACCAAACTCTGCTAAAAATAATATTAGTGTTTACCTCTATACCACTTATTCCGACATTCTGCTTTCTAAGCCCCATATCAAATAGTTCATCCACTGTTGACATATTACTCCTTTCTCTGTTTTTATACAAACATGCTAGATGTCATTGGAAATGATACTGGCAGAAGTAATAGGAATAAAAGGAATATTCTGTGGGCTTACATTTGTAGTCAGATACGGAAAATTCTTCATGTAACCATCTGAACCTATTATTCAAAGTATAAGAAAATAACATAAATGAATTATTTTAACTGTGTATAGAAGAGACAGCAAATGTTAGGTGGCTTCAAACCAGTCTCTCTGAAGTCATCCTAGGAGATTCTGATAAAATTTTCATTTATGGGGAGGTTTATTGAGAAGCTGAGGACATGACTTTTCCCTCAGCTCCAGTTCAGTTAGTTTTTGTATTAGTTAAACATTTGGCAGAACATGTTTCATCTTTTAAGTTGCAATTTCTGCCTATTATAATTGCCGGCATTTTCTAATTCTGTATAATTAAGAAGGATGACTTGGGAAGTCTTAATACTTTTTGGTAGGACTGTCCTGTTTGCATAACAGCTGAATAAAAATATGTTTCTAAGAGTTTCATCATATTTTTGAAAAATGTCTGAAGCTGAATTGGTCTCAAAGCCAGGGTGGCTGAGAAGCTTGGAAATCTGAACTATACAACTTTACAGGTTAAGCTCCTTAGCTGATTGTAATGATTTCTTGAGGCAAGTGTACTTTTTATTCAGCAAAACAGCCCATTTTGACACATGTATTGGAGTCAAGAAGGAACCAAAGAGTGACTTAGTTCTTTTGGAGCCAATGGCTACCACAGTGAGCTTAAATCTGATATTTGGCTCAAATAGAGTCGGATTTGACAATCTTGTTTCAAATCAGAATCACCATTTTATTTCACAGCAACCCACACAGTCAGATATGACAATGTATGAGCTGAACTTTTCGCTGCTTGTGGAGCAGATGTTGAGTAAAATCTCAGATCCATCCTACCGGCAGCTGATGGTTGAGGCATTCATGGTAGTCTCTACGATTCTGGAAAGAAATCCTGAGCTGATGTTTCACCAGTCTGCAAACATGGACAAGGTCAGATAATCCCCTTATCATGATTCAGTCACCCCTCCACAGATCAGTATTCAGTATTTGGATCTCAAGAATGAGTTGCATGAAACTAAGGGAAAGGGCTGGCTCTCAAAGGGATGTAATGAAAAGTAAACTTACAAATATAAAATCCCTTTTAAATGTGTCTAGGATGAATGTGTGAAATCTGGTGATCTTGTAACTACTTTATTTTGAATTAATGAATTCCTGAGAACATCACTCACAGCAGAGAGGAATGTACTTTTTAGCATTTTGGTATGCAAGTTTGCACACATGTTAATGTATCATAATACATAAGGGAAGGGCCAAACTTTATCTCAATTCATTTATATTGTTGGACATTTATTAATCATATTGAGAATGATGGCATGGGGATCATCATTATGTAGCATATTTTGAGAATGACAGTGAGTGACAGTTAGGTCATTTTTTCCAAGCTTTAATGAGAGTCAAATTATTAATTTCATTAGTAAAAATGGATATTCACATGAGCAGGTCTATTTTGAGAATCTGTCATGCAAAACTAGTGCTGCTTCGAAACAGTTTCTAAATCCTAAAGAAATAGTTGACTTTTGTCTGGTGGACACTCTATAAAATGAGAATTGTAGAATGTCTTGTGGATGTTGTGATAGATATGTTCAAGTAGACTTGCTTGACCCATTGTGTCTTGAATGAAATTCCCCAGATCCTTGTAGAATAATAATTTCATTGTATAAGCACCAAGCACCATCATCACATCAATCATGTCCTGTTGTTGGTGTTATATTTAGCATACTTCAATGTAAAAATATGTTATGTCCTAACAGATCATCCAAGAGGCTTATGATGATTTTCAACAAGATCTGAATAGAATGGAGGGTAGAGAGAAACAGGATGACATGCACAGATTTTACAATACACCACCAAATGTACGCTATGGTACCACTGCATACATTGCCAAGGCAGTCATAAAGAATCTACTGGATGGTGATCTCAGAGTGGTGTCAGAGGACCTCTGCAGTATCTCATGAAAGGAAGTGGTAGAAATTTATGACTCAGAATTTACTGTCTTGCTTAATCAGCGAACTTAGGCACCTGTTGTGAAGGTGTGAAATGAAGATAAGTTTATAAGCTACCATCACACCTGCCTCTCTCACTCTTTGTTTTCTTTTTCCCTTGTCCTGAGGTGGGCAAAGTGTGCTTCCTTTTATCTTCCCTCTATTCATTCTCTACTTCACCAAGTGGTGACAGCATCCAAACCTCTGGATGTCTAGATGGGTAAAATATATGATGCAGTGTTACAGTGTGTGAATTGATAGTCTTAGAGTTGTGAGGCAGCCGTCAGGAATAAACTTATTGACAAGTCTTTCTTTGTCACATATTTGTGTAAGATGAAGCAGGGAATCAAGCTTTTTCCTTCTTGTAGGTTCTTGAGTGTTGTGAAAGGAGGTTTTGGTATTTGATCACTGTCTGTGTGAAGGTGTATGTGATATATGTTTGCCATGACCTGCTCCACCAGTGCCTTAAATATGTGAACTTCTTGATAGTTCCGGGGGTATCACAATAGAACTGGTAGTGGTAGGCCTGGTGGAAGTTACGCCTTTGAGAGAATGCTCATGTCTTAATGATGACCCCTAAAAGTCTGAATATTCTGAAATATTGGTGGATTATCAGGGAGAATGAAGTTTAGCAATGAGGTCTCCTCATTCGTCTGTGCAGATATCCAAATGTGGTCAGCAACAAATATTGTGTATAGTATTACATGTAAATAATTACAGTTATTAAAACCAGATTACAGAATTGGAAGGAGAACATTCTACCCTCTCAAAATCAGAGGCTAGTTTTTTATCTTGCTGTTGTGTTTCATGCTTGGATGGGTCAATTTTTTTTTTATGTGTGTAAATATGAAAAGTTCAGAATCTGATTTGAAGAGGAATCCTTTATGCATAATGTGAATAATGTGTACAAACTGTACATGCATGTAAATACAAACCCAGTCAGACTTGTAGTATGATATCTTGTATAGATGCATGAGAGCGTAGCTCACAGTATATAATTTCTCTCCCCCAAATTTCATGGAATGCCTTGTCTGTCATTTAAAATTCAGCCCCTATCAATGTTAGACAGATTACATTAATTTATTTCATAGATGCACTAATCTTTTTAGATTTTGTACCTTTCAATGAACTGTCAATGCAACTGCTTTGTTGCACACTTTTCCATCCAGCCATGATGTACAGTGTTGTGGTAACTCATGCAAAGTGAGCGTCAGATAAATTCTCACTGAAATATTACCCCTATAAACGCGTGCATTGAGATTTTTCGCAGGCTGATGGTGACTCTAGAGACACCAGCATTGAACCTGCAGCAGCCTTTCAGTGAGGAGACCAGCAGTCTTCAATCAAGGTGAAACAAGACAAAAACTACTGAGTCAGTGGAGAGGGCATGGCCTAGACATTGGTGTTAATTATCTTTTAGAGATGGTGTTGCCTGACAGATATGTTCTTGAATCATGGCTGTTGTTTTGATACCATCTGAAGTGGTATACCTCTTTGATGTGATCACAGTATATCCATAATTATCTGCATAATTTCAGTGATCACACATCTACTCTTTTTAAGCACAACATTAGATTTTCAATTTGGGTTTGGGGTTTGGAGGGGATGGGTATGTTGGCAGAGCAAAAGCAGATTGCTGCATTTCACATAAGCGTTTATTATCTTCTTAGCTGATGATATGGAGACAGGAAACTACGAAATTAAATTTCAGGTGATTTTATTTTTGTGTGAGAGAAAGTTCAAGTTCTGATTTTCAGGATCATGAGAATTATGATAGCAATCTCTCTTGGGCTATTTACTATGAATCAAGTGAACATGAAATGGAAACTAGTGATGATGACAATTTTGAAGCGGAAACAGCTTTAGACTGATGAGGGAAAAAAGCATGGTCTAAATTACAGACTGCTCGGGATCGGCTATGCTGTATGCTCTCCAGGAAGTTGGGATAGGGATCTGGCCTGAAGGAGTAGTAATAATGCTTATGTAAGAGCTTTGCTATGAGACACTAATCTCATTATTGTTTCTTAGTAACAACCCTGATCTACCAAACTTTTAATGCTACAGATGAAAAAGTTCGTTATTCACAGCACTGCTAGCTTTCTTTTAAATAATAATAAAAAAAATATTTAGTTATTTAGGGTTGTTTTGAATTGAAATTTCAGATCAGTCAGTGGTCAAGAAACTGACCTATGGCTGTCAGCTGGGTGAATGATTTTTTTTCTTTTTTTGCTAGATTTCAAGAGTTTTCTCTGCAACAAGAAGTGGCACCTTTTACAATATAAATTAGCTGTCATAAATTTGGATGGGATATTTGTGTACCAAAGCAAGTGCAGTGCAGCTTTTATAGTAGGATAGTGGATTGCCTGAAGAAAATGGTCCATTAAGCATATTAATCACAGCTTGTGAAATGAATAATATTCATGGATGACGTGTATCCTCACAGATGCACACCATGTTTGATGACTGGTAAAACTGTCATGAATGGTTCAAATTATGCACGACCAACATGGCCTTTTGGTCATAATTATCATAATTTTGCAGTGTGATGTTGTGTCATATTAAATGTCTTAATGGCTGTGAAGTTTAAACACTAATAGGACACACTTTTTTTTTTGTTTTGTTTTTTTTCAATATTGCAACATTTAATTTGGAATACTACAACATTGCAGGGGGCTTTTGTTTACCGCAGTGAGTGACATGCCTTGTTTCGAAGGGACATTGCCCTGTTTTGATATGAAGATCATCTCTGTTCTTGTAGTCTTAGAACAAAATAAATAATAACAAAGCATTACACATCATAACATGCAGATATAAATTACAAAATGATGTAGAATAATCAGTTTCTAAGTGTCCATTAGTCTCTAATTTTACGGGTTTACATCGAAGCTTTTACTTGATTCTAACCTTGTAGAAAGTGTCTGCATATAGATCTACAGTATTTACAAATAAATGGACATGTATTGCCATATTTCAGTTTTGTACTCTTAGAGCTATCTTGTGCATGCATATATAGATTTATTTGTTACACTCTTACCTTGATAAAGATTCTGATTGTGATCCTTGAGTGATTAACAAATAAAATATTCTTTGAAACAGAATGCCATTCTTATCTTCATGTCTTTACTTATATCTGAAGACATTACATTCTTGGTCTTCAGCAAAAAAAAAGCGCACTGCTCATTTAATGGCTGTCAAGTAAGTTCTGATCCCTAACCACAACCATTTTGCCGAGATTAAATCCGGCAAGCTTCAAATTTGACTAAAACAATGAACACTTCTTTTTGAAGAGTTGCTTATGCATTATCCTTCTGTTTGAGTTTAGTAACTATTTTTCACAAATATATTTTGGTAATTTATATGATCTTATAATATTAAACCCATCACTAAAACATGCTCGTCCTGGAGGTGCATTATTGGATATTTCAGTGTAGAATAGGATGGCAAAATGCTAAAAATTTTCTGAAAATTGACAATCGGCTCTGATAAAAACAGAATTTTAACAAGCAAAGAAGCAGAAAAAAACTAACAAAGGATCTTCCTTTTTAAACTGAGACCCATATGTTCATCTTGGTGTCTGGACATTTTGTCATTAGCTATGCTATCCTTGTGTGCAGGCTGAGCTCATGAAATACGCAATGTAGCAAAGGGGCTAATGTGGAAGTTCTTACTTGTTAGCTAACAAAAAGTCCTTAAGTTACCGGGTCTTATTACAGTGGTGGACAACTTATCTGCCTCATTATTTTGATCTTTCTGACAGTTCATGATAAAAATGGCAACTATGTCGCAGCAGGGATCAAGTTCAGTCACAACTCTATAGGGTAATACTGCACCATTCATGAGTATATGGTTATAGATTCTTTGTGTGAAACTGCTTGCATTGTATGCATCATTTGAGCTCAGCGTCACAGAGTTCTGATAACCTGGTAGCTAAGAGTTGTTGTCACAGACAGACATGGTGTGAGTAGTGAAGGAAGCAAGGTGAATATACTGGAAGATATTGTGATGTTAAGTGTGAGATATTGAAAGCCAAGCAGATGGAAACAAAGAAAATTAATGAATGGACTGATGGTGATGTAGACAGGTCCTGAGGGGATGATATAAAAAGACATGTACCAAGTTAGTGATGTCACACAGAGATAGGCGGCAGGGTAACTAAACAGATTTATTTTAAAATATGAGCAACTCTTCATAAGGAATGATATAGACACTACAGCAATGAAAACAGTGGAATGATGTAGACCATTTCAGTCTGTCATTCCGTAGCTTAACGAGTTCATATTTTTAAAAATCCATGTATGGCAAAACAAATTATTGTCCACCACTTGTCTTTATGCTCTACTAGAAGGACTTGCAAAATGTGAAATAAATAAGAAAACTATGTCTCAAACACTCGATCAAGCCATAAAATTTCTTTTGAATGTATTTTGGAGCTTAGCCTGATGATGGCACATTGTTTGCCTTAGCATGATACTCCATTTCATCCTACATCTCCATTTTGCCCAAAACGTTAAAAACCATGTGACCATTCAGTCTTTATCCTGAGGTGGTCCATATACAGTAAACACAAGATAGAGGCAATAACCAAAGAGACTAATTAAAACAGCCTTCAGGATAAGAGAGAAAAAATTATATCTGCAGTAATATGCAAGAATTATGCGAAACCATAAAGAGTGAAGACAGATCTGAGACAGTGAAACAAAATCACATTATTCACATATTAAACGAACTGACATAGACAAAAAGAAAAACATAACAAAAATATTTTACAGCAGAGATTTGACCAAAGGCATTTAATGTGACATTTGAGTCTTCATTAAGGTATCATCTGCTATAACTGCCATACACTATCATGCAGGATATGCGACTTATGACTCACAAACTGAATATGTATCACACCTTACTGGTAGACACAATTTTGTTCTGCAAGTACATAAAATCTCAGTCCTTGAACTAACATACTGATACATCCATATATGTTACAATAAGTAATTACAACAGTGGAGTGGGATGGGTTTTATATTTTTACACTCATAATATGTGCAAGTATAATATACGTATAGAGAGAGGTTACTAAAATTTAATAGTATATTACTTAAAAATGTTCCAGCCTGTGTTATGAAAGATTAACAGCCTCTACATAAAACTGAAATGAAAATATATAAAACTTGAACAATGACAAGATTCAAACATGATACCCTCTGCTTAGAGGAAATCTTTTTTTTGCCTGCAGATTTTGTCAGAGCAGAATTTTCATTCATGTACTGAATATCAATATTCAGCAAAGTGCCCACCACCAAATCAATGCTGTGACAATGCTATGTATAAAACTGAGTGACCCAAGATCCGAGCATGTTCAAGACTTTTCACTTGTTTATGCTAAAGTTTATTTAAAATGTTATTCATACTTAGCCCATCTTCTTTGCTGTTAAGATTGATAATGACAAACAAAACATATTGTACCAACCTCTAACTGAAACATTCAACACTTCCACGTATGAATGGCCAACACTCATGTTCCATGTTCAAACATGGAGATCTAGCCAGACATATGCTGTTTTAAAAAAATAAATACCATAGAAAACGTCTGATTTGAAAAGTTTTACCAAATTATCCACAAAACTTTTGATCATGTTCGTAATAAGTATAGGGAAGCAGCATGATGCAGATGTCATTGTGATACATCAAATAAAGGTCTCCAGCCATGGTCTTGTGTTATGCCATATCTAAATTTGCTGCTCCCCTCATGTTCTTCCCTTTGGACTGGAACACCCTGGATTACTTAAATGAAGCTAGCTAATAACATTTTATTGCCACTCCCCAACAGAGATTCAAGTCAATCTTATAGCAAGTTACCATTTAAATTATGTAATAGCAGTGGCAGCGAATGGATGATCAGATAAAACCTTTTACCACGCATGTTTCGCCACCAACAGCAAGGGGATGACTGAGGTTGCAACTGTCATAAATATTATGGCAATACCAACGGCATTAAAAAAACTGGATCATGTGAGGTGGCACTATGGCTATGAGTAGGGCAATCGTACAATTAAAAAAAAACAGTCGCAGGAGGCAGCTGAAGCTTGAGGGAGGAACAACAGATAGTCACCCTCTACACTGTTGAATGAGACTGTCAGACTAACGCGAAAAGACGGTTTACAACAAGCATAAGGATGGAACTGCAAAATGTACTATTTCACTTGAACAAATGGAGCTTAATTAGTAAACATCACAGATTTGTTTTTCTGGTACCTGACAGATAGTAAAACAACAACAAATCAAGGGTCATTAGTTACAGCAAAAATACTTCCATACCATGTCACTTTAATGACATTGCAAAAACTATTACATACACTTAAAATCTTTACACCTGGAAAAGATGGCTGCTACAGCCCTTTCAAAATATTAGAAATCTTTATGTGGTTTGTTTCCTTCCAAGCAATGAAACAATTACATAACATCCTTCACACATTTTTGATATAAAGTTTTCTCTGCCCTGGAATACTGCCTTAAACTCAAATATCACAGCAATAACTGTAGTTATTGCATTCTTCCAGGACAGATGTGAAATAAGCTAGACACAACTGCAAGCCATTCAACACACATAAACATGGATACAAAAGGCAAGAGATTTAGTTGATATATTAAGTCTTTGATTCCTTTGCTTCCTCCAAAGGATAAAGAGGCATAAATATGCTCAAAGAAAAAAATACACCAATTTTAAAGAAAAAAATAACTTAACCTAGCACAAGATGATTTAAATACAGTACAATGTCATACAACAAATGAATAAAACAGTTAAAACTGTTAAAATATTTAGAGAGTAAAAGATTTACAATAATTCATATTATTCTAGTCATACACTTTGTAATTCTTCCTGCAGCAAAGAGATGTCCCAGTCAAGAAGAGAATGATATTCAGTTAAAGATTAAATTATGATCATATGTCAATCATTTCACTTAGTGAGACTGAAAAAAAGACTTTGCATATAAACATATTTACAAGGGAAGTGAAGCAGGAAATGAAAGTTTACCTAGAAAACTTTATCCAAAACAAAAACTATAAAATAATGGGATAATGCAAATTAGCAGCAGGAGAAGTCAGTCTGTGGACACAGACTATACAGCCTATCCAACTGAGGTATAATAATTAAGGTTCCATCAATCTCAATATTTTGTCATAATTTGGACTATGCAGATGATGTCATACCCTGGTAACAGCTGGTTAGACATAATAACTTACTCTATCAATAACAACTGTCTGTACTAATAATAAACAGTACTTGCTTCATTGGCTGCGTGATCCTTGATGTAAATGTAAAGGTGACTAAAACATGCCTCATTTCCTAAGCCTATCATAACACCATTAAACCATACTATCACTCAGCATTTACTGACATAAGCTTACTGGCCACTTCACTGAATCAAAGCTATTAACAGGCCCACTTAACAACAATTAATATGCAAGCATAAAGCTTTGACGATTGGACGATTGTTATTCCACTGAGTGAAGTAACTGAAAAAATGCTGCAGAACTGTACCACTACAATAAAGTAGTATTATAAATAAATAATTATAGGTAGGAGTAAACCTGTACAGCTAACCTGGTAATTTGTGAGCTATACATTAAAATAAAAAAATTTCTAGGCTATGACCCCTGACCTATTTACAGGTCATGCCATTCCATCTGTTACCCTGTGTGACTCATGTAAACAATATTACCATTTCAAAAACTAGAGGCTATGAAGCATATTTACTCATTCCTATGCGTGAGTCATATACACAACTGCAGAGAACAAGCTCATGAACTAAAAAAATTATATGTGTATGACTAATTCTCTTTTACACACTTTGGACAATCTGTTTCAAAGCAAGTTTGATGCTCAACACATCAGCTAAAAAATGCTGGAGTACTGCTGATGATTATTCTGATGCTCCTGCAGACTGATTAAAACCCTCTGATGAATTTTGTCCGTAGGTCTTCCACAAAATAATGTTTCAAATCTATGCAGAATTCTATGCAGTCTGGTAAATATTAAAAAACCCTACTTGTTGACAGCATCATTGGCAACAGCAGGGATGTGTAACTATGAAACTGTTTAAAATGGTCATGCAGAGTGTTTCTGTATCAACAGTAAGAACAAACACTATAAACTTTATAATAAGCTGCTAGTCAGTTTCAATGAGGCAATTAAATACTCCATAATTCCTTTCCACATTTAAAATGAATCTCAGGAGTGAACAATATAACTGATATTACATAGGATTTTACATACAGGGCACCATTCAATTCTATCAAAAATCATTTACAATATATATGTACACAAAGCTTTATTAGCATTCAATAAATCTTGCTGCCTGTCCACATATTCATAATTTCGTGTGATTCTGACATCGCTTTTCTATATTTAGAAGTCTCTCGACAACAAGAAGACAGATTCAAGGTGAATTTTTACAATGTTTTGTACAGTTTCAAACATGACAAAATATCTTTAGAGTATTTTAAACACTTAAAACTGACAAAATATATTACTGCTTGTAACACTGTTGGGATGACATTCCAGTGTTATTGTCCAACAAGGTCTCAGCCAAATCTCAATTTAGAGCTGCAGGGAATGACTATATTACAACAACTGAAAGGCAAAAATTTGTACATGGACGAACAGGGACCCAGTAACATTCAAAATAAACTTGCAAAATAGAGAAAACAGAAGAAAACAAATTAATGAAACACCTTTTTGTTGTTTTTCTTTACTAAAGTTGAAATAAGATGAAAACATACATGCTTAAACATTACAAGTGTAAGCTTACTTGCTTTCATGTTAATTGTTTAACTTCAGCAATTGCCTGATCTGAGGCAAATCCATTGGCCACATCATCAGTAGTTTGTATTTTTTCTTGGAGTTGTAATTGTAAACCGTTCACCATTATTTACAAAAACATACTAAATGGTAGTAAAAACAAAAATGACATGGCAATATCCCTGATCCCAAGATGGCATACAGTGTATTTTGTTATGATGGTTGATGACTGAATGGGATGGGTAAGAGCACCAGATTATGAGGTATTATTACAGTGCAGTTGATTGCAGTTATCCACCATTCATATCTTCAGTTTTTCATTTGCAACATCCAGTCTGATGTCCAAGAAACTTTAAAAGGCAAAATTTTGCAAATGCATTAGGCTTGAGCGACTTTTCATGAATCCTGACTGTTCCCAATGCTGATGTGGGCAAGCTTACTTACAGCCAGCACAATTTTACTGCTTCATTGTGTGGACTGGCCAATCTGTCTTCCTATTCATGTCATCTCAATCATATTTGTATATAAAAATGCTCCTAACTTTAAATACTAACCATTCACTCTTGCCCAATGAAATTTCAAAACTGCCATCAAATTTCTCTTTTCTGACGGCATGTATGTCTGTCCTCGACACTCAGGATCAACCAGTCTTCAACTTCTTGCTGATAGGTATCAATTATTTACAAATATGATCTTAAAAAAGAATTAAGAGATACAAGAAGAGTTGTAGTGAATTGTTTCGTCTTCCTAAACCTCTTTTACAACAGGAAGAAATATCCCCTATGGTTTATTCCAGCTACTGCATGTATCATTGTTATGACTTAAATACAAACAACATTTTAAGGTACAGATCACTGTGCTTTTGATTTATTGTTTTAAATCATACACTGTTTGTTGAACAATGACAAGACATTGTATGATGTAGAAACCAAGTCACTATTAATATTACTCCATAGTTCAAACAGGAAGATTAACAATGGCTATGACAAAACTGTGAAACTTTCAAAGACACTTCGAAATAATAAGCACACAGTTTGATCATAATGGTTTGCCAAAAGTATACACACATCTGGCTTGCCTCTGGGGCCGGATTAACTGTGGAGGTCACAGAGCCATTGAAACAGATCAGAACATATAAAAGTTTAGAGCAAAAATAAAAAACTTTTTTAAACCTGAGTAATCTGAATAAACAACAATGTACACATATATTCTTGAAATTAAGAAGCTCTGAGAATTTTACCAAATTTAACAGAAAGGTAAAAACTTTCTTAATGGTCTTATATCTTATCTAGCTGTCAGCAAGGGCTCAGATTTGTAGAAGGCTATAAATAAAAGAAACCAGGACAAGAAGACAAGCAATTCGTCACACAAATATATTCATTCAACAGAATCTTTCATTCAAGTAAAATTATTTACTGGATAAGCTACATTATGAATAAGTGACTTTAGAGACTGGAGTTTCTAATAATCCATAAAATAACAAAAAGCAAAACAAAAATTCAGTATTTCACTTTTATAAGATGAGCAATAGCAAGGACACTCTAATAATGATGCATGAATGTATGTCTATTCTGGGATAAACTCTCCACCTTCTTATTTAGGTCATACCTAATTGGTACCTTGTGTATGTAAAGAACTGGACAAGTCAAGAAATGAAAGCTGATCATTTTGCAAATCAAGGGAACAAAAATACATTAAAAAAACTCAGATCTCAAGGAAAGCCTTTGGAAACTGAGTATTCCACTCCACAATGGAAAAAAGTAAAAAAGTTTAAATAACAAGTCATGAATCTGTATCTGAAATGAAAAAAAAACAAAAACCCAGACAGAGATTGTTATTCTTTCCAAGAACAAGTTTTATTACTTTTACATCCAAATACGTTATTTGATGGTTTGGGCAATCAAGCTTCTGGCTGAGGATACCAGAATGAGGATGGCAAACTGATCTGAAAGCAATAACATGCAACTATCAAAATTTAGTGTATTATTTTGCTTGAAATTTAAAAAAAAACAAAAACCACCAACTGTAAAGGTTAATGGGCCAAAGAGCTGCCACTGCAAGTTTTATTATTTTGTTTTGATACAGTATATTATTTTGTTCTGATACCAATACCCGGCCGAGCAAACGGCAAATTTTCAGACCTGTTGTGGTGATATAACTTTGTATGTTACTTTGTATTTCAGTTGACATAAGCAATGCTAAAATTACAATACGTAGTTAGTAGTATCAGCAAGTTCAGCGACTTGATACTGTCACACTAGATATACTGTTAGAATAGACACCAATCAGTTAAGTTAAAAGGATAATATACTGGGAAACCAGAACAGATAGATTTTAAAGTGCAAAGTCTCTGAAACAATGTTTAAGACTATGGAATTAAGATTTGCAAAGGTGAGCTAACTCAGACAAACATTACATGCGCTGAGTGTTGCGGGAAGCCCTGAAGCCAGAGGGACGCATGCGCTTGTTCCTACGGTTGTAGCTTTTAGCATGTCCTTGGTATTCTCGCACCTTATTCTGGCGTTCACATTTTTGGTTGCTTATCAGTTTCTGAGCTTTGGCATTTTGAACTCGTTGGGCTGAATGCACACTCTGCACCATCTGCTGTGGAGATGCGAGGCCACTGTGGACTGCTGCATGTGCTAGTCTGTTTCTTGCCTGACCAGCATTGGCTACTGTATTTTCCTCGCTTTCATTAGCTACAGCTTCACCCCTTTGCTCCCTCTGCTGACTCACAACCTCTCTTTCTGTCTCCTCCTGCTCTCTGCCCAAGGCTGTCTCACCTGTGAGATGATTGGAGTAGAAGGGGTGAGATGGGGGAAGGGAAGACGGGGGCACTGAGAGATAGACGGACATGGACGGGTGTTCTATCAACAGATTCTCCAAAGGGCTGGAAGCAATAGGGGAAAGCTCCCCAACCTGGGAGCCAGTAAAACAAGGGGGAGGGGCAACTACCCATGGCTCACTACGTTTGCCATGAGGATGATAAGTGGCATGGGATTTTCCCGAGCTGGCAGAAAAAATAGACTCAGGCAAGGATTCAGTATCCGAGTACTTGTCTAAATCTTGGTTGGTCAATCCACAGTCCTGCAGAGGGCAGTATGGTGAGTCATAACTAATGTCAGTATTAGGGTGGCTTGGAGCAACAATGGCCATGCTTTCGGCCAAAGTGGCAGCGTCATCCAGTAACTCTGCATCCGATGCACCGGATGAGTTCTGAGACAAGGAGTCATGCCCTCCTGACTGAGCTGACTGTGGCTGCTGGCCATGACCACTGTGATGAGGGTGATGATGATGAGGGTGGTGATGATGGTGATGATGAGATCCTTGATGAGAAGGATGCCCACTGTTTTCCTTATCTGTAAAAGTAATGAAACAGGACCAGTTAGACCAGGGGTACTCCACCTGTTCAGAAGGGTAGCCAGTTTTGTATCTTAGTCATATTATGAATGCTTCATCATAATGCATGACACAGAACAAGAAAAAAATACTCTATAGTGACTTCATAGGTTAAACTTCACACACTGGGCAGGCCAATCTTGACCTTGGGGCATGCTGTTGGACACTTCTGAATCAAATCTATTTGACCTTGTTCTCTGATATTACTTTTGTGTATATAAAGCTGTGTAAAAATCTGAAAAGTGATGCTAATTAAAGTGATGAAAATCTCCCTACATCTTCCTCCAGACAGACAAAACCAGATGAAATTGTATCAGCAGCCTGTATTTCTGTGCTTTCCCCTCCCTTTTGGAACCTCTCTAATGACTGACAATATTTCTGTTGATTTGTGCAGAACTCATTGTTGCATAATCTTTCCATTTTTGCATCCCTAAACTACAGAACATTGCTCATTCCCTGTTGTTGAAGCCAATCAATGAATATTTGTAGATCCAAGATAAAAGGACATAATGTCATAGTAAAGTGTCACATAGTGTTGCTTCATTCTTTTCAGTAATCATGTACAACTCAACATTTTCTTTCAAACACCTTTGTCCCTATGGGTTGCAATACTTTTTCACAATGCCTATTTAGCTTGCCCTGAAAGCCCTTGTCCAATAAATTTGCAACTTGCGTTTAATAGGTTAAGCAACATCCATAATTCATATAAAAAATTTCTTTACTGAAATAGCATGCTCTAAACAAACGCGCCAGTGAGAAGAAGAGAAAGGTTGAGCTCCTTTTCAAAACCCATATTTTACCACCATTCCTGTCCTTGTCAGTAACATTTTAAATAAAATAAACCCCTCAGATCTAGGCTCTGATGCCTTTCATTTCTGCACTGCAGACTCAAAGTGGCAAATCATACTTTATCAATATACCTCCCCCATCCTATCAAATTCAACTCAATTCAATGCCATAGCATTAAAATAACATAGATCGAAAACTTTCCATTCCATCCATATTTCATGCAGGGTATAGAACTGTAACATTTTGGGTTGAAAGCAAAAATAATTTTTATTTAAATAAGCAAAAAAAAAAAAAAAAAAATCCTAAATGGAAGGTTTTCTCACCAATTCTTCTGCTGGTATTTTTAACAGCAAATTTCAGAAGAGCAACAAGGGACTTCATTAAAAACCTGTTAAAATTAAGTCTTGACTTTTGTGGTTGACCACCTACTGCTCATGGAAACTACACATGGAGACGAACCATTTGCTGTTCATAATATAATCATAAAAAGAGCCACCGTAATTTTTCCCATCATAAAATTGTGCTTGGTGTGAAAAATTCTTACCAGCAGCCGCAACAACTACCCAGTCCTCATCCTGCTGGGTTTCCAGGTGTTCTCCGGTGCCATGTTGCTGCTCTAGCCTGCTCGTATTAGTGTAGTCCTGTTCATGGTCAGAGCTACTGCCCCACAGGTACTTGGCTACAGAGTTCAGCATGCTGGAACTGTCCAACAGAAAATACTGTGTTTCTTTGAAATGTAAAGTCTTTCTCATTCCACATTTGCCAAAGTCATTTTTTATTTTGGATGATCTGAGTTAAAATTAAATACTATGATCTTCCATTTAGCTTCTTTTTTTCCTATTAAAACAAATGTAGAGTTTTGACTTGTTGATATATCCCAATTTTCCAAGCTAACCCACATCTGTCTGGTTGTTTTGCTTTAAGGGGTTCAGCGGGGGACAAAATAGACTAGTTGATTTGGCTTGAAAATATTGAACTTTAGATCTCATCGTTTTAAGCTATTTGAATTATCTGAGAATCGATTTTTTACATCTATAAGCGGCGAAACTACACTGAAAATGTCTAAATGTGATGCTGTTTGGTATAAATACATAGATACTTTATTGGTGATTTTCTTGAGATGTGCATTTTTACATAACTGAAGACATTAGAATTTCAAAATCTCAAATACTTTAGCCTCTACAGCCTTGAAATTTGGCATGGAATATAAGCTATGATATTTCTAGGTAATAAGGTAGTTTATACTCCTAAATTAAGTATCATTGTATTCCTATGAAGGCTTTAATGCATTTTTGTGTGCAAAAATGTTATAGTTTTAACTATCAAACTCCTGAAAATCAATTGTTTTAAGGGAAAAACTTTAAATATTTAAATTACCTTATCACCTTGAGTTACATCTAAATATGTAGTATCCACCATTATTTCACTATAATTGTTCATATCTTTAGAAATTTTGAACCTTTTGATATATGGTTATTTTTCAATATGGCCACAGTTTCCATAGCAACCACATTTTTTTTTAAAGAGATGAGACCTAAAAATCTTCATTTCTCATCATACTCAATGTTATCAAAAAGTTCCATGCAGACAAATTTAAAACTATGGAACTTGGAAGCTCCTGTAGTTGAACCCCTTAAACAACAGACTGAGAATGCTTAATTTCTCAAAACCTCCAAAAATGACTTACGTGAATGTGGAATGAATGTAATGATAAGGCACATATTTGAACATCTTCCTGAAATGTTTTCAACATAAAACTTAAAAATGTACATTACATTGCTTTCCACAATTTCAAGTTGCTTGGATGGTGCACAAGCAGCTCAGCATCAATTACAAAAGATCAGTCTGAAAAGTCTTTCATCTCTAAGTGGCAATTTCTGCAGTATGTATCATTACAGAATCGTGACATGTTATCACTATCAATGGCTGTAATGCTGGCATAAATTTGATAAATGCAAAATGACAAGGGGCGACACAAATTAAAAATTAGTCCACTAGATGTCAAATAATTACTTTCTACCCATAATGCAACTGGGTTATTACACACAAGCAAGATCGATCGAATCTGGATATTGCAAAAGCTGCATTTTGCAAATTTCTTAAAAACTGCACCAGTTAGATCTACTAACCTATGGCTATCCGTCACATGCACTTAGTCTTACTCTTAGTTGAGTCTTAGTACTTCGCTTAGACCCTCCTGTCACGTCCCGGGGGGATTGCATTTTCTCATGCAACATACCCGACGCTTGAGCAATGGTATTACGTAGGGCTACAAAAATAGATCTGTCGCTCTTATCATAAGGAAACGACTCGTACCCGTTTAGGCTACAGTTAGCCTACCTCAGCTGATGGCTGGATCTTGGTACGAAATACACAGGTTTTACAGGAGCGTATAGTCGGAACGGGTCGCGACAATAATAGTAATAATCAGCAGGCTCCGACCTTGACAGTCAATAACATTACAACAGCCCTTTGTGCTGAATCGTGTCACACAGGCCCACGCCTTCATTGCCTTACGTTGCGTATATGATTACCAAAATAGACCACTGATAGCATGATGACGTCTGCAGGCAGGGCCCGTATGGCGGATTCAGTACACACGAGGACAATAGTCATATTATAACCTACTGGTGTAGGCTAGCAGTAGCATAGCCTACATGAAAAAAAAAATCGTTCTTGGCTAAACAATAACATATGGATCCACACAGCTCACTGGGTCCGACGGGCAGAACAAAGGGGACCCCTTTCCATGCATTCAATGCATGGTTCAATGACCTGCGCTGTTTGCAAAGTAAACCCTCACGGCATAGCTGCGCGGGCGTTTGTCAAACCGTCTCAAACTGGCATTACACAGACACAATACAACAGCACGAGGACACTGTGTATGTGTGTGTGTTCATTTTTTGCGCATTTGATACATCAAATCTGCAGAGAGACAACAAATTTCTCACTCCAAGCCAAAGTGCGCCATATAAAACTACACGTCGTGTAAGGGGATAGAGATGGGATCAGGTAACTGAGATAAAGACTTCTAGATTTCCAGCAAAACAGATGTGGGCAATAGACAGGTTGGGATCAAAGGCATACTGGGCAATTGTAAAGGTAAAAATCCTCATGGCAAACCAACACAATGCAATAAGTTCAAACTTTGTACAGCTGGTGGTGTTGATATGTTCAATAAGTTGCAACTGCTGAGTTACAAAATACCAGACATGGTAATACTGGGCACAGCTGTGACGGTGACAGCAGTGACATTGCGCCAAACCTACACTGATGTGCCATGGGAACATGAGTGTAGACTTAACCACTTGAAAAAAAAAGAAAAGGGGACGGGATTACAGTACTTGTAAGTGTCAAGTTCATGACAAAACATCACAAGAAGTGGCCCACACCTGCTCTCTTTCCCCCGACTATGCCTTAGTTCAGCCTACTACCAAACTCCACAGGCAGACACGGTTGCCTTGGCAACACATCGCCGAAAGGTTTAACCGTCTTTCAAAAGTTATCGACCGACCTGCGCTACTGGCCTACTGCCAATCACCGTAACCTAATTCACAGACGCCCAGCACACCATAGGCGGTGGCCAAAATAGTCACTGGATAGTACAAAATGCCCGTCGGTGACATAAAACTGTACGAGCCAAGCCTGTGTATCATTCCTGCAATGCGGGGTGTCAAATTCGATGTCCTTAACAGATACTGTTCACAATCAATACGGTCGTCTTTTTTGTCGAACTATGGTCAGTTCTGGATTAAAATTAATATGTAAACAACAAATAATACTAACAGGTCGCGCTGCAAANGGGGGGGGGGGGGGGGGGAAGAGAGATCATCAAAGCTAGCATTGTATGAATATAACACAGCCTCAAGTCAGTGGCAAAACCTGTCTAAACAGGACATGTCATAAATGTCTAGCATAGACCTGCGGAATTTCTATGCTGGGGGCAAACGCATCAGTCTTCATAGCTTAAGCTCTGAGCACGATAAGAACAATGCATGAAGATCTGATTATGATTATTCCAGGATTACCAAAAAACAGTGCCAAGAGGGCGAGATAGACCAAAATAAACAGACCTGTGCATTCACGATTGCTTTATCTTGGTTGTTGAAATAAAAAAAACAGCTAAGAGACAGACGCCCTTATCGACTGAATTACACTATATATCACTCATGTATCTGATCGATTTAATGTCACCTGCACGCCCTGAACTATTCCTGCCTTACCTCATTTTTATTCTGGGCTCGTCGTGGGCCTATCCTTTGCTGTGATGCTGATTGCCCACTAATATTAGATAACGCGAAACAGTGGTGGGTGGGGATGAAAATAACGGTGGATCTAGTATCTATCTAGTCTAGTCTAGTTGTCTGTGCAGCAGGTTGAAAGAAAAAAAAATGTTGACTGTGAGCATTCACCATAAAACTATGCTTCCATTCAGTCTGAGAAAATCGGTTAGTATGAAGCGCAGTTTTAAAACTAGAGAGGGCAGGGAAGGAAAAAAATGTCAATAACATGAAGCAACGCGTCACTACCGACCGATATATGCAAATGAGATGAAGGGCATTCCCAGACCAGAGCAATCCATTAGCCTCAACTAATCTGACAGTTTGACTGCAGAATTCCTGTTATAAACAGTTTAAAGAATTGAATCTGAATGAAGCTCGCACAAGCTGATCAATATACCTGAGGGACCGACAAACATAATTCAACGAAAAATTGGGACACAATGGAATAAACCTATCGAGTTGGTGTTGGAAAGACGATAGTGACCTCGAACAACTGCATCAGTGAAGAACACCGTCGGACTCTGCTAATCAATCAAGTAATAACACCAGAGACTAATTACCTGTGCAGAAACAATACTGTGCAATGAAGAATCAAACGACTGAATCACAAAAAGTCGTGCACAAAGGTTGCAACTATCAGAAGGCTGTGGATTTCACTGACACAACAGAGAACAGCTGATCAAACCCAGCGACCATCAGCGCAAGCGTCAGCGCTTTGTTTACGTATGAGGAAATGCTGCATTTCCATTGGTTGCTGCGTGACCCCAAGGGGAAACTACTTCATAATAATGAGGTCACCTTCCATTTATGGACCAAGGGGGCGCGTGCTAATATTTTGATCACGTGAACACCACGAAAAGCCCGGATTATGATTATAAAATCCGCTGACGCGATTCGCTGATGCTAATGTTTATGGATTATTTTTAGATCGCCACGAGGCAACCAAAGGTCATCAAAGCTACAAAGTAGGCTATGAACTTGCTGTAATGGCTGCGATGTCAGCAAAACATGGCACCACCTTTACAATGTCAGAGAGTACACATGGAATGGAAGGAAAATATTACATAAAAGCCAAAACCAATCAAATTAGAAAATGACAAAATTTATCATTTAAGTCCTTCCTAATCTCAGATTTCTTTATGGTGTAACCACAAGTGATAAAATTCTTGCTCCGATAAAAACCCTTTCGATCTAAATTTAGATCTAAATCTAGTATTCAAATCAAGTATCACTGAACGCCATTCTACAGGTTACAGGCCAAAAGTTGCCAAAATGTCGTACTCTGTTTAATAATGACCGACGTAAATTTAATAATGACAGACATAAATTTCCCAACAAAATTTTCTGTCTGAGGAAAACGTCACGGTGGGGTATGACACACTTCAACGAAAAAATTCATGTGATACATGTATTATGAAACAGATCCACATTGTTAAAATTCTGTTCCGCATAGCAAGAAGTTCTAGATCGCAAGAAGTTGTAGATCTATCTACTGGCTGTAAACTAAAGTGCAGTGCAACAGCAGTTTACAACATCTTAAATAGTGGAGACCGGAGCAACAGGGTGACTATCAAGTATCAGAAATTAGGTCACTTAGGTGAAACAAAGCATCCCTTATTGGTTTGAATATATAATAAATGGCATTACTGCACATAAAATTGACTACTAGAAAGCTTAGCAAGTTCAACTGCTTTCTCGCAAGAACTACGAGAATTAACAGAGAGGCGCAATTAACATAATGCCTCCACTAACTGATACTCCACGGGACGAGTCCAAAATTTTGAGTCTTTGGGGTGTAGAAATTTTGGAGTAAATTGCCCTCTTAAGAAACAAACGTTTCTTTTCGCTTCTTCGGGTATGCGAAAGTCTATTTGAGTGTGTGAATCTTGAAATGGCATATGACTTGGAAAGGGATTTCATGCACTCTGAAAATCTGACAAATTAGAAAACTTGGGACCCAAACACTAAAGTGAGTATTTAGATAGTTCAAGTTCATGAAGTTTAAGATCATGAAGATTAATTATAATTGCATCGTATGCAGAGGAAAGAAAGCATTTAGTCTTTAAAATGTGCACAAAATGATCACTAAGCCAAATTCTGCCAGTTTTGGCAATAACTGTACAATTTTGGTTCCACAACCTCCAATTCTCCTGTATCACTAAACCAGCCTCCAGGTCATGTGAGTTGGGGGAGACCTTTCCCTTGTGTCATATATTTGAGAAGGGGGGGGGGGGGGGGNGGGGGGGGGGGGACGTAAAAATTTTTAAGAGCGATTTCAGATTTTCTTCTCAACTTGAGTTAATGCAAACTTTGGAGTGTAGGAAAGAAGAGATAGCCATACACAGGTTCAATGTATTTGGGGCAGGGGGNGGGGGAGGGGGTGGGGGATATATTTGAATCTTGGAGGTGAATCACATTGTAACCAGGTGGAAAGGCATATAGCATGGCATCCTTTCTCTTATATTTAAGGGGAAGGAAAGTGAGTCTATAATTTTTCAGATGTTACATATTGGTTTCAGGAAGTGTGTTACCAGGGATTTCACCAAATTACTGTGAATGAAGAAGGGCCAAAGAAACCTACACTAGAAAATTTCTGTCCCTGTCGGGGATTGAACCAGGGTCTCTCAGCTTGCAAGACTGAACCACAAACTACAAGGACGCTAACTTCACAGCAATTTAATTCTTAAATACCTATTGCCTGAATCGGTCCCTAACTTCCATGTGTGAACCTAATGTTTACCCTGATCCTAACACACTTCCGGACTGCTCATAACATGATCACAGTCTGGAGAAAAGAAAACACTATTAAAACAAATAACTGTCAACAGTTTATCAGGAAAATAAGATCACAAAAAAATTAATAGTGTGAACTTACCCACGAGTGAATCATCCAATGTCTTCATCATTTTCATCACACTGGCTGGAATCATGATACAGCCTATTCACACCAATTATAGATTCCACACGTAACAATTTAGCCACAAGATTCACAGCAGCAAAAATAGTGGCAATTTTAATGCTAAGCACATCAGCAATGCCATTCTCCAATGTGTTGCACAATTTTCCCTGCAAGTTAAATCCTGCGATCTTGTTCTGAGTTAATGCTTCCTCCATTTCTCTCTGGACAAAAACATATCCATGTCCATGATTAGCCTGGTTGGCACTATGGTTATCATATAAAACTTTGGGCACTGCATTTAGCATCCTCCGAACAACAACACAACAAAATTTCTTGTACTGTGATATATCTTCCTGAAAATAATGCTGTATGAAATGTGCAAAAATGTTGTCAAAATAACCTCCTCCTGCAACAATATTTTTCACCTCACATGATGATTGCCTTACATCATTGTTCGCTCTCTCTATTCCATTCTCTGATTCATTGTAAGAGTAACAGTTTGGCAAAGAAAACAGATGATCTGCAATTTTTACACATTTCTTCACCGTTAACCTCAGCTGCTGCCCTAAACCCTCTGTTGGAGATGACAGAAATAAACAACGAGGTGCCCAGTCCATACTGTGTTTGTACATTTGGAGCCTGAGGAATTGTTTGCCTTGACTGGTGATTTTTTCACAGGAGGATGCAACTACAATATTACATTGACTTAGCTCTTCATAAACAGTTGTCACAGGTGATTTGCCTGAGATGCAAGCTAAAAATTCAGCATCTCTTGAGTCTAGGCATGTCAAAATACTGATATTCAATTTACTACAGATCTGCAAAACATAATCAGGAACTTTTTGAGTTGTCAAAATAAGAGAAACACCAGTTGTCTTAACATTAAGGAGAAATTCACTGGCAATGCTTGATCTAAAAGTCAGAACACTTGCAGTTGGACCTGTGGCAAAACCTACTATGTCATTGGATTTACTATTTAGGTTTCCCTCAAGCGGGCATTGCATGATAATAAACTTAAACCTGGACACTGGGTAAAAATGTCCATGAAAACTTCCATGCAAGAAGATCCCATCACTGACATGAGACATTGTGTAGGTCTGATTCAGGACCATAATAACACAACTATCAAGAAATTTTGACACAAAGTGCATAGCCTCACTACTTGTGACACCAGCCAAAAACTGGGATACAATGTTAGATAAGTGATTCGAGGCTTGAACTGAAAGGGTTCCATGGAAACAAGTTTTCACCACCAGCTCAAGTGGATTACCTAATAGATTAGGTTGCACAGTTTTAACCTTACAGTTCTGAGAGTAAATAACCTCCTTCAATTTGTCACACAAGGATGGTATATCATCATTGAGAAAGTTGTACAAACACTTGACAACGGCACTCCTGTAAGCTGGAGCATCACAATCAGTGAAATCCAATCTGGTAGCGTTTCCCTCTATGGCCAAAAACAGTTCATGTATGTAAATGACAAGGGTTTTGCATCCATCTCCATAGTTTTCACTGAATGATTTCACACCATCCACAATGCATTTAGCGACAGGATGTGAGAAATGGAGGGCAGAGAGCACATTGAGCCCATCATGGGTTACAATCACTTGTCCTGTGCTAGATGTCAAGAGCGTCTGCCTTCCTTTTGGTCCACAACATTTTGAAACAACGTTTCTGAGTGATCCACTAATCACAACCAGATCCCGGATACGCAGAGTTGTCTGTGGCAAAACAATAGGAGACTGTTCCATTCCAATCTGTAATCAAGAAAAGAGTATAACGATTTAAACATCAGTTTAAACAATTGCCCAAATAAATACTTGCTAAATAAATTCTATTCACGAGTAATTAAGAAAAAGACCAGAGACAAAATTTACAGATAAAAAAGTCATCTTCAGTAAATAAAGCAAGAGCAATCACACTTTAAGAGGAGTTGATGCACAACAAACGAAAGGACTGGCCTTGACATGCAAGTACTGGTGGTAAAACTTCACACACTAATTGCATGGTTGATAAAAGAGTGAAAGAAAATATCCTAGTGGCCATTTGTGCTTATTATCTCACTTCCTCCCTTTCACAAAGTCAAAAGACAAAATCCATCAATAAATGAATGATGACACTTGGAAATAAAATCTTTATGGAAGGTGAGGAGTGACTGTCTTTTACATAAACTGCTGGAATAGCTCCAACAACATTCTAACTAGTCTAGAATGTCTTTTTTCCTAAAGAAGGGGTGGCGAAGGAGACATTTTGATTTCTGTAATACTTGTACAGTGAACATCGAATACAACGAGCTCAGATCCAATGAGAGCTTGCATTCAACGAGAGAAATGAAACTCCCTGTTGTTTTTTTTTTCCTTATTTGTAATAGTAAATGTATCTCTGATCCAACGAATACAAATTCTAGCAACCTCAGCTCTAACGAGGTCATCGACCTGAAGTTAGGCCGTCACATATCCTTTTCACCCGCAATAAAACTGTCAGCAGCGAGCAACTCCTGAAGGTTTACGTAACAATTGCTAACAACAGTCTACAAGACTGAGTCAACATGAAAGGTAACCGATAATAGTAATAGTTGCGTGTGCGAAGGAGCGGAGTGGGGNGGGGGGGGGGGGATGGAGGAAAGAGACAGGACCATCTGGGCGATCAGCAGAAGAGTAATTAGTCTCTGCATTGCAAGGGCGAGAGAAAGGGAGGGGAATGGACAATGGAACGGACAATGGAAAAATGGAATAATATGCTTGGCTGATGACTGGCCAACCTTTTTGTTTTGACCAATCACTGCGCTGGGTGAAATTTTAAATACATACTCAGAGACAGTGATTGAAACCATTAGTTTCTCAACATTTACACACACTGCTTTGTTCCCTCACCCCCCCCCCCCCCNCAAAAAAAAAAATCAGTACATGTATCAGCTCGCAATGTTGTCGCACGGATGGTGTCTGGAGTCAAGAGAAGCGACATTTTTAAAGTGCAAAGTTAAAGGGACAGGGGCAATTATTTGCTTCATAGCCTAGTAAGTCCACATTCTTTTTTCATTAAAATTAAATCACGTATATTTTTCCTCTTGCCTGACAGTTTCCGAGAAAACACCATACATATATCAGGATTTCGCCCTGCGCGCACCACCATTACTTGTGCTGCGTGACGTCAGAAAGTGAGATAGGCTAGCCGACAATTAATCCAGATAATTTTTGTATGCACCTGTACCAATCATCTGCTGGCTATTCTCGCTTCATGACGTCACGCAGCATGGGTAATGGCTGCGCACAGAGGATAAAAATATTGACATGCCACCGATGTAGTTTCAGAAAATGTCAGGCGATAGGAAAAATAAACGCCTTTTATTTATGAAAAGCGATTGTGGACTTATGATGCTGTGGAGCAAATATCATCCCTGTCCCTTTAAGTACCCTTTGAGCTAAAGGTTCTCACTAGAGACAGACCCATTTTCACTTGACTTTGCAGGGACCATGTGTTCAACGAGACCTCGGCTTTAATAAGGACTGAAGGTCGGTCCCGGCAACCTCGTTAGATCCGAGGTTCACTGTAATAGCCTTTAATTTTAATAATGAAGGTAGTTTACTAAATCTCACTTCAAATCTTTACAATTAAGATAAGACTGAATATTCATTCCAGTAATTCCACTCTCTGCCTGTCTTTTTCATAGACAAAACAATATAAACTTTGCCATTTTTAATTTCCATTATAAGTTGTGCTCTAAGGTAACTTTTATTTTTTCATTTTTCAAGGGCAAGGCAGCAGAGACTAATAAACATAAAACTCATCCATCATCTTGCTTGATGACTCCTCTCATTTTTAAGTCCTTTCAGTCTGCTTCCTCCATGTCAGAAATTCATATATATAATAAGGTTCTGAAAACTTGCTTCAAAATCTTGTATTTCTTTCAAGATGTGCTTTGGCTGAGATCAGGGAAAAGAAAGTACAGTTTGGGAAGACCTTGATAGGGTGTGTTTTTAAAAGAAATTTGCCACTTAGATGTCATGCTTTCAATCATGACTCAGGCTGTGATAGCACCTTTAGATATATATGTGATATGTGAAGTCAACTAATAGTAATACACCCACACATGGTCCTTTGAAGAAGGAAAGCAAACCTCAATAATATGATTAATCAGTCCCAGTGTTGCCTAAGCAAAGCCTGCTTCCAGTGCTGTCAAAGCAAGACCTACTCCTGGTGCTGTCACAGCAAGGCCTACAAAGATACACTGTTAACAACAAGTACAACAACAACATGAGTCTAAAGTGACTAAAGTGACCATTTCAAGAAGAAAGCATGCAGCGGGAATGGAAAGTGTAATTGACGAAATTGTGTGTCTCTTTTGAACTTCACTTTTCAAATCAGTTTTCAAATACCTGCATATCTGCAATCACCAGTCCACTGAAACCAAAACTGATCTTTAAACACAACATCTAGCTGTAACAAAACTTCTGACAAAATTTTGGATCTTGGACTTTCTTCCCTGAGAACTGCCAAGAGTTCTTGAACTCTTTTCTCGGAGAGGCAGATATTCTTGGGGTTCCAAGAATTTCGGGAGACGGACATTCCTGTACATAGGCACTTTACTGCGGCATTGTGTGGGGTGGTAACCACTATCTGGAGGTAAGGGTAAGATGTGGGGACTCAATCTTAGCCACTACGTGAAAGTGATTTTAAGTGCAGAGTTTCTATCTTCATGGTCAGTCTTCTATTTACAATTGCAGCCATTTTGGATTATGCTTGGAATGCTGATTACAGCAGTACAATTTTTACTGCTGTGGGAGTTAAGTGGTTCTGGGTGGGGTTTAGTTGAAAAACAGGTAAATTTCACTCTTTTCTAACCTTTCAGCGAGTGAACCCTGGTTGGTGAGATCTGGTGCTGGCAAAGTTCAGTTTCTCAACTTTCAAATGGTGTTGATGGCGTTTCACAACTAGGCGCTAGTCAAAAAATATTGCTGAACCTGCCAGATGGCACCCTAATAGGCTCAATGGGCCGTGCAACAAATAATTGAAACCGGAGGTGATTATCACTCTCTGTCACTTAGGCTCTAAGTGAAAACAAAGAAGAGCCCCCCCCAAAAAAAACCCCCAAAACAAGTAGAAGTAATATATTCTAATAAAATTGTCCTGTCAGTTACTGAGTCAGTCTGACAATCCTTTTTCAGGAAAGTCATTTTGAAAGAACAAGGCTAGAGCAATGATTCTGGCATCATTATAAATTTCTCAGCTAGCTGTGCCTGTATTATTTCGTTGCAATTCTGATTGTTGGTCTTCTAAGAACTTTGAAGTTTTACCAGAGACAAAGTGCCTACTGTGCCAGGGATGAGATCAGATGGACTTAGATCTCGTACAGACATGTCTTGACACACCCCATGACGATCATTTCTATAGTTTTGGAATGGATTGGACACAGCTGGAAAACAACCTGTTTTGCCTTTGCAAAGAAAAACATTGTAACACTAGCAGCAAACCCATAGACCTAGAGTGACTGTATGATGTATGACTACAGAGTTTTGGCCTCTGAACAGCTATACAGTGGAACCCCTCGATAACGAGCCCCTTAACAACGACCTCCCCTCTATTGTGACTTTTTTCTCAGTGACGGATATATTTCTCTATATAAAGTACCCCGAAGTAGCGACTTCCCCTCAAACGTGACCTACGACCCAGGTTTTGGCTCTGTTTGTAGACTTTCATTCTAGGCCTAGGCTAGGCTAGGCCTACCGTGCAACGGCCACAGCCATGCGAAACCGAAGATGAGACGGGGTGGGAATGCTGTGGTCTTGCGTGGGTGAAGGAACCGATCGATAATGCCTGTTCGTTAGTCGGCGAGCCAAGTAGAGCATACATAGGCACAAACGACGTGCAGCAGCTAGCGAAGTGATGTCACATCGCACATCCTGCCTCATTTGCATGTCTGGGCATGCGTGCCACTGGTGAAACGAACAAGTGCGCGGTTTAGGGCTGGGCAGCGAACAGCTTTGCGGTTTAGTTATCTGAGTGATCCGTTATGAAAAACTGGATAACAATTTGGGAATGAACAACTGACGAAAGTAAATCCAGATCCGGTTGATTCATCCTCGCGACTGACCCGCTCTCTCTCGCTCGCGTGCCAGCGCGTCACACTACTGTAGCGTTAAATGGGGGGAAATACTAGATCTACACCAACCCCTCCTCCCCCCCACCCTCCGTTTCCTTTCTCTTGTGCGTCTTCGATGGCTTAAGCTTATAATTTACAAAATGTTTACAGTTAAAATTATACACAGTGTTATGCAGGAGAATAGGATCAAGTTAGAGAGTGACAGAGCAAAGTGACAGCCTGAGGCATAAGGGAGAAGAGGAACTATTTTTATGCATAGGGCTTGAAAAACGATGGTGCTCCTCCCTTCCCCCAAAAGGATGGTGCCCCTCCCTTCCCCTGTTCCTTGCTAACAGCCTTTTCCGCCCACTGAGACTTGACCCACTTGTGTGCAAGACACGAAAAGTGACATGCTAGGCTAGGCTGCCCGACCTTGTGTCCTAGGCTAGGCCACACATTCCGCCGGCGCTGTTCCACGCG
>JAWQUT010000158.1:164206-266614 GCA_033807755.1 Ellobium chinense
TGTTATAGGCACAAACGACGTGCAGCAGCTAGCGAAGTGACGTCACATCGCACATCCTGCCTCATTTGCATGTCTGGGCATGCGTGCCACTGGTGAAATGAACAAGTGCGCGAGGTAGGGCTGGGCAGCGAACCGGTTTGCGGTTAACTAGTTATCTGAGTGATCTGTTACGAAAAACTGGATGACAATTTGGGAACCAAATTTGAAACAACTGATGAAAGTAAATCCAGATCCGGTTGATTCATCCTCGCGACTGACCCGCTCTCTCTCGCTCGCGTGCTCACGAGCCAGCGTGTCACACTACTGTAGCGTTAAATGGGGGGAAATACTAGATCTACACCAACCCTCACCTCCGTTTCCTTTCTTGTGCGTCTTCGATGGCTTAAGCTTATAATTTACAAAATGTTTACAGTTAAAATTATACACAGAGTGTTAATGTTATGCAGGAGAATAGGATCAAGTTAGAGAGTGACAGAGCAAAGCGACAGCCTGAGGCATAAGGGAAAAGAGGAACTATTTTTATGCAGGGCTTGAAAAACGATGGTGCTCCTCCCTTCCCCCAAAAGGATGGTGCCCCTCCCTTCCCCTGTTCCTTGCTAACAGCCTTTTCCGCCCACTGAGGCTTGACCCACTTGTGTGCAAGACATGAAAAGTGACATGCTAGGTTAGGCTGCCCGACCTTGTGTCTTAGGCTAGGCGACACATTCCTCCGGTGCTGTTCCATGTGGCTTGCGCAGCCCTCACCTCTCTCTCGCGTATTCAAAACGAATTGGATGACGAGGTCCCATTGGCCACTGCGAAACGAACCAAATGTAAATACGGTCTGAAGGATCTCACTCCATTGTGTAATGTTAATTGTTATGAAATTCGTCCAAGGGACATAATGCGTCAGAACCTAGAACCCTGAATTAAGACCTCCCTCTAATGTGACCTGATTTCACCTACATTTTGCCAGGTCTTAATTGAGGGGTTCCACTGTACTTTGCGAAACTTTCGCTCAGCTGTGAGAAAACTCATTTCATCCACCATATTTGTGTGATGACATCACATAAAATTCCGTAGCAGATGGTGACTTTTGTTTGCTTGCAGATGATATATTCCAGCTACTGCTAGGATGCTGCCGATCGCGGTGTTTGGTGAAAATTGAAAATATCTTGAAAACTACCGAATATTTGCCAATACACTTCATACAAATGGTAGACTAGACTAGTCTAGACTCTAGAAGAAAAATATGTCATCTTCTATGGTAAATACCAAAACTTTACCATGGATATTAAATTATTGCAATGAAAACACTGTTTTTCTACCCCTACCCTAATCAATGACTAGACTAAATAAGTTGTATTTTGATGCAAGAGAGAGTCAGTTACAGTGGTCCTGCTTTATCTCGTCTCTAGACAGACTCTAGAGTCTAGTGACAACCGATCTTGTCTGACTAGTCTAGTCTATACTGACACTACTGAGTATAGTCTTATATAGTCTTGCAATACTTTAGTATACTTTTTGACTGATTATCTAGCTAGATAGTCTAGTATCTATCTAGACCAGACTAGTATCCAGATCTAGGCTAGAATCTAGATCTAGTCTAGACTCTAAGACTAGACTAGAAATAGAATCCAGACTATGTCAAGTCTCGAGTAGGTTTGTGTGGGTTTAGCTTTTATACTATTATTGTTTTACAGCTTACCAACCAGATGATTTACTGCACAAACGATCCCTGATGCTAATTGCGTCTTTCTCACTTGTCATTAAAGGTGAGATCTAAAACTCGGTCAAAACAACCAAAACACACCATGTGCTCCCCTCCATGTTGTTTACGGAAGCCACAAACAGGTATTATTGCCATGTCGTTACACATTAAGTTTGGGATTTTCCCATTTAGGGCCAAGGCCTAGCCTAAGCCTGAAAAAAATACAAAGAATGAATCAATTTTTTTGCGAGAATAATACTGCTTGTTACAATTAATGAGATATGAGGACATTATGTGATGGGATTTTGGTTTGTGGAACTTAGGCCTAATCAAAAATTATTATCCCTTTTTAGGCCTATAGTTGTCGTAAATGTATCATACCGGAAGTTTGATTTTTGAGAAAAATCAAAATGGCGGCTGACATGAATGGTGTGTTAGGGAAACCTCTTCAAGAGAATGTGAAACAGTGCAAACTTCTCATGGTTGGCGCTGGTGGAATTGGCTGCGAATTGCTGAAAAATCTTGTTCTCACAGGATTCACAGACATTGAGCTGGTAAATTTAAAGCTTAAATCGAAGTAGATTTATCTAACTCGTTAGTGAGAGACGATACAGCTAAAGATAAAACAAAGCGCCGGCGAAACGGAAATCGACGATGATGAAGACACGAAGACCCTACACTGTCTAGCAGGGTTAAGCAGATCTGAGATTCATAATTTTCCAACTGTAGAGTGTAGTGTGAACTACCTTTCAGCTCAGTTCACAACTTCACATCAACCTTAAAAATAAGAACTGACAGTGAGAGTGAATGTCAATTTTTTGCTTTTGGCTATCTCCTGGCTCCTGTCCTGGGACAGGACCGCCCTTGCAATATAATGCAGTTTATTTAGTCATTGTTTTAACCACAAGATCAGTCCTATTCCCTGATTATCCCTAATTTTTTTTTTATTCATAGGCCTAGAGCGAGTGAAAGCTGAGCGGTTTTAAAGGGAAGGGCGATGTTTTCCACTCATCGAAGTCTTCGTCATTCAAACTTTTTGCCTTAGACACTTAGTATTAGGGGGGTATTACACACTCAGTCGGTACGGAATGAATTCTAGACTTCGGCTGAGCCTCAGTCCGTCCTTAACGAGTAATAAGAAAACTGGCTGAAATCGTTAGTCAGTCCTGCAGTCTGTCCTCACAGCCAGAAAGTCAGGCAGCGCCTGATTTTTTGGCGTCCGGATTGCCTGCTGGAGGGAGGAGGGAGCGGCATGTCTTTGAAGTTTTCCCCGCCGGCGATAAAAAATGCCATTTACAAAGTTATCATAAATGACATCCGAGCGTAAAAAAATATATCAAATTTGGAATCAGTACTCAAAATTAACAAAATTACTCGTGAGTAACTCATTTTATTGCCTTATTTAAAAGTAAAAAAGTGTCAATTTCTTTCATAGCGTAGGATTTGGCCTAGTGTGTTTTGTTGTTCTTGTGTTGACGTTGATGACCCATGTCATTGTCTCGGTACACGTCAAGTGAAGTTTTGTGCACGTGCTGTCTTTGTATTGTAGACTTCTCTGTTCTGTTATGGTGACGTGGTGCAAAGAATCAAAGCGCCTTGCATCACTGTTGATTGCTTAGCAATCAGTGGTGAGATGAGAGACAATAAATGTAAAAAGTCTCTTCGTCCATCCTCATGAAAATGGGAAATTGTTGAAGTCCTCAGGAAATGCTCTAACCTCCTCCAAAATATTTGTGTGTGAGAGCTCACCCCTCTTTAAAAGTAAAAGCCAGTTTTTTTATCACATACAAGTAATACAACGTTGTTTTCGTGTTCTATTATTTTTCAAAATAGCACAAATTGCTAGGCTATCTAGATCCCAAAGTGTTGTGTCAGCCATCATTGCTTCATTTGGCGGGAAATTATTTGTGTGCTTGTGTATTCCGGATAGCCTTCAGTTTGATCATCGCATCTAATACATGTTCAATTTTTACGATGGCCTGCAGGGTGACTGCAGTTAAAAAGTTCCTCTGTACCAACTGTACATGTAAATTGTAATACATTGACACTCGAATATAACGAGCACGGATAAAACGAGTTCTCGCATGTACCGAGCAAAATGAAAATCCCCTTTTTTTTTCCTTCTTTGTAATAGTAAACTTGCCTCTCATATGACGAGCACAAAATCCGCTAAACGCGGCCCTAACGAGGTAACTGACCTGCAATTAAGCCCTTGCAACCCTTTCGTCCACAGTAAAACTTTCAGCGGCGAGGAACTCGAACGTTTAGGCTACGTAACAATTGCCAACAATAGGCAAGTCTCGCTGTCTCGCTTATGTAATTTACCAGTCGGATTACCGGTACAAACTAGTTGCGCAGTAGGCCAAGAAGCGGGGTAGGGAAGGATGCGGTGGAGATGTGACCATGCGACGGGAGGAAGATGGGATTGATATGCTCGGCTAATGATTGGCCAAGCCTGTTGTTTCGACCAATCATTGCGCTAGGCAATTTTAATTTCAATCATAGGCCTAACAATCGCAGAAACGGTGATTACGATCGGTCAGTCATTCGTTTCTTGACTCTCAACATTTGCATTGCTTTGTTTACACTATTAAAACATGGCGGTACCTGGCCACGCCGCGGAGCCCCTAGGTTTGTGGCAAACTTGTGGCATGCTGGCATGTTTACCTGGGTGACCCCAGGGTAGACAAGGCGCTTCCGCTCTACCCGCAGCGAGCAGTCTAGCCATGTTAGATCTAGTATATGGGTCTCCCTGACACTACTGACAGTTTTTACATGATTTTCAGTGGACCATGCGTGTAACGAGCCATTGGTTCTAACGAGCACCGACGGTCGATCCCGATGACCTCGTTATATCTAAGTTTCACTGTACCCCCCTTTAGTGTGTGAAGCCATAACTTTTCCGCAACCTAGACCCGTTCTGTTAGATTTATTACTCACATCGGCGCAACCATGCATACGATTTTTTGTCCACCGCAGTCTATCTTCTATCTCTCTGAGCTGGATTAAAAAATGGCAAGTGAATGGGCAGTTATTTCTTGTCCTATATGCCTTGTTCAGACTTTATCTTCACCACTTTGACAGACTAAGGTGCTGAATATATTTTTACCTCTATACAGACAACTGAGCACATGTTTTGTGTTCTTTCATCAATAGCTTCTTCATGTGCCAGCCTGATACCCAGCAGCAGGCTGTCTGTCCCGTTAGACTGCAGCACGTCGTCATCCTTTTGATGACACTACAGTAGATGTTCATTGTTCGACTTGATCACATATATTGGTACATATCTGCTTTAATAGACGAGGTGCCGATAGCTAACTCAGTAGTAACTGCTTCACAGCCTTAAAAATCCGCATTATTTTTTCATAAATTTTTAACCGCATTCATGTGTCCTCTGCCCAAGTGCTTTCAAGAAAATGCAGAGATTTTCAAATAGCAATGATTGCCATAACTAGTCTTCTATGACTATTTAGCACGGGGCTAAGGTTAATGACGTGGTGTCAAAAAGCTAGAGGCAAGTTGGCACTCGTTATAAGAAGACAGTTATCTACATGCGAAAACTTTCCTTGGTCCTAAATTGTATGCCTTATTTTCGTACATGATCGAGAGAAGTCATTGTTAAAGACCGATAATAACTTCCCAACTTGGATCGCAATGCTGTAATCTTAGAAAAGGCAGGATAAAAATGTGACAAAAGGAGCATCAGTCTGTCTGATCACTGTTTCGGTCACGTTCAGAAATTACATATCGCACAGCATGAAAGGATTTGATTGGCAGTACACCATTGTCTCAGTTTTCAGACAATGTNTAATTTACCGGTCGGATTACCGGTACAAACTAGTTGCGCAGTAGGCCAAGAAGCGGGGTAAGGAAGGATGCGGTGGAGATGTGACCATGCGACGGGAGGAAGATGGGATTGATATGCTCGGCTAATGATTGGCCAAGCCTGTTGTTTCGACCAATCATTGCGCTAGGCAATTTTAATTTCAATCATAGGCTTAACAATCGCAGAAACGGTGATTACGATCGGTCAGTCATTAGTTTCTCGACTCTCAACATTTGCATTGCTTTGTTTACACTATTAAAACATGGCGGTACCTGGTCACGCCGCGGAGCCCCTAGGTTTGTGGCAAACTTGTGGCATGCTGGCATGTTTACCTGGGTGACCCCTGGGTAGACAAGGCGCTTCCGCTCTACCCGCAGCGAGCAGTCTAGCCATGTTAGATCTAGTATATGGGTCTCCCTTACACTACTGACAGTTTTTACATGATTTTCAGTGGACCATGCGTGTAACGAGCCATTGGTTCTAACGAGCACCGACGGTCGGTCCTGATGACCTCGTTATATCTAAGTTTCACTGTACCCCCCTTTAGAGTGTGAAGCCATAACTTTTCCGCAACCTAGACCCATTCTGTTAGATTTATTACTCACATCGGCGCAACCATGCATACAATTTTTTGTCCACCGCAGTCTATCTTCTATCTCTCTGAGCTGGATTAAAAAATGGCAAGTGAATGGGCAGTTATTTCTTGTCCTATATGCCTTGTTCAGACTTTATCTTCACCACTTTGACAGACTAAGGTGCTGAATATGTTTTTACCTCTAGACAGACAACTGAGCACATGTTTTGTGTTCTTTCATCAATAGCTTCTTCATGTGCCAGCCTGGTACCCAGCAGCAGGCTGTCTGTCCCGTTAGATTGCAGCGCGTCGTCATCCTTTTGATGACACTACAGTAGATGTTCATTGTTCGACTTGATCACATATATTGGTACATATCTGCTTTAATAGACGAGGTGCCGATAGCTAACTCAGTAGTAACTGCTTCACAGCCTTAAAAATCCGCATTATTTTTTCATAAATTTTTAACCGCATTCATGTGTCCTCTGCCCAAGTGCTTTCAAGAAAATGCAGAGATTTTCAAATAGCAATGATTGCCATAACTAGTCTTCTATGACTATTTAGCACGGGGCTAAGGTTAATCACGTGGTGTCAAAAAGCTCGAGGCAAGTTGGCACTCGTTATAAGAAGACAGTTATCTACATGCGAAAACTTTCCTTGGTCCTAAATTGTATGCCTTATTTTCGTACATGATCAAGAGAAGTCATTGTTAAAGACCGATAATAACTTCCCAACTTGGATCGCAATGCTGTAATCTTAGAAAAGGCAGGATAAAAATGTGACAAAAGGAGCATCAGTCTGTCTGATCACTGTTTCGGTCACGTTCAGAAATTACATATCGCACAGCATGAAAGGATTTGATTGGCAGTACACCATTGTCTCAGTTTTCAGACAATGTCGCCTACAGGGCAGTGCTAGTTGCGTCACTAGCCATAAATCAGTCAACATGCTGTGAGGAACTAAACAGTCAAACAGCTGGCACATTAACACGAAAATTTCTTTGATACCCTTGTGTTGATCAGAGATGACCATGGGAATATTTTAAAGAATACTAGTGAAACCTTTTGTGGTTTGAAAAGGAAGAAAAAGTCTTTATGATCAAAGAGAAGGATAAATTGGACCGTAACACGGAATATACCTTGTGGAGTACAGGGTAATTAAGTGAGCACAATATTTCTGGAGTCTTGAAAAGACATACATGTATAATGTCTTCGGGGTGAAAAAAGAGAGAGGGGGACAGAGAAACAGAGGAAGAAAGAGAGAGAGAGAGAGAGAAAGAAGGATAAGAAGTTGTAGGCAAAAGTGAGGGTCTGAGGTAACAGAAAAAAAAAACAACAAGATGGCAGACAATGATTAGTGACTAGGTGGACAATTTAGTTGGTCCCCCCCCCCNCTCTCTCTCTCTCTCTCTCTCTCTCTCTCTCTCTCTCTCTCTCTCTCTCTCTCTCTACTTCTGTTTTTTTGTTGTTTTTTTCTTTCTTACGCCAGTTTTTTTTCTAGACTCTTACCCCACCACTTTCCTCTCCCCTACTGCTCCTCTCTCTCTCCCTCTCTCTCTCACTCTCTGTCTCTCTCACCCTTTATTCCTGGAAATGTGTTCCCTAAACTAATAATAGGATTCATCTCATTCCCCTCTTTGATCGTGAAGACCGGTTCCATCTTTCAGAACTACAGAAGGTTTCACGGATATTCTACAAAATACTCCCGTGGCCGTGGTCATCTCTTACCAGGATATATGGGCGCGAAAAGTAAGTTTAGGGTAGATGTGCCTGCTTTTTGACCGGCTCTTGAAAGCCTGTTGATTGAATTATAATTAGTGACGCAACTAGCACTGCCTCTAGGAGCAGAGAATGTTGCCTGAGACAATGGCTAACTGCCATCAAAGTCCATTCTGCCAGTTTGGCGTATAAAGTCTTCGAATGTGCTCTTCAAGCAAATGATCATTTATATTGCCAGAGTGGTAGGCTGTAGATCAGTAAGAACTCACTAAACCATACAGATGAAAAAGAATAGGGTATACAGACAACCATACATAGACTATTGACAGAAATAAACAAAGAGATTCAGGGGGATGTGTATGTATGTGTGGAGGGGGGATGTGTGTGTGTGTGCGTGCGTGTGTGTGTGTGTGTGCATGCGTGTGTGTGTGCATGCATACATGGGTGTGTGCGTGTGTTCGTGCATGAGTGAGTGCCTGCTTCTTTCTGTTTTCTGTAATGTATTTCTATGCTAATGCTCACTGTAAAGCAAGACAAATTTCCCTTGGTGATGAAATGAATACAAGTATCTTATCATCTCTTGCTGTTTTCTCACATCTTATCTGACCATATAATTCTCCCTCTTGAGACCTAGAATTTAGTTGGGTATAATTGTGTATATGAACCCCAAAATAGCATCAGCTGTTTGTTTCCCACATGTGTTTAGTCACAGAACCAAGCTCAACGCCTGATTTAACGGGTACCAACTTCAATCTGAGCTGCTTGAAATTGGTTGTTCTACAATATAGGTCTGTATTGGGAGAGAGTGGGACAAGGTTTTTTTCACAGGTAGCCAAACTGAATATTAGATTACAGGCCTAATATTCATCTTCATGGTGATAACTCTTTTTTTTTGTTTTCCAAACAATATTTCAGTGAACCAGAGCCTGTAACATTTCGTTTTGGAGTGGGGAAATGAAAATATAAGGAGACGGAAAAGATACTGATTTCACCGATTTGAAGTAAACGAAACATGATGTAGTACAATGTAACCTCACCACCTCTACCTTCATGTATCTTAACGATTGCATAGACTGTTTGCTGTAATGATAGGCATAATGCTCATTTCACTACTCTCAAGATCCACTGTATACTTGTAAAATCAACAGCATCACAAACTCCTGGATTTTAAGTTCCGGAGATATGACTCGATGCTTTAACACAAAACTTGCGTCTCTGACACTATTTCAAAATTGAGTTTGGAACTTTTCATGTCATGTACCGGTATTAACTCCTGTATTATTTGTTAGAATTTCAGATCTCTATGGTTCAAAACACCACCTTTGCACCTTCATTAAAACTGAAAACAACTTCCTTGACTTAAAAAAATGTTTGTGTTGTGTGTGTGAATGTGTGTGTTTAGTGTGTGTGTTATGTGTGTGTTTGTGGTATGTGTATTTGTGTGTGTGTGTGTGAGAGAGAGAGAGAGAGTAAAATCTTGCAATTGGAGTTATGCAGAAAGGTGTCAGACTGTTATTGCCCCACCTATATCCTATATGTTTCCAGTTTCTTGGGAAAGACATAAGCAAACCACGTGACTCCTTTGGTTACCAGAATTGCAATAAGCTTTTACTCGCTTCACTCGCTGTTTGTTGTTGAAACATGAACAGATACAAATAGGCCTAGACTCTCCACCTTTTGACAACAGCAGGCCCTAACAGACATGCATTATGCAGATCGATATCATTAAAATAAATCTGACGTTTGTTTAAGTGTATATCCTTGACAGCTATAAAATGAGGAATAATTAAAATTTTACGATAGTATAAAGACTTGCATACATTAAGCTTTACACTAAAATGGGTCGCAAATACTTCAGTATCAGAATTGCTTTTATCAATCCTATGGAATGGCTGTGTGTCAACGACTGGATATTGAAATTGAATGGTGTACATGTGAATGTGATTGACGATTGACAATAAAAAAAAATAAAAAATTCATAAAGAGCAAATGCATTGATAGGCAGCAAAGTGCAGGGTCGAAGGTATCAACAACAGATTTAGAGTCCACGAGATCTTGGGCTGAAAAAAGGTACAGGGCCTCCTACAATCGAGAGAGAGACAGAAAGAGAGAGAGAGAGAATGAATGAATAACAGTGGTTTTCTCTGAGATATCGTGCTTTTGATTCATTCTGTAATCATGGTATTAACATTTTTGGAGGAAAGGGGAGAGGGGGGATCCAAATTACACATCTAGCCAAGAAAATGTCACAAACAAGAAATTTAGCCTAAGATTCTCCATTTCACAACTACAGTGGAACACTGTTAAACCAAAATTTTCGGGATCGGACATATTTTTTTGGTTTAAACATATTTTGATTATCCAAGTAGGAAATGGTGGAAGTTGTCAGAGGAGGGGAACAAACTCTGTAGTGTTAAATTTCACTGATAAAGCAATGAGTTACTACGGGAACGTTTACTGTGTGTTCCTGTTTAGTGTTTGAACCATGTAGACAGGGCCTGTTCCATGTCCTCATGGTTCGATTTTTTCATCTTTTTCGTCCCAGGTTGAAATCGTGACACAAATTTCTTGCCGTTTCAAATTGCTGTCGACAGGCAATTATTGTCGACAGGGTGGGATTCGGTATTCCGTGTTTCTGACAGATTCTAGATTTTGAGAGTTTTGTTTTTCATCTACCTCCGCCAGCAGTTGCAATTTAAATTCGAGTGTATAAAAGGTGTGATTTGTTTTAGACGATTTGAATGATCAGATTTCGTTAACAGTTAAGACAGCCTTCGTAACAGTGCTGGGCGGTGGCAAGTGTAACTGACCACTGATCCTAATCTGGTCCTTGAAAACAATAAGCGTGGGCCATCTGGAGTCTACACGGTTCTGTAACATTACCTCGCATTAGACAGCGTGCATCACGATGACGTCAGCCGTTCAGTTCCCGGCCTCGCGAAGAATAGGAATGACGTGGTGCTAGCGTGTCGTACGAGGCGACTAAATGGCGAAAAAACAGGTAGTGACTCCCGACACAGAGTCACCTGGTCCTCCAGGTTGGGGGTTGGGTCACGGGGCTAACAACCCCTCCCTTAAAACAAAACATTGTTACAGAAACACATACAAACGAAAACCTGAATCTCTGCNTGTATTACAAGTTTTTGGTGTCACACGTTACATACAAATACTTTGATTGGAAGTCATAGAAACCTCTAGGCATATATATTTATATATTTTGTCATTTCTTATGTGACGTCTTGAATATGTGACATTATTTCTTATGGGGTTTCCCTCTGTCTAGATTTTTAAGAAACCTATTTCAATCTGTCTTCCTTATTGCTTGTCATTGTTCTCGTCACGTTTCAGTTTCAGTTAAGTTAAACATGTGAATTAAAAGTACTTGAAATGTTGCAGCGTTTCTGTGGTCTGAAGTTTCACCAGTGATTGTAAGCTCTTTGGATTTACTTTGTGTTGCCTAACTGTGTGGTTCATTCAGTTCTTTCGTGATTGATGTGTCTCAAACAGGGTGAGGACCACATCAGGGTCCTTTTCACAATTAAAAGTTTATTTTTGTATTAGTTAGAGTTTATATATAATAAAGAGGATCTGAAACTTGTGTTTGTTGGATATCAGATTTATGAGATTCGTTATACATTTATCATATTCTCACCAGAGGATGGTGAATACGATAAATGTATAACTCATTTCATAAATCTGAAATTAAAAAAACACTCATTACAGATCTTCTATCTAGTTGTCAAGTTACTCGGCACTGGGACAATACAGCACTGGTTGACCAATTGGCTGCATTTGACCATGGCATTTTGCATTGTAAAGAGTTACTGTGGGAGAGAGAAAAGTAAGAAGAGTAGATCTAGCGGTGAGGGGCACATATTTTTATATAGAAGTTGAAAGAAAGAAAGCAATACCGAAGAGAGGGAGAGAAGAACAAAGAAAGAAAGAAGAGAATAGAGAATGATAGAAGATAATGCATTTCTAAGACCGTCAGAGAAGGCATGGTTACTTATGTTGGAGGAATGCCCAAATTGCATCTCAACCTTTCTATAAATATGCAAGTATTAGATTATGTATTAAATGTGTTTGCTTCACTTCAGTGTGTTGTAGCTGATTTTGGCGTTGATACAATTATGAATTGCACTGCAGATCTGCCAGCTGTCACCTGCTACCTAGTGCTTATCCTCATGGAGTAATTTTCTGTTCTGATGAATTTAACTGAGCAAAATCTGATCTTAACCAAATTCAAGGTGAACTGAGCTGATCTGAAAAATACACAATTTTCCTCAAGCTGAGCTTAACTTGATCTAAGGACATTTTTCACTCAGTGAACTGATCATGATCTGAACTGATTTTTTGAGTGAACTTAACCAATCCTGCTGTCTAGTCCCCATTTTTCAGAGTTTAGTATGCGCCCAAAAGCCATGTGTTGTCTTACCTTCATTCTCTCTTTCATCTTCTCTCTGCATTCTCTTGGACACGTCCCTCTTGCCTTGCCTTTAAGCCCAGTGAAGCCTTTCCTTGAAGACTTTTGACACTTTAGCAAACTTTCAGTGTTCTCATTGACAGTAGACATTAACAATATCAACCAAGTGACAGGGCACTTCCTTACAGTGTAGGTTGGGGAAGGTTACTCCTGACTAGAAGTAGGGGTAAGATATGTGACCCAGTCTTTGCCGCTACTTGAAGGGTGAATTCGAAAGTGTGAATTTCTAGCTTCATTTCTGGTCATCTGTTTATAATTATATTGACAGCCATTTTGGTTAGTGCTTGGAATGCAGATTCCAGAGATAGGTGGTTCTGGAGTGGGATTGAGAAAAAACTTCCCCTGTTTTCAACTTCTTACCCAGTTACAAGCTCCAATTGATAAGGTTTGGTGTTGCAAGTTCAGTTTCTTAACTTTTGAATAGTGTTGACTTCCTTCTGATCAAAAATAGGAATATTATTGCTGACCCCTGAGCCAGATGGCATCCTCAGTGGCCATGCAAATTCCGAACTACTCTTACTAGTCTTAGGCCGCAGAAAAAAAAAAAATTAAGAGTAAAGACAACGAAAGGGTTAAAAAAATACCAGTGTAAAATGCAATTGATTATAGCATCACTTTAAGTACGTGAGGTAGCTTATCACTTGGTTACAGTTTTTATTGTCTGTTCTGAGAACTTTGAAATTTTGTCAAAGTTCCTAAACCAAGGGCGTGACCTTACTTTACTTATGTGGCTTTTATCGAAGGTTGTCATCTCACTTTCCAGTCATAGCACTGCAGTAATTGATATATGGATAGTCTACCAAAAAAAAAAATGTCCAAAAAATGTTATGGAGACTTCTCTTCATAAGTAGTGTGCCGGGCTCTTCTGCATCACTATCTTTTTATTTTTTACTCAAAGCAAATTATGCTTTGCAGTGTTTACTCTGTCATTTGTCATGCAATCAGAGCAAGAAGAGTGAAAGCTGAAAGATAGACAGAAGATACAGTAACAAAGTGACCTTAGACTATTTTGCACATTTCCATCAGCTCATATTTGAACCAGATGTCCAGTCGGTTCATTCCTAATACTGCTTTCCGCGCGCATGACAATGAAGCAACTCCACCCGCATTTATTGTCTTTGGTCGGTAATAAAATAAATGGTCAATCATTAATGCCAAGAATGACAAGATAACAAGATTGATGCTGGTTGCACTAGTATGTTATAAGGCTTTTGATTTCATAAAACTTAAATCAGTGTGTGCACAATGAACTGTGGGGGAGGAGGAGAGTGGAGGATGGGGGAAGGATTTAAATATTTCTGGCTGTGTTGTGTGATAGTATGGCCTGGAGAAAACAACCTATAGGTTGGAGATCTTCTTGCATTAGAATAAACTGTTGCACACACTCACACAGAAAGCATAGCAATGCGAAGGCTAAACTGACATTATTTATATCAGCATATGTTGCAGTGAAGGGTGATTGTGGTCGCATTCAAGTGTAGCAACTAACCTTCATAATCAATAGTACTGTAGTTTTTTTCTTTATCACTGCAAGATCTTTCTGGTCATAAAGTATGTTTGAGGTCAAGAAAGAGGAATAATATTCCATCAAGATATGAACAGCGTGAATGAGAGGCAAATGAAATACTGCCTAATGCCTGTCATATTAACCCTGTCTCTTTCAGATTGATCTTGACACTATAGACGTCAGCAATTTGAACAGGCAGTTTTTGTTCCGGAAAGAGCATGTTGGGAAATCAAAGGCCGAGGTAAATATTAAATACATCTACTGTTAAGGACTGGATGGGATTAAGCTGCGGAGGAACATTGCAGTCTCTGTGTAAGAACTCTACAGTATTTGAACAAAGAACATAAATAACAGTTTTGAAAATGCCTCTATCCTTGTGTTTTAAATAGATTAGAATGGGCAATTTTGAACTGTAGGTTTGTATATTTCAAAATTTTAGAGAACTGTTGCTAATAAACAGAATGACTTTTTGCTTTCGAAAGAAATCTGCATTTCCATAACACAAGCAGGTGAGCAGTCACATCATTTCATGAACGGAAACTGTAGGAATAGAATTTCTGATTTTATTAACTTAATTAAAGTTTTAAACCATTGGCTAGGTACATGAACATGTTTCTTAATAATTTGGTTTTCACTATATTACAGGTAGCAAAAGAGAGTGCTCTGAAGTTCAACCCCAATTCCGACATTGTTGCTCACCACAATAGTATATTTAAGTAAGTGATCATAGTGGAAACATCCCTGTTTTTAATTGGAACTGATTCTTTTACAAAGAGGAGAATTAACAAAAGATTTGTACAATAGTTTGAACTTTTTTTTGTAGGTCTAGTCATTTTCTAATGTATATTATTAGGCTTATATTACAAAATGGGGCAAGCATTAATTAGTTTGAAATGCATGCCTTTTGCGAAGTATTTCTAAATCCCTTCCTCCTCCTCCCTCTCTTTTTATTTATTAAACTCTCACTTGCAACAGGTTAGGCCCTGCACAAGTGGCCACTTCCCTTGGTTACTCAGTTCTAGGCCAAAACTGATGTGTTATTCATTTTTAACAAATTGAGCATGATCCCTACCAAAAAATGAGAGCTGTGCTGTGAACTAGACTGAGGTGGCAATCTTTATTTTGCCTCGGATCAGGGTTGGGTGGAACTCCATTCATATGAACTAAGTTCTGGAACTTAGTTCCAGTTTCGTGAACGGAGGGAACAGAGTTCCATTGCTTCATTGTGAATGTGATCTTGAATGGAGTTGGTGATTTTTTGCAAACGGATTGGACTTAGTTGATTTTCAAGTCCGTTAAAGTTCCATTTATACATCAGCGACAAATTTTAAAAAATTTTTTTTTTCATTTTGTCGCAATTACTATACTTGCCGCACTGTGGTCACCAACTTCGTTCGCCCTCATAACAGTCATTCTTCGAATCGGCAAGATCAGTTTGTCACTACTGTCCTTTTATGGCGTCGGGTAAATAAGACCATCAAGATGAAGCTGCTGTTGCCATCCACATTACACAACAAGGACTGGCTTATCACTTTTAATCATAAGTAAAGCGTGTCCCTTTACTGTTAAAGACGAAATGACACCTGGTATCCAGGACTACGTCACGAGGCTTGACTGCCTCAAGTCTGTCTCTAATGAAACAATGCTATGCATATCAAGAGGTCTGTATTGTGAGTAGTGACTGACAGCTGAACACCAACTTGAAAGCCATAAATAATTATCAAACGCAAGATAAAGGTTGACTGGATAACGTAGATGGCCAGGTGAAAGGGCGGAGGACTAGAGAACTAGGGATGGGATATGATACACACGAAGAAAGAAGAGGGAGGCAGTGGGTTAGGTAGACGGTTTTCATGCATACGACGTCATTGCCTTGCACTGTCTTCCCTTTGATGGAATCTACAAAGCTGTTCTTTACCATTAAAACCATTGCTGAAATTGTAATTGCAGTGTTGCTTGTCAAGGATTCTTTAAAAAATACCTTTCTAGCACCAGCCAGAACCATGCAATAAAATACATTAACTTAAAAAAATAATAAATGCAAGGATTTACTCTAATATCACAATCTAGATTTTCTTTTGGGGGCGGGATCCATGCTATTGTAAATAAATTCTCAAATTTATAAGAAATCGTAAGGTTGTATATGCACATGTAATTTCTCCAGATTCTCTCTACTTACAGTGAATTCTGAAAAGAGGAAGGGCTGCAGATTTTCTGTTTTTATGATGCACACTGCACCTTACTAACAGTTATTATTGGCAGGTGGCAGATAATATGAACTTCTGCGCCTGTGTTAGTGAATCTGCATTTTTTTTTGTTTTTGGTCTGTTAAGGAAGGGATGAAATGGTATCATATTCTTCATCACTAAGTTTACACCTCTGAAACTGAACTTCTCCATGGAAAACATCACATAAAGTAACATTCATTAAACATCAAAATCCTTGTTTCCTTTTGTGAAATCAGCTGTCTCAGAAACACATGCTATTTTTGGTGGGAAAAGTAAACGGAACGGAGATCGGAACTAAGTTCCTCAGGCTTGAACGGTTGAACGGAATGGAATTTGAAATTCTCGGCTGAACGGGAAACGGACCCCATTTTGGCACTGAACGGAGAATGGAATGCAGTTCCCCATTTTTCGTGAACGTGCCCAACCCTGCCTCGGATAATCTGAAATATGTTAAATACAAAATGTACAGGTGCGTCCCATGAATTTCTTTTAAGTATGTTCAGATGTATTAGTTCTGTCCTCCACAATTTTGCCTTCTCGAGGGGTTTTAGGAAGTTCAATTCTCACAAGATTATTATTAGCCTAGGATAGTGTGATACAAAACTTTTGGTTTTGTTAATATTGCTTTTTGTTAATCATGAGCACAGTCTAACCTGGTTTTGTGACCAGAATCTAGGGACCATTTACTTGGGTGACTAAATTTCAAGGACAACCTTATAATTTCATTGTAATTTTAATCTTCTGCTATTTTCCAATTTTCTGTTATTTGATTACCTGTAATTTCATCATTATTGTTGCTTTATCATACTTCATGTTATTTGTAATGTGTTAATTGTGTTTAATTCCACGGTAACTGATGAAATTTCCATCCAGTGTCGGCAATTGTCGACTAGCTTTCATTATAATTCACAACCCTGATATCAAATCTACGTTTGGTGATCATTTATCTAAATCCACTGCAACCACACTCTCTTATGTCCCAGGTATTATAAAACATATATGGAAAAACATGGTAGAAGTAAGGCGACCATAAACTGGCTAATCTGAAACTTTATAAGAGCCATTCAAGTCAGCATATGTGCAACATTATCTAACCACTGGCATTGCCCCATGTGCACAGTACCGACACCTGTGGAGAGGATAAGAGGCTCACCCACGATTATTTGAAGGCTATTATTGACACTGTTTACAACAGATGTCAGTCCCTCACAGACCTTTCACTTTTCATCCCTTTTTGCACATCATCACCAGTCACCTGGGAGGATCTAGGTTTGCTTCTAACTAATAGTAATAGTTGGCAAGCAATACTGAAAACCTCAAGAAAAAAAAAAACAACTGGCCAGCTAGCTAATCAAGAGTTTTTTGGGAAATCCATTGAAAAGTCTAGGTGTGGTTCTCAATTGAGTTCTTTTTTTTTTCCGGGCAGGGCTTTCAAGTCTGTATGTGCATATTGATAAATTTTAATATTATAATGCACAGTGTCCAAGTAGAAATGAATCAGTAATCATGCAAATCAAATTTGATAGTCCATTCTGTATATATAGTCCCAAGTCTGTGACCAAGTTGCATTAACCTTGGTATCCAGAGGGTAAAAGCTGTACTAATTCTCTATTGACAAACCTTAACCTGCATAATCCAACCACCTGTCGAAGGCAAGTTTTTTTTTGTTTTTGTTAAAAAGTGAAAAATGGGTGACCTATACAGGTGTAATTGTATGATCATTTTGCTGATTAATACATAGAATATAGGCACTGAGTATGTAGAACAACTTTTGCAGTTGGGAACACTTAATTGTTCCCAAGAAGGAAATTTCACAAGGCCTCTTTAGTTTGTTATGGCCATGACATAAATGATTTTGAGAAATGCGAGCATGCCAGATTGCTGGATTATTCTGTATGCTGCTCTCAAACATTGATCAGTGGTAATACATATATGTATTTCAGTACCTAATGTGACTTGTTTTTTTTTTTTAATTTCAGCCCTGAATTTGGACTTGATTTCTTCAAGCAGTTCACACTAGTCTTGAATGCTCTAGATAACAGGGGTAAGTATCAGTATTAGATTCTGACATCATTAACCTGAAGCAGTTATGAGGTCAGTCATGATATTATGACAGGAAAGTAAGTGTATGTCATGTGTAACATATCACCACTATATGCTGTGTGAGAAAACAAAAAGAAAGAAATGAGCACTCGTTTTGTCTTGTCTAATATAAATACACCACTGTGTTGATATGTTTTGATAGTCCTTCAAGTGACATCTCACTTGAATTAATTATTTTTCTCACATAAATTAATTATTTTTCACACATAAATTAATTTCTTTTTAGTTAGTTAATAAATTGTTAAAAAAAGTTGCTTTAAGTAGTGATCACATCTATCATATAATAAGTATAGAGCACAAAGTGGATATTTTTGTTCATTGTTCTTGTTGTTGGTGGTAAGTGGCATTGCATTGAAGAAGTTTTCCTACTTTTCTTAGTTATTTTTCTCTCACAGCTGCACGCAACCATGTGAACCGCATGTGCCTGGCAGCAGATATACCCCTGGTAGAGAGTGGTACAGCAGGTTATCTTGGTCAGGTCACTGTCATTAAAAAGGTCAGTGAAGGTTTCTCTTTCACTTAAGTATTCAAACTTAGTCTGTTTTATCTTAGATTCACACAAACTGCCAGCCCTTGAAGTGCTGTGAAGAGGCTGCTCAAAACTCCCTCTTTGTGACAATTTTCACGCCTAAGAGCTACATTTTAGAATGCAACCATCACACATAGTAAGTAGGCATCTAGGCAAAGCTGTGCTCAAAGCCAGTTTTGTATGTTTTAACCCATTTTTGAATGACAATTTCTATCATCATTATTTACTTAGCACAGATATAAACATGACAGTTTATGAAGCTTCCCGCAACTACTTTCTCGCAGATTTTAAAAAATCTGTATATTGGATACTGACAGGCTGTAAAAATTACTTGTTATCATGATGAAATATAATAGTGAACAGAATTTTATATTTAGCCAGCCAGCCAGTGCTTGATTTGCTTCCTGAAGTTGTGGCCCCATATCACATTTTATCCACTCGGCATTAATAAGTTCCCATCTTTTTATCTATACATTTTTGACCAGCGCTGGCGTCACATTGCATTGTTAAACTGAGTTTTTAATGAATGTGAGTGTAAAGGGTTTTTGTTTCATATATGCACCATTAGAGGTGATGTGGTGAAGTGTTGATAATTAAAAGTTATGTTGTTTCCATTATTGTTAACTTTTGATTTGAATTGTCAACTCAGGGTGTAACAGAATGTTATGAGTGCCAACCCAAGCCTACACAAAAGACCTTCCCAGGATGCACAATCCGAAATACACCTTCAGAACCAATACACTGTGTGGTGTGGGCCAAGCATCTTTTCAAGTAAGGATGGAAAACTGGACCATGACATTAATGTTAATTAATGTCACTATACAGTAATTTGACTAGATTTTTGGAAACAGCTTGAACCTGGAGTCTTTAAAGAAATGCATTTGAATTATCAATAATAAAGTTTTCTCGAGTGCTTAGCCTACTGTGCTTTGATTTCTGGAGAAGGAAATGTTAATTTTGCCATGGTATGCTAATTATTTTATTATCACTTATTCACAGTCAGCTGTTCGGAGAAGATGATCCAGATCAAGATGTCTCACCAGACACGGAGGATCCAGAACTGGCAGGTAATGAAGGGAGCAACAATGATAACATTATTTTGAAAAGATATAGCATGATTTTGCAGTGACAAAACAGCAGAAGTCTCTGTTTACTGTAGATTTTGATACTCACTAGAAATTTGTCCGCCTAATGTTACTGAAGAAAAGCAAATGTTCCGGATTGGGAAATTTATGAGCTGGATTTTCAGGATTTTGCTCATGGGACTAAGTAGTACAGTTCCATAGAGTATGTTTTTCTTCTTTTTTTTGGGCACACTTTGTTACATACATACAGTAATGGCATGAATGAATAATTAACATTAATGTCATTTGGTTTCTCAGATTTAACAAGGAAAGGCACATTTTAATTTTAAAGGAAAATTGCATTGTCCGACAGATCATATTAAATCATGCGATACCCTAGTGTTCCAGTAGAGCAGTCCTTCAAGTGTCTGTCAACGTGATATAATGCCTCTACCTGCCCCAGACAACCTACAGGATTACGTTATGCAAAGTCCAAATTCTTACACGCACTGCGTGCATGGCAGCCATAAGCTTATGTCAAATACGTTCTACTTGCACCGTCAAGCTGTCTAGCCAGTGCTCTGCAGACCGGTGATAACATATCTGTATGAATTTATTAATTCCACTGTAAACAGCAGCAGTGTCAAATAAAATAATGCTGAGGCAATAAAAATGTAGAATACTTTACCTGGTTTATGCGGTCAAATGGAACTTTTGGATTAGGATTACAAAACCTTAATTGAAAGCTGAATAATACATTATCAGATAGAGATGTCTGTAGTTGCAGGAACTTTGGTAACATCATCATTTTTGCCACAAGCTGCTGCTGTTTGGGGAAGGAGAATAACTCTAGACGGGAGGGCAAATCCTGGTCACTCCAGCTGTTTTTATTGCGTCATGTTACGCACGCATGCGGTAATAGAATGATGCTCATTCTTCACCAGATTGTTTCAGTATGCACCATAGATAATTTTCATTGGGAAAAAGTACTGGCAAACAGAAAATTTCTTTTGACGTGCGTGTCCACGTTTAAAGGAATATAGAGAAATCTAAGAATGATTTTGCTTGAAGGAATATATATCTCATTTCCATTTTTCCATTTTATGTTTTCACCCACTGTTATAGTGAACAAAGACTGATATTAGAGATTTTTAATTAACAGCTGATGTGTCACAGAATTTATGTGTTGACCTCTGTAGTTATAATGGATATTTTTGTTAACAGAACCAAGCCTATATTCCTTATTAAATACTAGCTAAATAAAGTCTTCTTTTATAGTTCATTATTATTACCTTTTGAGTTCAGCATTTCCTTGCCATTTCAACATTCCTCTGACCATTTTGTAAATACACCACCATCTATTTCAGCGGAAGCCGGTCAATCAGCACTAGAAACAGAAGCAAAGAAAGATACTGTTGGTGGTATAGAGCGTAAATCTACACGTGCATGGGCCATGGAAACTGGTTATGACTCACAGAAGCTTTTTAACAAGGTTGGTAGTCACCAGATTATTATCATATTAGTTTCTAGCTTGTAGAGAATGTGCTTGGGTCACGGAGACTGGTTGCCATTCTCAGAGACTATTCAGCCAGGTCAATAGGCAATGGATTTTAAATGGCTAAAGTCTGCAGTCAGCAGAAAAACCATACCAGCCCAATCAGTACAGCCTTAAGTTTTTGACTAATTTGAGCATGTTCTTGGTATGCCTGTGTCATTCTGGGATAGTTGTAAGCTTGATTTGTTTATAAGTTGCCAGGATTTAATTTCAAGTTATAAAGGCATGCTGCTTAAAACAATATTGTCTGAATCAATAGGATTTTTGTTTACTTCAGAAAGGAAATTGATACACAGTGCCATATAATACATGCACATAGAACTGTACACATCATATGTATAAAAACATAGTATTACACACGAAATACATAAGAAAGCCCTTGCTGGTTTCTGGGGTGCAGTGTCCAGATCTCCCCAGTTATAAAGCCATGTACATCTGAATGAAGTGTGGACTGAGAGTTAGGTGTTTTTCTGAAGGACACAACAACATAAACTGCTGGGCTCAGAGCCAGACCCACAGCCCTCACACCTAACAGTCATTAGGTTGTCAGAATGATTTACAAGCCACACAGCCATGCTGACCCATATATGCAGTGATGAAGGCTAAACAAGGAAATGTCAACCAGTTGTCTTTGAATGGGACAGATTTTGAAAAGTGAATGGTCTTTGATGTTTCTGGTTACTGCACAAATGAATTTTTCATCACAACAGGCCAATAAAATTGGGACAGCTAACCGGAAAGGTGATACTGTCGCACTCCTGAAATATTTGCAGTTTTGTTCAGTTGCAGCCTCACCTTTTGAATTCTAACTAGTCTTCCAAACCAGTGTAGGATCTCGTTCTATGGACTTAACTTATATAAGCACGTTCTTACTTTTTTTCCCTCTGCATTTGTCTGTAGATGATGATGGTGTCAATGAGGAAACTTTATTTGTCTTCACTGTTTCAGTTATTCCGAGATGACATTAAATATCTGTTGTCAATGGAAGCCCTTTGGAAAAAGAGAAGACCACCTCACCCCTTGGATTTTAATGATCTCCCAGGCAAAGGTGAGACATTTACTGTCAAATCTAAAGTGTAAGTCAGTGGCAAGTGGTACATTTCCAGTATTGAGTATAGACTGAGTACATCTTTTGCTTGCTGGTTCTAAGTACTGTGTGTATATATATATGTTAAGTATGTCATTTTAAGATGAGATTTTAGCTGTTGCTAGAATGATATTGAATGTTGCTACATTACACTTAACGCATCCACAATCCAGACCTTTTTCCTGTAAGTATTAAAGTCACAACAGTGTGCTCAAGGACAACATTTATATTAGTAGGCACAAGACTATATTATAGAAATTCTTGTAACAGTGTGTAATGTGTACATAAAGGTCCATTGCCTCAGCTCATCAGCTCTCAAGGCTGTTTTTTGGCATGGAAACATTTTTTGCAGATAACTTTTTTAAACCAAATTAATAATTTTGATTGTCAGGTGTGTTAAAGTTGGAATCTTTCATTATGAACTTACAGTCTGGTGTTGTAAACTTTCAGAAGACAAGACGGTTTTTTTTGGTCGTAAATTATACGCATATTTGAAGTTTGTATACCCATATTTGAAGTTTGTATATATTTGTTATTTTTATTGATCATTTCAAATTTGTTTCAGGAGAAAATATCATTTCCTCAGCAATGAGGGACCAACGTGTTTGGTCAGTCCAGGAATGTGCTGACATCTTTGGCCAGTGCCTTGCCACCCTTAAGCAAGATTTAGAGACAAGAGGGGAAGGAGGAATTTTGGTGTGGGATAAGGTAATTTAGGTAATAATACTGTCAACAGGCTGCAGCACCTTTAGCATTAGTGCCAGTTATTAGAACTTTAATAACAAAGAATGTGATATCTTCATAGCACAAAAGCAGTTAAATGATATCAACCAGGCAATGCCATTATTTACCTCCATTGTCATATTGTAATGCGATAGTCAAATTGGTATTGGTTTTTGTTGGGTTTTTTTATATTTCAGATCAACATAACTTCCTGGGGTCTCAGCTGGACGCTTTACACATTTTATTCTCCTCCAAGTTCCATACTATTTCTTATGCTCGTAATTGTCTTCTGCTTGACAAACACCATAAATTAGCATTTTCCATTTATATTCCCAGGATGACCATCATGCCATGGATTTTGTAACATGTGTGGCCAACATAAGAGCTCATGTCTTTGGCATTCCTTTGAAATCTCGCTTTGACATCAAGTGTAAGTTACCACCTTTGTCTTTATTTCATTTTGAATGGTTGCTTTGTGCATTTAATTTCCCAAAGGGTTTGCGGACATTACATTTGATTCAAAACTTGCCTCTGTGTCTGAGATTCAGTAGGGATTTAAGCTTTAGATAGCATCACTTTCTTTGTTGGGTATCAGTTCATTGTATTTGCAGTTTTTCAGTAAATTGAGTTCTCTACATGCTGTGAATATAGCAGGCAAATGTAAGTTGTGTGGATCTGTCTCACAGTCATAATAGCAGGGATACCACTCTTCTGAAGATTTTCTGAAATCAGAGAATGTTGGCATCATGCAGAGACTGCATCACAAAAATATAAATCTAAAGAAGAAAATCCATTCTGTTTTGGCTCCTGTTTTCTATTTGCCATGGACCGTCTCTTCCTGGAGTACAGAGACTAAATATATCTATGTATATACATGTATTTATGCCCATATACAAGTTATTCTTAGGCATTAACTACAGAAGCTCAGAGAATTTTATGGAAAACAAGTGGTATCCCTGAAATAGTTTATTGCGCTTGTCATAAATGGATGGTTACATACATATACTCTCATTTGAGGTGTGAGCTTTTGTTTGAATGCGATGTGATGACTTTTTTTTAAAAAAAATAATGAATAGACAAAATTGTCCTTTGGTCGTTTACTTGAATTTGCAGAACAATCTTTTAATATCTCTGACATAATTTTTGCCGTGATATCAACAGCCATGGCTGGCAACATCATTCCTGCAATAGCAACCACTAATGCCATAATTGCTGGCCTCATTGTGATGGAGGCCATGAAAATCCTAGCAGGAAAAATTGCGAAGTGCAAGCAGGTGAGAGAATAGGATGATTTATTCAAGAAATGCTCAGTAAGGATTTACTAAATCAGATCTTCCACTACAGTCTTTGAATACAGTTGGTATGTTTATGAAATGGAGAACTTTAAATAAAAAAGTGTTTACTTCAAGATTTAAACTTGCAGCATTAAATGTCATTTACTGTATTTACATGACTGTCTATGAATTTCCAGTCAAGTGCAAGCAGGTGAGAGTAAATGATGATTTATTCAAGAAATGCTCAGTAAGGATTTACTAAATCAGATCTTCCACTACAGTCTGTGAATACAATATTTATGTCTATGAAATGGGGAACTTTAAATAAAAAGTGTTTACTTCAAGATTTAAACTTGCAGCATTAAATGTCATTTACTGTATTTACATGACTGTCTATGAATTTCCAGTGCTTTGTGGTTAATAATAACACATTTAGTCTCTGTTGTAATGGGTCCATGTTCATCGGTATTTGATAATATGACATTGCATAGCCTGCACAGCCTGCAATATTGAAAAACAGTTGACTCCACTTTATCACCCTCCGCTTAATCGCCTTTTCCGCTTAATCGCCTCGTTTCCCAGGGAACCAAATTTTTTCTATATAAAAGTCACTGGATAATCGCCTCTCACTCCGGATAATCAACCACTCTTCAGCACCTGTGGATTCAAAAATCAACGGTTGAAGGTTACAGTTGACAAACAAATAATGTACATGGACGGTTTAACTGCACAATGGATGGCAGACCTGTTGTCTGAGTGACACTGCCACCCCGAAATAGGTGTGATAAGCCTTTCCTCCCCACCTCCCCCTCCCCTTGTCCTCCTTCGTCCCACGCTATGCATCACCGCCTTCGCCCATCCGATAATGCTAATGCGCTAAAAGCCGTACAGTCTCCTCCCCCCACGCCTTGATTGCGACTTGTCTGGTGGATTTCGGTTAGATCAGAGAACGTGTCATGTGGATGAACGGTCTATCCCGACCGTGCCATCCAACTCCTTCTTGTCTGCTGGGCTACTGCGATGTGGCCTATGAGAGAGACTGCAGAGATCAAACATTTTGTGCACTACAACACTGTCAAGCTCGAGTCTGTCCCGAGACTGGCGACGAGAAGGTGTCAATGCACGATATCAAGCCACGACATCAAAAAAATTTAACCCCATTACCAAAAATATGGCCGAAATTACCTTCTCCGCTTAATCGCCTCTCGCTTAATCGTCCACTTTTTCCGTGATCCCGAGGAAGGGCGATTAAGCGGAGTCAACTGTACTTGCAGTCCCCTTCATATCAATAACCTTGATTAAAAGAGAATTGTGATGATAGCACTGTTGACATGGCACACTGAATATGTTTGGCTTAAAGACATCGGTCAGCCAAGAATGTTTGCTCTGAATCCTAAGCAAATATGAAATATTTGAGGCTTACGATCTGTCTAGTATAAGGCAAAGTGAATTTGAAAATACATGCTGTCTTTTTACTTCTGCGGTAAGGTTTATATGAACATAATCTGTCTTTATTTCAGACCTACTTAAACAGAATTCCAAATGACCGTAAGCGCCTCCTAGTCCCCTGTGCTCTTGATTCACCAAATCCCAAATGTTATGTGTGCTCATCGAAACCTGAATGTACAGTTGTGCTTAATCCAACTAAAGTCACTGTCAGGACCTTGCAAGACAAGGTAATGTTTGAGATGTCATCAACTTTCAAAGCATACAGATGATGGTATGCATTTTCAGGAAATTGAAAATTCAGCCACAAGAGTTGTTTATGCCCTTATGGATATGTCAGTCTGAAAAGCTCTTGAAATTAGGACTTACATTGGTTAGAATGGTTGTTAATGTGAGGTATCATTTTTAGGTTTCTTGTTTAATGGGGATCACAGATTTTTTGTTATCTGCTTTTGACTCAAGGTACTACAGCTGGGCTATAAATAGGCTTCTTTCTCGTCTCTCTTCACATGCCCCACGCTCATAGATGGAAGATTCCCTGGGCAAATTGAATTAGGATGTGAAACTGGCTGTTTTGCTTAATTTTAGTCAGGATGTAGTTTTCATGAGCATCTTGTTTGTTAATGGGGATGTCTTAGCCTATCCTTGGATTAGACAGCAGTTGAATATGCAGTAACAAATAAAACCCTTGCTCAAAATCTCCATACCATATTTTCAAGAAGCTTGTAATCTGGGGCACAAAATGACCCAATAGATGTGGATGGATGATAAAATAATGTTTGGGTCTGTAATTTAGATGATAATTTCTTTTCCCAGATTTTGAAAGGCCACTTGAATATGATTGCTCCTGATGTAGAGATCGATGATGGAAAGGGTAAGATTGGAGAATATGGCTCAGACCTGTAAAACACAATTTTAAAGAAAGTGCTTAGTTTCTCCATAATCAGCACTTGAATCATGCATTGAAGGAGATTACGTCAAGTATGAAGAGGTAGAGAAGAGTAGCAAGGCAAACAGATTTCGAGCTTTGTCATAACTGAACATTTTTTTATCTTCACTTGACAATACATCAGAGATGTAATACAAGAGTATAAGAAATAGGAGGGCATAATGCATTTATAAGTACATAGAAAGCATAGATTCCCTGTTGCAGTTGCACTGACTTTATACTGATGTAATGCTGAATGTTAAGTGTCTTACTACAGGCTTTGTCTCAAAATAATTTCAGTAGAACGCATTAAGATATTTTAATCATCTTTACCAGCATGATGAAGCATTGTCATTAACATCTTGTTTAAGACTGGTTCCTGATTATTTTTCATCATTTTATTTGTTTAGGAACAATCATCATATCCAGTGAAGAGGGAGAGACCGAAGGTAACTAGTTTTCCAGCGTCACCAACTGTAGATTTGTTGTTTTGACTCTACTGTATCAGCAGGAGAGAGAATTTTACCTGTATTTAATTACTGGCTAACCACATATTTTCTATGTCGTCCCAAGACATTCTATTCCACAAATTGGGTCATTTGCAGATTTAGTATCCTTTTGTTAAGAATGTTTATGCACTGTCTGGAAATAGTGGACAAGCTCAGTTATATAATATAACAATTATATGAGAAAAGCTGTCTCTTCATACTAATAAAAATGTGTGGATTATGTCTTTTTTTCCAACCTTATATTTGTGGACTATGACATTTATACATCAGCAACATATGAACTGATTCTGGCATCATGTCTAAACACAAGAGTTTCACTTTTTTCCTATTTTTTAAGCTAGATTGGCTGATTGCACTAGCTGGTGTGACATACCATAGGGTATACTCTAGAAATGAAATTGTTATGAAGAGGGAATTTTTTCCTTGGCCCAGAGGTATTCGGTTTACTGCAATGATCAGATCATTAGGGTAAATCATGTCAAGATATCAGTAATGTTTCACCATTTATTCATTGAATACACAATATTTGACTTGGGTTTCCCCTAATTGACATAGGTTCCCACTGTTCAGAATACAATTTCAGTATTTGATTTGAGCAACGTCCGCCCTCACTGCTGCTGGCTGGTAGGCATATAAGCATGTAAACTAATTTTATGTCAATAATCTTTGCATTCAGAAAACAATGACAAGTTCTTGTCAGACTTTGGGATCAGCAACAGCACGAGACTCAAGTGTGACGACTTTTTACAGAACTACTCTCTCAATATCAATATAGCTTTTGTGTAAGTATGTATAGTCCTCTTCCTTTTTGATAATCTTTATACAGAGGCACTGGTTTTTCAAAAACCAGCTACTTGCAGGCCATTCTGTTAATGTTGCAAGGTGTACGAATGATTTTATTAGAAACACACTCAGAAACATGGCTAGGTTTTGTGTAGTAGCAGCAGTTATCATTTGTGATAAACTACAAAAGACAGTTGATGATACATTTGAAAGGGAAAATGGTAGATTTCTGCATAAGGGCCTTAAAAATCCAAATTACATTTTTCAAAAACTTCAGAGCATGAACATTTTTGCTCTGCCTGACCATTTCTAAGAAAATACTGCTAGAATGTTGATATTTACAATTTCTGTATGCTGCCATTACTTATGCTGCATGACGTAATAAAGCGAGAAAAGCTAGCATATGATGTGCAGATGAACACACAAACCGGACCAATCGCTGGCTAGTTTATCTCACTTTTTGAAGTTACGCAGCACAAATAATAGTGATGCGTGCAGGATGAAAATCCTGACATTCCTATGGTGTTTTCTTCGAAACTGTCAGGCAAAAGGGCAAACATGTGTGGCTTAAAGTTTATGAAATATAATGTGGATGTATTAGGCTTTGAAGCAGATAACTACCCCTGTCCCTTTAAGGGCTGTTACTTTCAGTCCTGATTCTCAGTATTGTTAAGTGAGTAATTCTTAATGCTACCTTTTTCTTTTAAGTGCTTTAAACAGTTGAAGGAGGCACATGAATGTTAACTCAATCATGTTTGTAACATAAGTAAAGACCTTTGTAATCACAGCCTTATGAGTAGTCATGTTTTGTTCTTCACTTTGAGTATTTCTGTATTTTGTAATCAGGGAGAAACTGGATGATGAAAAGGAATTTGAAGTTGTGGGAGACTTGTCAGAGTTTCATCCTAAGGAAAGTGAGAATGAACAAAAGTCAGAGAAAGATCAGGCTAATGGGACAAAGCCCTCTGCTTCTGGAGGTTGGTATACTTATGTTTTGATAAAGAGTTTGTCGGCAAAGTGGTCAGTGTTTGTAGTGAAAGTTTGTAAGCATTTTTTGTTGCCTGAAAAGATTCATTGAGCCATCCATAACCTTCATGGTTGTATGGCTTCAGCTGTCATGTTTTAGAGTAAATAAAGCATGGTGACATAGAGATGGGAGAAGGAAAGAATATTGCTAAACTGATGTTTTTGGATTATCTTGGTATGAGAAAAGCAGCTGAGCGGAGTAAGCATGAAGAGGTCAAATAGTAGATTACAGAGAAAGTTTTTCACACATCACTGACCATACTGTTTGTGAATTCTTTCCTTGCAAGTAAAGAAATGTAAAGCACAGTTGCTTACAGATTCTTCATCAATAAACTGGCAGATTTGAAGCATTATTCCTATGTTTAATATATTTACACAAGACAAATCAAGGGCTTGGCCAGCTTTGCTTATTTTTTTTGCTTTTCTTCTCTAATGAAGGATGAAGATCATTTTATGTTGAATTATGTGCATGCCTGCTGCTTACAATTTGAAATTTCATGCCAAGCTAATTGTCTTGCTTTTTCTAGTTTGCACTATGGGGTATATGTCTGAGACTGATAACAATAGAGAAAGCGCCTAGTAGATTATATACTGTAACTCATTTGAAAATGTGATGCCAGGCCAGCTGTTTGAACCAGTATTAAGAGTAAACCAATTTAAAGGATGTGTTTTTGAGGTCAAAGGCTGATGGCTTAGTCTGACAAATCAGTATATTTTTCCACTGATGATATAAGTAAAGTACAACTGCCTGAGCATGGCTCACTAAGGTATGAAAAGTAATCAGTATATGATTATGTAGAAGTAAGTTCTCTCACACTAGTACCGTCCTGATCATTTGGGCCAAACTTACAAATTCACTTTCCTTTCAGGTTCATGACCCCTGTATATATTTTTTGATCCTAAAACTTTGTGCGCAGGAGTTCAAGCTGAGAAAAGATACTTGCTTTTGTGCAGAAAGTTTAGGAGTTTCCAGGCATAAAATAGTTTCTGGTTATTCATCGAAGTAGTAAAATAGTTTGTCGACAAGATGGGACTGAAAACCTGCTTTTGCTTTCAATGTGAAATCTGAAATTAGTATCTGACTTTTTTCTTGCTTTGTAGCTTTTTCTTCCAATATTTTATACATTTTCATATTATATGTCATCTTCATTTTGTTGCACAGTAGTCTCCATCTAAGAAACCCAACTGTCGAGGGGACCAAATAACTGCATGGGAATCAAATAATTACTTTTGAAATTAAAATCTTTGCTTTCCATCAGCATCATATTTCAGTCCAAATGGAAGTAAAATGTATCTTTTCCTGTATTTTTGCCTTGTGATTCCTTCAAGAATCCCCTACTTACAGTAAGTGAGTTTCCAGAAGAAGGCATAGTTGGACCAACATGATTGAAATTATTAAAATTATGTTTGAAAGAATAATAGGAACAAATGTATTTGAGGCAGCTGCATATTACGCGGTGACTGAAAGAATAATAGGAACAAATGTATTTGAGGCAGCTGCATATTACGTGGTGATCCTCTTAATAAACACGTAATATAGCCGTAATCGTGCTGACACGCCGTAAAACACAAACTCTTAATAAACACATAAGCAGTCCTTGTCATCATGATTTGTAAGTTAGAAGACAGAATGCAGTGGGATGACTGAAAGGACCAGCCTGCCCCACAAGGATAATGAGGCTGATAATACTCCTTGCTTTTTCTAATTGGTCTGTTTTGTTGCACCACCACCTTTTTTGCCCCGTCTTTTTTTTTTTAACACCCTGTTGTCCTAAACTCTTACTGTGTATGTTTATCTGTAAATTACTGCCCAATTTGTATGAATAATTTCAGCATTGTGAGAGACAGTCTTACATGTAACTGCATTTTCTGTCAGCTGATGACAGGATTCTCAGTTGGATTTTTATTTCCAGATTTGGCTATTTGGCATGCAAGTATAGTTTAAATAAGAATTGAGTGTCATGGATTAGATCAGATGGCTCTATAGTGGATTGAGTTCCTTACTGGCGGATTTGATGTGGCAACTACTGTATCATAGTGAAATTTGCTTGTAAGCACTGATAGCTTTACAGAAAGTAGCTTTTGTCTAAAATCCAAAGAGAGAATGGGTTAATATCAGCTTTTGCTCCCCGATTTTCTCTCACAGCCAAAGCAGATGATGATGATGATGATTTGGTCATTCTGGAAGATGAGGATGATGAGGTCTCACAGTCCCCTGCCCCTGCCCCATCTCGAAAGCGTCCAGCTGAATCTCAAGAAGATGACCCAGTTCAGATAAAGCGGAAAAAACAAGCACTCAGTGCAGGGGATAGTGAAGATGTCATTGAAATATCTTGATTTTCCGCAACTGTTTTCTTCATCTATTCACTTCCCACTGAGATATCAGCTTTCATGTCTTCAAAATTTCCCATTTCTTGACTGCTGTTGTTATGATTCTGTTTTCATGTTTATTTGCTATCACATCTCTTCATTGGTTCTGAGAACTTGCCAACTGCATTTTTTAAAATCATAATTTTGTAGTCGTCAATTCAGATGTCAGATTCAAAATCCCTTCATTTCAGTAACATATTCACTTATGATATGGGGTTTTGAAAATAATGTCACCCTGCTTACTTGAAGTCTTGTGAATTTCAAAGCATCTTGACTTCCATAAATCTCACTTCAGATCTGATGAAATTTTTGACAAATGACTACAATGTTTCTTTTCAGCTCCGTCATTCATGTAACTCATTCAGTTCATTTATATTTGTTGTTCTTGTAACTCATTCAGTTCTGTTTTTTTTAGTCGAAAGTTCTGTGAACATCCTAATTGTTTTCTTTAAATTTGTCAGTGTGTGTGCCCCTTGTTATTGTAAGATGCTAAAATCAGCTTCTTGCTCTTGGCTTTACTTGAAACAGATTTTTCTAAGAAGAATTTGTCAAGGCTGAATGTTGCTTTGAAATATCAGTCAGAGAGAACATGCCCTTCATATCCATTTTTTTAAAATTGTGGATGAGTTAACTTAGCAAAACAGAAAAGAATAAGAGTATATTTAATATCATCTCTATGTACAGTATTTGGAGCATGACTGCGTCCAAATCATTTTGTTGTTAAATTGATATGACATAATATGGGCATGCTTTTCTGAAGTTTGGGACAGGTTTACAATGAGCCATGGAACAGACTGCCTCCCCAGTACAGGAGCAAATTAAAATTCCTAAACTGTTGCTGTGTTTAAAACCCTAGGAAAATGCACAACCAGTTCAGAGAATTTAGAGTGACTAATTTGTGGTCACAGAGAATGGGTGCTTCCTGTTTTGTGCTGAAGGAGCAGGTGATGAAATTTGTCTCCCTTAATGTTGGTAGCCTTATATTAATGTTTGATTTCATTTCTCTCCCTCTTTGTTATTTGGTGCTGAACATGTTGAGTTAATATTGTCTTATTATATATCTCATCTTCTGAGATGCCTGTGAGATAACAGTGATTAGTTTTGTTGATGTTGTCAGCCTGTTTTGATTTTTTATGTCCCTGTTATCTGTTTTTAGGTATTTTAGGTGTTGGGACCACACAGTACATATGGAACATTCATTAATTATTCATTTTTGTTTATGTTTCTGTGTGTCTGTATTAATGTCTCTATCCCTTTAATATGGTTTTCATTTTTTAAATCTATTTCATGACTTCTTTTTGTTGTAAACATCTCAGGCTGGTTAATAGTATATTTTGTTTATTGATGAAATACACACTTGCTAATATCCTTGTCATCAAACGTGTCACGACAGTTAAATTTTGAAATGTTATATGCAGCAGCCAGCAAGGCACTAACTTAAGGATACATGAGACTGAAAATTTGTCTCATAGTCAGTCAGAATGGCGCTGAAGCTGCATTATGATTGTAGGAAGTTTGTGGTTCCATATGAAAATTGAAACTGTGTACCATCATCAAGTCAAACAGTTTTTGTCTAGCTTTATTCAGGCTCAGTGATTTTATGATTTGTTGTGGCAGTGGCTCACCCCTGTGCAATGGAAGAATGAAACAAAAAGCCATAATTAAAGAGTAAGTTTGCAGCTTTTGAGGAATATAAGGCACCTCACAAAAGCTAGAGATTTAATCCACAATATTGTTTTTCCATAAAATGGGGAATTTCTTGAACAGAGATGATGGTATTTTTTATCTCTCCAGTCAGCAACAATTTGATATCAAAAGCCCTCACTCATTAACTGAGCTTGAGATTATGGTTAAAGTCTGGTAATGTGAGCCTGATTGATCTAAGTTCAAGACATTTGTTATGTTGATTGAAAGGCTATACCTTTTTTTTGTCCAATGTTATCATTTGCTGTTAGGGGAATCTGACATAACAGAGATGCCACTTTTCAGGACATTTCTTGGTTCGGAACATGATACTCCTAGTTTATCTGTAAAATTTTGGTCATGTGACAATTTGTCAGAAATACGTGGACTTGAATGTGTTGAAATAGCTACCCTGTCTAAAGAGCTTTAGGATTTTTTTTCAGGCTCAGGTGACATCTCTGAAATATGTCACAATGATCTTCATCATAGACCATGCTGTTGTATTACATAATACTATTATTTCATGAAATCAGTCACTTTACCTCTTTCTTTTTGTATTTTCAAACTTTTATTTTATGCCATCATTCACACATCACATTTCCACTTACTGTGCTCTTTTTCTCTTCTTTCTTGTTGTGCAGAGGAAACAGCATGATTCACATGGTAGAAAGAACTACTACTCATTTGTGAGTTCTTACCTTACTTTGCTTTTACAAAGCATGTAGCATGTTTCAACTTACTGCTATAATTAATATCTCCTGCAAAGACAGAAAGTCATCATGTAAGCCAGTTCTTTTGATGGTTTTTTTTTTTTTTTTCTGGTGTGTGAGGGCTGCTTGCTGAAATTTCACTTGATTCTGTGAGAAATGCCTGTGTTTAAGAAATGTGAAGGTTCCAGGAAATTCTTCGAAAATTTTGCAATATTTTTTTTATTTGGACTGTGAAAGTGGATGTTGCCATGTAAAAAGCATTTTTGTCAGTAAATTGTTCTTAAAGCTCTTAATGAAAAACCAAGGAGCCTTGTCCTTGCCTGGATAGGCTGTATTGCTTAGAATGATACCGATCTTTTGTGTTTTGTTGTAAGAAACAAGTTGGTCAAAATATCAAGGGTCAGCATAGGTCAGCCTGAAACAATGAATTAATTTTTTATATAAGCTTATCATTGCTTTGACATGGGAGGACCAAATGCTTTTGCATATTATTGTCTGCATCCTAAACCTGTGGTGAAAATCATTTTTCCGCAGTTTACTGTTGTTCAGGCCGCTCTTCATTCTCGCACAAAATGTTGCACCCCAATTCCATTTGTAAATATGGAAATTGATTTAAGCATTTTGAGCCACAGACCTCTTCATGCATCACATCCTAGGAATGTGAACTATTAAACCTAATTATTCAGCAGGTTTTATCGTGCCTGCCAATTTTAGTAGACTTTACAGGAAAAAAAACCAACATTGTTTTCAAACTTCAACTTCCATCAGCTCAGTGTGCTTTTCTCCTCTCCCAATGACCAAGCAGATCTTATCCAGGTTTTGAGGTGTTTTTTTTCTTCCTTTGAAATTTCTATAAATGATTTTGGGAGGTTTTTATCTTGCTGGTGACGATATCAGTCTTGCACATTCTTCTCTCCCCCACTCACTAACACCACCTCTCTTTCCTTCTTCTTTCCATACCCGTTATTATTTCATGGAAATTACTCAGTGAACATTCTTCTGTTGGAGAGTTGTTCTGAATTCAGGGAGTCTGATTAGTAAGGCAAATGCCCTTACCATGAGATGATGTGGCAGGTTTTTGTAACTGGTTTCATAGATAAGTTTGGGGAAGGGGGACAGGGTAAATATTGCAAAAATAGAAGATAGGATGAAAAGAGTGTAACGTCACACAGTAAAGTATGTAGGGGTCTCATTGATGAAAAGAGTGTAACATCACACTGGAAAGTATGTAGGGGTTTCATTGCAAAATCCATGACTGGCTGAAATGGGCACATATATTGCACATACCAGATCCATAAGTGCAAGAAGAGATGCATGGAAGATTTGGATAATCAAAATTGTGACGGTTTGAGTGAGGCTTGGGTAAGCCATTACAATCATTAGTAGAAAATATAAATTCATCATTATGATAAACTGTGGAGAAATATGAATTTTAATGACTTTTAATCTCATTAATGAGGAATGTGGATCAGAATGTCATTCAGGTGTAGAGATTCATGTGTAAAATCCTACAACAGAGATGGAAAAATCAGTCAGTTTGCAAGTGGGTGACATGGAAACCACCGAGGATCTTGTTGAGATGTGTGAAATCTGAAACCAAATTTAAGCATTTTTTGAGCTTTAGATAGGTGTTGTACATCAATTAAATATAATTCATGAAACCAAATGTAAGCATTTTTTTTTAGCTGCGTAGAATACTTTTAAGATAATCTGTATGTTTGCCTGGAGAAATGTTCCTAGATGCACTTGAAAATATTTAGGGCTTTTTACAAACTAATATTACAAAATGTTTTCAAGAGTCCCAACAATTTATTAAGTGTTTATATCTCATGATGCTAATTATAATATGTGACTTGCGGTAATTAAAAAAAAACCACACCTATTATGGAGTGTTTCTAAATTCTCTACCACCCTTTTTTTCTTTTTTGTTCATATTGTTTTGTAGTCCCTCTCTCTCTTGAAATAAATCGGTCTCACTGCAAGTGACCTCCTGTTCCTGACTTACTCAAGGCCAGATTAAGGTTTGGGATTCTTTATTGAGTATTGCAATGTGGTCCTTCATGATACATGAAGGAGGTTGCATTTCCATGAACTGGACTGAGGAATGCATCCATAGCCATTTGTCCTTTCCATGGATAATCCCTAATATGCTTAAAATACAGGGAGACCAGTGAATTTGGTATTAAATATGTTCGAGTGTTCAAATTAAACAATTTGATTGAGGGAGATCGAATTTTGAACTGAGTAGAACGATAGTGAGGAAGGATGGATGAGATTAAGAACATGTAAATAAATTTGCTCTTTGATCATTCTTTTTAAGATTCTCTGAGTAACTGATTAAGACACGAACTGACCACTTGACAAAAAAAACTAGATTCATACTTTGTCCCAGTAGTTCACATGGTTATGAATTAGTTTTGGCTCAAGGCTATGTCAGATGAATTAGTGTACTGTTATTCCAGATTCGACTTGTTTAACTGAGTTACATATACTGCACAATACTCTGGTGATTCATAACTGAATCGGGTAAGACAAAACATTTCAGATTGTATCACTATCACCATCAGTCATACGCAAATCTTAATGAATGTATCGAATATTAAATATGAATGTAAGGTTACAAGTGATGACAGTCACAACTTTCACTTAGTCACAGCAGGTTCCAGGCTGTGGAATATTGTGTTTTCCATGTAAGATTTACTGCTTAATGAATGTATCGAATATTAAATATGAATGTGAGGTTACAAGTGATTACAGTCACAACTTTCACTTAGTCACAGCAGGTTCCAGGCTGTGGAATATTGTGTTTTCCATGTAAGATTTACTGGATCCCTGCAACTTTAGCCACACTCTCAATAAGTGAAGTTTACTGAACTAGCTTGTTGCTGGTCAAAACCATACGTTATTGCTGAGTACATATATTATTTTATCATGTCAATGCTTTTTGAAAATACATGTTACATGTTGTTTGCACCCATGGATTTGGCTTTTTCTTTCTAGCTGATGTAGTTTTCATTTTTTTAGGTCTATTGCTACTTAGAAGACTTGCACTTGCTAAGACCACATTCTAAACCAGGCTTTGAATCACCATGTGTAGGTAATTAGTTGCTTAGACTTGGTGCACTGGTACTGTACCGCAACAATAATATACTGGACATCAATGCTTGGATGAATATCTACAGGTGCTGGTAGAGACTTGTTCATTTAGTATTGTAAGCAAGACCACAGCAAACAAATTGCTGTATACTGTGAGCAGTTACAAGAATCTGAGGAACATGCAGCACAACATAATCACACAAAAATCAAACATAATTGAAGTCAAATATATTTTATTATTAATAGAATTACAAATCACATAATAATAAAGTATAACATACACTGGTTGTTCAAATACTTCTCAAAAGCAGTAGAACAAATTAAATTGCTGATTTGTATAAATCAACACAGTTCCTACTGACACAATGCACAGCCTGCATTTTCTCTTGTCATTCTTAAAGTTACCTGAAAGTAAACTCCATTATGAAAAATAAAGTACTTGTGATTTTTATGTTTTGGATTCAGCATATCATCGGTCTCTGCATGGGAGCGGCCAGGTTCATATGTAACTTGTAGTCAGCCTGGCCGGTTATATTTGAAGATCATTGATATCGTATTGTTGACATGGCAGCCCATTTGTTACCCGTCCAAACCAATTAAATGAAAGAGAAGAAAAATGAAGGACTTTATAAGAACGTAAAGCCAGGATTATTTGAGGCATTTCACTTTTACACAAAAGACCTTAACGCATTAGGTGTAATTGAAAAGATGATCCATGCTGTCACTTCACAATGACACACTGGACCAATTAGGTTGAGAGACTGTCTGCCCTCAGGATTATAGAAAAGGAAATATAGTAGAACTTCATGCCCTCAAATCTCACACATATTAATTCCTCACTTTCTTGTAAAGTTCCAGTTTTCGCATTATATTTCTGCTGTAAAATTTCCTTACAAATTGAGCTGGTCCCTTAAAATTCGTGTTCATAAGTGATATATTATTTATTTGACATCATATTATACTGTCTTGTTCTGGGTTTTCAATGTTTTATTTTTTGCACAGGCAAAGAGGAAGAGGCAATTATCACAATAATACAAAATACAGTTGCAAACTGAACTTAAAACTTTTGGAACCTTCTAATGCAAAGGCAGTACAATGAAAAGAAAATGTATAAATCCATCAACATTAGACCAGCATTACTGTTCACTGGGCACGTATACTTTGCACATGACGAGACCTGGCACAGAGAATTAAAATTATCACGGAGAAATCCATTCCTGATTTTCTACTTAATAACTGCAGGTTATCTCAATGGACATGCAATCCTTTGTTAATGGTGAGATCGCACACACTATTAATATTTTTGACAGCAGATCCTTTATAATTGCCTCACTGATAAAGAGGCATGGCAATGACATGGTCTGCCTAAGTACTGTGAGCCGGTCACTACCATGTAAAATAAGAACCATATATCCAACATACACAAATCATCAACGATGTCACTCTTCAGAGAATTCTCTGGAATCAAAAACGGTTCATGTCATTTCAGAATTTGTTAATTTGCATAAAAAAATCAATATTAGAAAAAAAACACCTCGTTTTCTGTTCCCTCTGGTCATTCCCTTCTTGTATTCTAGATTTTAAATCTAGTTATATCCATTTATGTGCATACAAAAACAACTGTGCTATGTGAGTCATTGCTCACAATGATACATTCTGGACTAGACTCTACAGGAAATTGCAGAAAATCCAGAGATGTTGAAACTGAATGGCATTCCTGCAACTTCAGTGAATTGTGTGAAATATGCAATTCTGTACAAGAGGAAATGTCTTCTCATTCCAACAGTGCATACAGTAAGTTTTCATTGCTGATGGATTAAGCTCCCAAATAACAGACCTGCAATTTCAAGTAACAGAAAGCTGCAGTAAAATCCTTTAAAAAATTAGGAGTTCTTTTATGACAACAGTTGTCACAAACTTTTTAAGTAGAAGATACTGAGATCTGAAAAAAAAAAATGATCCCTGCAGCTCATACTCAGCACAAAACCTCCTCTTTAATGTGCATCACACATTTTCATCAAGAAGTTAAGTAGCATTTACATAAAAGGAAAGTCCGAGGATTTTTCCCTCATGAGTAAAGAAAATGCATGCATACGTAAGGACTTTCAAAACAAGTACAGAACAGGGGAATCTGGAGTTTCCCAGAATTAAAAAGAAACAAAAGAAAACTCTGACAAGATATATGATAGGGCAGTCATTCTTTGAATAAGCATTTGTTCAAATCAAAGTGGTAACACAGGATTTACTACGTAATCAGGCATGACCAAGCAAAATTCTTTATTTGTGAAAATAACATGAAGCCATAGGTTAAGACTGTGGTGAGATATAACTGAGGTTAACTGAGGATAGATTTGAAATCAAAAGTCGTCATTGATGACCGAGCCAATTTCTCATTGATAGAAGACAAAGAGGAAGCTGAGTTGTGAGGTAAGGGATCTGAGTAATCTGCCTTCATACCCATGGTTCACAGTCAAACAAATCCAAAGAGGAGAGATCTGGCATGGTAGCAATGGCACTACCCTTCACTTCTTAGTGCCAATGATTATTATGTCATTGTTATATGTGAAGATCAGACTCAGAGTTGTGGCACTGCAGTTCTCACTCAGTTTGGATGCCCCATTGTGGTCATACATAAATCAGCAAACTTTCAGCTTCTCAAGTCCCAAGAATGTGGCTAGCTAGGAACCATTAAACTACTGTTGTTAGGGATATTGTGTTACCCAACATGCTTTTCATAACTTTTATCAGAGATGTCACTCTTGAAGGAATTCTCTGGAATCCGAGAATGTTGTATATCAGTCAGAGAAAGCTATGACATTGATCCCAGAAACTGGTTTAGAATTTTTATTCTTTTTCAGTCTTAACTTGGATTTTCTCTTTCTGTATTATTACATACTTCATGCACCTTTAAGCTGCTGCCTGAAATAAGCAAATCTTTGAACAAGTATTAGAATGGGCATGTTTAAATTCAGTTATGAACCCATGTCAAACCGCAGTATGCTCGGAGAATTTCAGGAGAAATGAGTGGCATCCATGCTTTTAAATGAGAATGGCAAGTGTGTTAGGCAAAGGCTGTGTTAGCAGTACTCCACTGTACTTTTTTACCCAGGGAAGAAAGGCCTCCACATTAAAAGCAAATACTGTAAATGTACTAATAATACAAGGGTGTTCTAATTAAAACTTAAAACATACAAATATGTAAAGATACAGAAGTGTCTAAAAAAAAAAAAAGAAAAAGTAAGAGGTGCCTCAAGGGAAATATAAGTATATATTCAAATATGTTTATGTATGTATGTATGCAAAATAACATGTCATGGAAGAATAGGCGAAAGCACTGCTAAATCTGCATTACAAAAACACTATTCAGGAATGATCAAGAGAAAAATGCAATGCACTGTATCTATTTCATGACAAGACTTAGATGCTATACAAAATTACTCTGTTACAAGAAACAACCTTATCACAAAAAACTCTCAAGTGAACAAAGAAATAAAAATGAAGAAAAGAAGACTTCTCCAGAGCCTGAAATGCATTTTGAGTCCACCAGAGTAGACACATAAATTGGCATCCCTCTGGATGTGTTCTTTAGTCATTTCTCCATTTCATAAATGTCCCTGTCCTGTTGCCAAACAACCAAGGACATTTCAAGTTTATTCCCTGAGGTCACATTTATATTTTCCTCTCATGACCTTCAACAATCTACTATAATGTAGACAGAAGTTTTTTGGTTGGTTTTTTTTTTGGTCTAACACTAGTAAACTGAGCTTGACTAGTGAAAATTACTTCTGAGGAATTATTAATGGTCCTGTGACATAAATAACCATGATATGGAGCTTTTAAAGATAAAATCCTCGCAAAAAAGTTATTTCCAACTTTCCGTGAAAATTAGATCCTATGGGAAAAAAAAAATAACAAATAAATATAACAAGCAATGCCCTTATTGACAGCCATGACCCACTTTAAATGCAGAGGTCTAAATCCCCTACTTTCTATACAAGAGAGATGGCAGAGCACTAAATACACTATCACTGTCAAGATAGATCTTTATGAAAGAAAAAAAGGCATGGACAGGAGCAGTGCCCAGATGCCTTTAGTCTGGTTCAAGTTTTACCACATAAGCAAATTAGATCATATTTCTTAAGGTTTAAATTCTGTTCACACCTGTACACATAACAAGTTGAAAAAAAAAAAAGATGAAAGACATTTTGTGCGTGCTTAATGAAATGTTGCCTCCACATTACAACATTTTTGACCAAGACAAGGTACTCACAAAAATGAAAAGTGGCCGTGGGAAGATCTAATGTAGGCACAACTTTTTTTCAAATGACCTTCCCAATTGCATTCAAACTTCCAGTAGCAAATTATACATAGTCTGAACTGGGTCACCATATTCCTCAATTTCCTTCTGATTGGTGAGATGTATCATTTGAACCTGATCACCCTATTTCTCAATTTCATTCTGACTCGAACCAAGTCACAATACATCTTTTTTAATAAGCTAGGGTGATCACATGATTCTTGAGCTATTTATGAATAAGGATAGGGTGTTAACTTCTGATTTACCATGTTTCAATGTAACGGAAGGGAGAGATCTTCATTCAGTGCTGAGACAGATAGTTTTGGACGTGGGTAATTTGTGAAATCAAGCAACATATGTTTGGGGAAGAGAAGAATTACCAAATAATGGCGAACCAAAGAATTGCCCTATTGCCATGCCTTAGGCATTGAAACAATCGTGCACTGGTTTCCAATTGTACAGCTTCATTCAGAAAAAAACTACTTGGCATGAAATTCCTTTGCACCATGTGTCTATGCTTCTCATGTTGCCCTATATCAAGTCACCTGGACCAGTTTTCTGGAGTCCCAATGGACAATGGCGACTCACTGACATTTCATGGTTTCCTCTTAAGCACAACTGTATATTATAATGTAAGATCTTTGCATTGATCAGAAATAACCTCACATCAGAGAACACAATATTTTCTACCCGTGTTTAATGTCCATGAAAGTGAATGTACCACCCAACATACTCATGAATATTCCATGAGAAAGGTCTATATTTCTCAATTTTTCTCTTATTGGCGACATATATTGTGAACTGGGTCACCATATTTCTCAATTTCCTTCTGATCAGTGACATATATCAATGGACTCTTTTCAGGTGGACGTACATTTTGCTTTTATTTCAACAGATAAATTATGTATATTCACTTGGCATAATACTCAATTCTAACATGATAAGATAAAAATTATACCTTATTTCTATAGCTGTTCATGTAAACTGGTTGACCTGGGATTATGCAGCTTAATCTTGTCCTTATTATCACTACAAATACAGTGGAACTTCCATATTAAGTATTCTTTTATAAGCATACCTAGTTATAGCGTGTGAATTTCAAATAGATTTTATTATTAATCTTTCATTACATTGAAGTGAATGTCAGTATCAAGTAAAACTCAGATAATACCATGCTTCTTCCATGCACTAAGGAATTTACTTTATACATTATATCAAGGATCTACTTTATGGTGCTTCCGTGATAGCATGTAATCCCATTTCCTTGCATGGTCACTATGTGAAACTTTCATACTGGAACCAGTTTAGAAATCAAAACCAAAATTACTATGAGATGTTGATCTCATATATCACACGTAACTACATGTAGATCTGAACTAACTACTGGATGTACCTAAATTGCATATTTTAAGTGCCAAAAACAGACTCCAGCAGTACAAAAATTGTAAAGATCTGCACCTTTCTTGGAGTATCTGGAGGGTTTTCATAATGGATTTCCCTACATGAACAGGCAAGAGGTATAAGTAAAGATAGAAACAACCTGAAAAAGTGATCCTCTATTATTTTACTGGCTGCAGAGATAGGAACTCTCTTACTCCGAAAGTATGGCGACAAAGCTATCCAGAGGAAGATTTTTATGTTTCATATTGGCATTTCATTCGTCTGTGACATATACACATTTTATTTAACAACAGTATTCCCATTTCTCAGTTACATTATTAGCTGCATTGTAAATGCTGTCATCACAGAGGTCTGCATGAGCAAAGATTGAGTGTAAGTTCAAGACAAAACTACATGTCAAAGCTATACAATATAATGGAAAAAACAGTTTTGACCATGTACAATTCATTTTAAGCCAATGCTTGACACCAAATATAAATTTACAATATGGAAAATTTTTGGAAAAAACAAAACTGTCCTAACCTGACAAATGAATTAACATCTTAACACGAATGTATTTTCAAGATAGTAAAACCCTGATAAAATTACCACTGTTTTGAAACAAGGATTGAAATGCCTTCAATATGCTTTAAAAACAGCCTATATCATTTTTCACACTTAGCAAGGCAAAGCAAAACGAATCAGCGAATGCAATTTTGGCAGGAAAAGATTAGTGCATTTTAATTCATTTTTTCTTTTTTTTTTTAACCATGTCAACATGGGCGTTGATCTCATGAACACCTTGGTACCTTTACTACAAAATGGCTGAAGTCTAAAACATGTCATCAGGGTACTACAGTATCTTAAAGTGAACACTACCACTGAAAATTTAAATTGGTGATTTAAACTACCGCTTCCATAATATTAATATGTGTAATGAGAATAAACTGAGATTAACAGGAAAATATCACAACAAACCTCGCGTCCAATTATTTCGTGGCAAGAGAAAAAAATCATGACATGATCTTAAGGTAAACTTGTATCAGATTCCAAAACATATATATCCTAGCTATCTACATGAGAGGCACACGATGAGCATAAGTTTAAATGGTTTTTATCATTTCAGAGTCTAAGCGTCGGACAAAATACTATAGTGCATTATTAATACTTTCAATATGTATCTGTTTAAGAGCTCAACATTAGTATGTATTTAGTGTAGAACAGAAAGCACAGAAAAATTTTAAATGACAAAAGAATAACAAAATAACTGCAAGGGTGGATCAGACAGTTCAGTCTTGCCTACAAAATCTGCAAAGTTTGACAAATTGAATAAATCAGAGTCTTCTATAATGTCTCTCACACCACCAAATTTTATAATAATTGTTTTTTTCCAAGAAGGCGTGAACTTCCTGATCCACCTTTATATGTATCATAGAGAAAGAAAAGTCTTGGTTTTCTTTATGGACCACGCATGAGTAAAACAAAAAGAAAAACACAAACACAGAAGACATTCTCAAAGCTACAATAAAGAAAAATGGCACTGACTGTAACAAAAATGTTTCAAACAAACTATCATGATAATAGATTTTAAAAGATAAATGCAGAAATAACACATTATCAGATAAAATGTGGAAATGAAGACGCTACACCTGTACAAGGGCAGCTGCTAACATATAAACACATCATAGTGAATAATTTTCTAATTCTTAAAGATCCTAAAGCAGAAGTAACACTTCCACTATCAGGGTAAGCAGAAACTATCAGGACTTTCCTTAGGTATTGGCCCAGTCCACACAAATTTGTGCATTTATGGCAACCAACTTTCTCTCACTTCTTTTGTATGTAGATCTCATCACCTGCTAAACTACACTGATATGGAATCATAATGCACATTTTAAGACAAATATTCATTCTTCTGTAGAGGTTTGTATGCTATTCAATAAAACAACATAGTACACTAATGATGGCAAATACAACAGATTTGTCTCTTAAATTTCTAATTTCAGCAGAATGAATATATTCTCAGATCTTGAAATAAATTTCCTTACTAGGCTCCCCTGTATATACTGTCACTGTGACTAAATGATGATCTTCTATCACTTGTACAAAAAGGTATCCCTATCTCTTATCTCAAACCCCATCTTACACTGCTTTCTTCCCATCATTAACTTTGCTTGATTTCAGTTTTGCTTTTTCAATTATATCTTCACAGCATATGAACCAGTTTTTACCTCCAGATACAACATGTCTCTAATAACTGAGGCAGCCCATCAGCACCATTACATATGCCCTCTGAACTACAGAATATCCACGGTTTATCTATGCATTTTATATAATTTTCACAATTATTTGGGAAATGCACTGCCTTTGCAAACTGAACACAACTGATGAAAACTATGCACTGGTGTAATACGAAGACAAACAACTATAAAACTTAAACTGTACATGTCTTAACCCTCAAAACCAGTAACAATGGTGAACAGGGGAACTTTAAAATCTTGGCAGGCCATGTTTTGGCCTTCAAGCCAGCATGGGCACCACTCTGTTACCATTTTTCTCCACCTAACACTGAAAACCAAACTATGATCTTCAGTGTGGCATGCAGGAAAGGGCACTTGCTCATAAATGATTGATCAATCAAACTGCCATTCTGAAAGTGCATGTACTTCTACAAACAATTGTGAAAATGTGTATACTAAAGACATATTCTTATGACATTGTATAATGGCCAAGCAGAATCATTGATATAACGTCTCTGTAGAACACTTGAATGAGCAAATAAAGTTTACAGGAACAATTGAAAAAGTTAATACAAAATGTCATCATTCTAGTTTTGCATTGCTGTCAGTAAGGCTATCACTGCATATCTTCTATTTCTACACACAGACCATGAGCGGCCTGAATACAAACACTGAAAAACAAAAACACAGAATGATGCAAAATTTTTTCCAACCAGTCAACATCTTCTGTCAGGGACAGGTTTCTGAACTTTCTTTATGATGGATCCATCTTCCCCTGCTAAATCCAGACAAGAAAATTCATTCAAATTCAAAGTTTCCCCTCTGGATTCTCAAGTCTCAAGCTATCAACGTATCTATGTTCATTTCGCAATTATGCACAGTAAATCTACATTTCTATACTTTTGAACAGTAATACTAATTGTAGGTGACAATCCATTCAGGTGAATATTGTCACTTTTTGCAATAAACAGGCATAAATCTTCTCATTCTTTATTAAGGGTTGCAGCATTATCTGTCCCATCTTTACAGAAGAAAGCAGAAAACATGGGATGAAACTAATGACCAAAAATCCACTTGAATAACAATTCTTGTTCAAGCTTACATCTGATTCTGCTCAAAAGAATAAAAGAGAATCTAACTTCCCGACCAGTTCAATGTCAAAAAGAATGTGTAGCTGCCTTGAAAGTATTATATCTTGAATGCTCTTGAGAGCTCTCATTTGTAAGTGTATGCTTATCACAGTACAGTTTAATTCATTCAATACCGACAGGTGTTTGAAAATTCACTTAAGTCCATAGCCAAAGCTGTTAAATGGCAAAAACTTAAATTTCACCCAGCATTTAAACATGTTTTCCCTGGACTGTCCCTGCTGCAAACATGCCCATATGATCTACCTCTTAGCAAAGCAGATGATGACAATCACAATAAATCCGGTGTTCACATTTTTTTCAAACAGTCTCTAGAGCACCATTTCCACTATAAGGTCGGGGTTGGTGTGGTGGTTGTATTAAAAACGAGGGGAAGATGATGGACAACGTAATAGTCATGGAAGTAGGCCAAGATGGCAACAGGCTGCCCCAGGATTAAAGAGACCCACATGATGATGTTGCCCCACTTGCCCTTGACATACTTGCCAGTGATGTAAGCATTAGGCACCTGGAAGGGATGGAACAAGGGTTAGTCAAGTCCACATGGTATGTTGTTAATAGATTCATGCCATTTTTTCATGATAAAATTTATCAGTCCTGCTTTTTGGTTTCATGTACCATATGGCAGCACACTCTCATTCCCTTGAATTAAGCACAAAAGGCCTTGGTATATCCCCTGGGGCTGAAAGGGGTCACCTGGAGCCAATGTTAGACGTCTCAGTGATTCTTGCTCAGTAACTGCAAATGCCTTGTCAAATCTGAGATCCTACATTAAGCAGTTTAATTTCTATATTGGAAAAACAAATGTAGCCACCGTTTCCTTTTTATATAGGCCTATTAGATAAAAGACTGATGTTTAAGTTGTTGCATGATAATAGTATCATAGCAATTATTCAACTACTGCTAAACAGTGGAAAAGTGGCCGACATGCTTGATAACACGGCTTCACTTCTTAATAGAATATGCTGACACCAAGCACACAAACCTGCATAAGCATTCCCATGAAGGCCCAGATTTTAAACATGCGGAGGGGAACACTCACAAGATACTGTGAAAGAAAACAAGATTCATCTTTACTGAACTTACATGTTCACTGAAACCATCAGTCAAAAATTTTGAAACTTTGAATATCACAGCAGAACATTTGCATCCTCCCATTTTCTAAAGTCAAAGAAAATATGAAATGCGTGAAATCTCCATGAAAAGCATATGAAAAAAGCTAAAATATGCCGCCTGCCAAATGAGGAACTTCATTTTTTTGGGGGGGGGGAATAGAGAAGATAACTACTCTAATTTAAAATGTAGAGGAGATATGGTCTCTCTTTGAGGAAAACACTGTTAAAGTTTCAGCTTGGATGTAGGCCAAAACTGCCCAGCACTCAGGGTGATATACTGATGTAATTACCTTTTATCAGACAGACTGGTCATATCTTCATGAGAAAAAGACATTTTGAAAAACTTACACCAAGTGCAGTGAAAACATATTAAGACCATACTCGTGACAATCAGCCATGTGTCATAAGCCATCCAAACACATTTTTGTAAAAATTATCCAATGTGACTCCATTAAATGTCAATTTTAAGGCCTTTTCCTATCTTGCATAACATTTTTTAGTTTGAAACAGGGATAGTTAATAGATCAAACTTTCAAATATACTCAAAACCCATATTCAATGTGATGATGCCTTTCAATGATATTTATCGATTCTGATAGGGCCAGATGGTTACAAAAATATCTATGGAGATTTTACTTTAGCCTAAAAATACACCCAATAATTTCCTGACAAGCACATCTTGTCTTGGCAATAAATGAATGATTGACTAGAGAAGAATCACCCTGACTCACCTCATGGAAAAATGCTGATAGGAGAAAGACCAAGGTGGAGGCGGTTAGTCTTGACATGCCTCTCCTCAACAAAGGCTTGTATACATGTCTAGAAAAGAACAGAAAATTCACATTAATGGGTAATAGCATTCACTCTGAACCAAATCTGACATAAATGCTGTTCATAGCAAAAAGGAGGAAAGAAACCATAGAAATTTGGTAAAATTTTCTTTGTTCAAATAAAAAGCTCTCATAAAAGTGCATATGCTGATTAAAAATCAGGTTCTATGTTAATGATATCACACATGGTGAAGAATTTAAAAAAAGCCATCATAATGACCTGACATTTTGTCCGTATTAACATATAACAGAAACAGGATTTCAAATAAAGTATTTACCTTGTTGCAAATCTATGCACAGGAATGTTCCAGTTTTGCCAGAATTCTGACACAGTTTCTGCATTCCTGGTTTGGGGTGTTGAGAAGAGATAATTGGTTAGAGTGACTTAACATAATAGTTTGGCACAAATAAATGTCTCACTTCCTTACTAAAAACAAAATTCATCCTTCCAATCAAAGTACTCAACAACACACTTGCATTCCTGATTATTCCTATACATAAACACCAATATCTTATAATAAAGCAGTAATGATCTATGCTTACATATTTGTCCAGACATGAGAAGTTTCAGTTTGCAGAGCAGCAGCTGAAGTCCATATTAATATATTATATAAAACAATGATCAATACACAAGAATAGAGATATTTACAGCAAATACTGCTCTGCTGCTTTACTAAAACACATCTTATATATTTGATCCCAGAAACGAATGTCCATAGGAGTAAACTAATGAAATGGCAATTTCAAAAAGACAGAACAGATCCCAAACTTACCACCAATCCTTATAAAATTCTCTATCTCCAAACCGCAGCAGCTCAGCCACCACATTCAGACATGAATGAAAGAAGGTGTAGAAGAACACAAGCCAGATCAAGTGATTGGGAATCTGATGATGCAACATAAGAGGAATTTTGTTCCTTAGACAACGTGTTATTCCACTGTATACTGGAGAATCTTGATATGAAATATGCCCTGGGTGCATGGAAAGTGTACTTATTACTGAGGCATATTTAACACTCTTCCGATAATGACCAATGTCTGTCCTTTCCCTATGTTACAAACTGCTTTTAGACATACCAATGTCCTTGAAGTAACATTCCTGTGTCTTATCCAACATACTGTTCTTCCTATTTTGTGTATATTGAACTACTCATGAGTAAAGGTTAAAGAGCCCATAGTAATTTGGTAAAATCAGCACTTGAGAATATATGACATAGATACGGATTAACATTGAGGTCCACCTGAATATTGAAATGAAATGAATAACAATGAACATTAGCTTGTGAAATGTGTATTTAAAAGCAAGGTATCTTCATTAAAGTAGTACTTAATTCTCAAGTTTCAATATATGTACATTTTCCAATTATTTCCTGTGCTTAGCACAAGACTGTTTTCTGCTATGTCATCAATAATTATTAACTTAAAAAATGAAAGGCACTGCAGCATAAGAAGATCTGGCACTTTCCTTTACGGTAAGAGAACACCATCAGCAGGACCTTGAAAAATGGCGAGCATAAGTAAAGGTAAATAAACATGCCAATGAGTGTGTTTCCTTTAGACTTCAATCAAATCTATTCTGATCTACATTTCAAAATTGTCCAGCTTAGGAACAAAACGTAGCTGTTCTCACATGACAGCTAACAGATATATCCCAGAACTTTATCCATGATGGTAATATTATGACTAAAGAAACAAGATGAAAGTTTTCAGAAACTGCTTTGAATAAAATTTCTGAAATTCAGCATATATTATACGTGTGCCCACACACTCAAGAACTGTACTTGGTAATAATGCCTGACAAATCAATTGTTACAAGTTATTTCTCTAACAATATATCACTTACAGACAGTTTGAGAAGTCGCTCCAGCATTCTGAAGACCTCCATCTCTGCCAGAGGTTGTCTAGCATTGTTCAAAGCAGGTACAATCCACTGAAATTGTTGAAGATAACATGTAGGAAATGCTGAAAGAAATGAATCCTCTGCTGTGATGTTTATTTCTTAACATAAGCTAAAGGTAATCTTTTTTAAGATACTGGCTTCTCGTACTTAGTCAATCTAATACAAGATTTATAAACTATTATTTCTTCACAGATAGACTGTCTAATGAACCATGTCTTTTCTTATAATTTTAAAATACATTTCTTACAAAACTGTGTGACTCTCATGAAGCAAGATAAAGGATGAAAAATGGCAATTTTTCATCTACGATGTAATCTACAGCAAGGGAATCGGTTGACGTGAATTTTTGATTGGCATGAACCTGTGCTGAGGTCCAGACCTATTTCTATCTTATTTTATATGGATGAAACCAACAACCTTACCCAGACTTTTCACTTAAAGTGAAACCTGATTAAAGTTGGTCAGTCTCAACACTGTTATGATAAGATTTATTATCGCAATCACAAAATCCATCCTCAACCCACAACACCTTATGTTCCCTAGTGTAATGGAACCAATAACGTCACCTTGTGAATAGTTTGGAAAATGAAGGAAGGGGGTGTGACGGCTGGGTTAGTTAATTTTTTCCATACATTGTGGACTTACCATACCCTACCCCCACATACATTCTTATCCCCTTCCCCCCACCACCTTTTTCTTTAGAGATGCTCCAATATGTCATGTGATGTACAAGTTGTTTCCCCTGAAAAATGGTTAATGAGAATTCTGGTTGAAGTGAACACTTTTTGTAAATTCTATGCTGTTCACTTTAACCCTCTGTTCCTCACAACCCACCACTATAGATAGTACACACATCCTCACAGTGTTACTAGCCACAGGTACCCATCTCCTCATGAGAAGGGGCATAAATCCGTAAAAAAAACTAGGGTCATGTTTTTAAAAAATCATTACAGGTCAACGACATATCTCATAAATTTATAAAAAATACAGATGTAAAGAGAATTGAATGAAGTTTTATTTGATATATAACATGCAAGTGTTGTGTTTTTACACTGTGCTGTCCTTGTAGCGAAAAGAACAAGTAAAAAAAAAAGTGACTGAACTACGCTTGTTTTCAAACGCTTGTAATTTCGTTTTCCGTCATCGGATCCTTCCGAAATTTATATCAAACTAAAGGGCAATCACTCTAGATTACACTTCTACCTACGGTAGAGCCACCTGAATTGATCTCGCGACGTTACTAAGCAACAAGTATAACGTGGTCAAATCGGTCGACAGCGGGCGATGCGAGGTCGTATGCATAGGCGTCGATAGCGGGCGATGTGAGCGGCAATGAACGGCAGTCGATTATGGGCGATGCAAGTGATAAAGGGTTAAGCAGACTGCACTGTATGTTCAGAGCTCAAAATGGCCTAAAGCAGAGCCTGTAAACTGAAACAGCTGGTGACAGGAACTCTTGACCACTCTCATGTTTAGATGGAAAAACGTTTACATTTATTGTAGAAATTTTGTTCCTTCTTGTCGCAAAAATACTGCCTAATTTCTTGACTTAAGCTAGAAATCATGAATATCTTTATCTTTCTCTTAAACTTTGACCAGCGGAATAGCATCCCTCTGGTAAAGTCAAGGGCTATAAACAGTTGGACTAGTCTGAACCTCACCTGCTGCATAAGAGCGACCGTCAACCAGCTCAAAAAGATCTGTAAAATAAAAGACAAAATGTTGAGGTAACTTGCACTGCTAACATGTGATTAACTTTCTCATTATGTGCACCTATAAAGAGATCTTGATACAAGTGCTAATACTGCAGTGAATTACACCTGGGTATCAGACTTGCTTAGGAATCATAAATACATCTCCCAGCTAAGGAGGTCATTATCCTAACAGATAATCCTTGGTGTGTCTGTAAACAAGGTAAATGAGCTCCTTTTGCCTCTAAGTGTCTTTGAAAATCTAATGGTCTTGCCAAAAATGACCTACTCCAGTGAATCTCAGCTTCTCTTGGTCAACAAATCCTAGCTTTTATTGGTCAGCAAATCCCTTGAAATAACCAAGCAGTCACACTTACAATAAATGATATTTGTTTTAAAATCATTTATCAGGTTTTGCTCAAGAACAGTATTGTCAATGACTACCTTACAATTCATGAAGTAAACTCTTTGCATATCCCTATGAATGTGTATGATGTAATCTGGAATGGAAACCCCTGATCTATTCCAATACTTATTTTCATGTTGGTTAATAAATAGGATCATAAATGGATGGAGGAACAGATCTGGGTCAGCATTTTAAATAGTAACAGGTCTTCTTTCACATAAGAAAGATCTTTTCATGTAGCTGATTGAAAAACTTACCATCTCAATAAGGCGTTTAGCTAGGAATCGTTTCCTGATGCGAGCAGATCTTGGAAAGTTGAGTTCATAACACAGTGTTGGGGCAAACATGAAATATGCCATGTCTGGACAGAAGAAAACAAAAGACAATACAGTACTGGGGAAACACAGTTTTCATCTTGAAGAGATTCACTCATTACATGTCATTTTCACGGCTTTTTGTCTGTTTTCTGATAACAGTGTTATGTGTCCATCTGATAAAATCCTGGATCTTTTCTATCATGCACTGAAATTCAGCATTAGAGGCACTCTCCACATTAGCTTACTATGATGTTGGTTGGAGGGTTAGCATGCCTTTGGGATCCTTGAAGCTACACTAGTGGGAGTTTAGTCCAGGCTGATCCAATCCAGCTGGAGAGAGGGGTCAGACCTTAATGTGAGTAAAGCCCACTGCATTTCATCTTAAATGTATGATTCTTTTATTGTGGAATGTAGCTTGGGGGCGAGGGAAGGGCAGGCAATTTGTAATAATAATTAAAAGACTTTAAGCACTCTAAGTACCCACATACCTTCAAAGGGCGAGGGAAGGGCAGGCAATTTGTAATAATAATTAAAAGACTTTAAGCACTCTAAGTACCCACATACCTTCAAATATCTGGCCTGATTTAGTAGTAGATGAACAGAGAAAATGGAGTAAATCTCAAGTTTCAGCAGAGTAACTTACAATATTTTGAATGAAAGCAAAACCTGTTGCAGTGCAGACAAACTATATGTACTTGTATTATGTCAGCACTATTATACAGTTTTCACTGTGCAAATGCCAACAGAGTAAGCAAAGGACATACTTGCTGCAAACACACATTTATCTTTTGTGCATGCACATATTTGTCTTCCTCAGTCTGATGGTGGAACTCTAAAAGGTAATGTTAAATTTCCCTTACTGAAATAATGAAACATTTTAGCAAGTCTGTCAATGGCTTGACCAGTGATCGCAGAGGCAATTTCTGGTTGGTGATTATAAAGAGCAGTGTGGTCTCACTTGTTTGATGATGTATCCAGGCTGTGCCCCCCCAAAAAAAACATTCCAAGAGGCATTTAGAAGATCATTATAAAATTACTATATTTGCATTAATCAGTAATTTAGTCAATAAACCAAATTCTTGCCCAGTGGAATAGCAACCCAGTCAGTCAATCTCTCTTTCCTGCATGTTCATCTCCTTACCTTTGACATTTAGATTGTCTGGATAACTTTGACGGTCATTGCCATTGCTATAGCTAGTCTTGTTACCTGATATAAAAGATAAATTTATATAAGATGTCATACAAAACAACAATCTCCATATCACAAACATGGCATCTCTCATAATGTCAAGTTGATACCTGGGCATAGACTGCAATATTCATTTGCAATTATAAATGTATGATGGACAGGGTAATACTGTAAAATGGCAATTTTAAGATTTCATAAAAATTTCCTGCTAAAGAGCATATATGTCCTAACTTATTTAGTTATGATGTATATATTTTCAATTTTCACTACACAATTATCTTCATCAGAATTATTAAAGTCCTATCATCAGAATTATTAAAGTCCTATCAGAATTATTAAAGTCCTATCAGAATTATTAAAGTCCTATAAGCTGTGCAAATAATCGGCAATTTTTAAATAATTTGTACAACAAATATACATGGTATGTTGGCAATGATTTGATATTGCATAATCCAAACACAGACATGTGCTATCTGTCATGACCATTCAGCATTTTCTGCTGACATTTTCCCCTTGGTTAATCCTCACTGAAATGACAACTTGGGATATAATGGAATCAGTTTACATGGACAGTCAAACTTTTGGCTCTGGAAATTTACAAATGGGTCTTGACATTGTACTCAACTGCCTAACATCTTCCCAGAAGTGATTCAAACTAGCTCTACACTATGGCCATCATTAATGTACCATATTGGTGTTGTGATACATTGTGAATTGTTTGTACCACTTCATCCCACTAAGCAGCTCAGCTGTTGATGAACCAATGACAACATTCTCCACATTTCTTCCTCCCCACAATACCAACAGTTCAACTGTTTATTTCATCAATAACAGGCCATAGGCCTCCAGTGACATGGAACACTGATGTAATCATAATAGCCAAATAACAAATGACAGGTAGCATGATATATCTCTGACAGTTTGACATATATATAGACATCACATCAAAGCATGATATGAACAGTTATATGAGTCTAGACTTCAACTTATATTAGTCTATGTTGCTTCTTTATTTTGCTTAATTTGTGATCTGAAAGACAAGGTATGTCCAGCTTTGTCTCACTCACCTAGTGGGGAGCCGCCACTAGAACTTCTTCTCTTGTGCTTGTTAGTGGAGTAATGCTCCCTGCACCAGTAGTTGACATGGCCATAGGAAATCAGCTTCAAGAAGCATATTGTCACATTGCCAAGGGTGAATAATGAAAGCACTGACAAAGACAGAGGATATATTAAAAGTCACTTATAAAATTAACAAGACAGCTTTAGCAAACTATCACAAACCCATTAAACTCTGAATCTTCCAGGCCCTTTCTACGGTAAAGAAATTGCAGTCCTTCTTGTAATATCAGTCACAGTCCTACCTGTAACATCAGTCTCCTTCAAAGCTGTTCTCTCCATCAACCCTCTCATCAAGTATATACCACCACTAATAAAAATTAATGATTCAGGCCTTTTTTCATTTGGTCCAGGCTCCATTTCACAAACTTTCTTCATCAGAATCTTTACAAAAATCACCTTGAAACACTACTGAGCAAACTGTTATGAGCAGGCAACCTTTAGAGAAGCTATCCCATTACTGCATGCAAGTTTATTATCTGAAACTTAATATTTCTGAAAATTTATTTAAAAGAATATTTGTGCTTCCTGGAATGCTCATCACTGAGTTTCAAAACGGTTTATGCCAAATGTAGGCCATTATTTAAAAAAGGATACCACATTGTTTATGGTCCTGTTTATGAGCTCAAGGCCAGTAGTGGCATGTTATAAAACATTGTAAAATGTGCCAATATTTTCCTGTCAAAGTTTGCAGTTGCAAGGATGTACACTGACACTTTTTGCATTCCCTTAAAAACCCTTGTGTTCTCTCAGAAACATTAAGAGATGACCCAAAATGCCCATTTCATCACAATGCTTCAAAACAGCTTAAGCCAGACTTACGCCATTTGTGAAAAAGGATACCATGTTGTTTATGGTCCTGTTAAGAGATCAAGGCCAATGTTGACATGTTCTAATTTTTTTTTTTTTTAAATTGCCCACATTTTCCCGCCAAAACTGTATTTGCAAGGATACACGCTGACTCTTGTTTGCATTGCCATAAAAAAAGTTTTCCTTGTGTTTACCCAGAAATGTGAAAAATGACCTTGGCCATTTCTGATAAATTCTGAACAACAGTAATGATAGGGTGGTGATGCAGCACGTAGTTATTTATGGGTCATCTTCCTGAAATCCTGATACAGTTTATCAGTTGCAGACTGTAGTGATTTAGAGGTGATCTGATCTTTCGAGATAACAGGAGCAAAGGGATGGTAACCAGCCAGTGCACGACCCGATTAAGCCAAACCAGTACTTTCCTGCTCAGTTAATCATCATGACATTGCAGGATCATGCCTAAGTTATAAGCTTGTAAGTGCGTATGTGGATTCACAAAAAACTTAATCTGTCATGCAGTGTGTAAAGGGAATTCTCTACTTTTCCATTCTAAATTATAGTTCATTACTGTGGAGAACAATGCCCTAATTCAGTACATTTTGCATGCAAAACTGCTCACCACAGTACTGAGTAGTAGATTGTTTCCTGATGTGAGTGGTGATCTAAACAACTTTATTGCAAACTTCAATTCTTATTTCATCATAAGATTTCACATGCATTTCACTTCAGAGGCATTTTATTTGTCTTTCTTTAATTCTAATTCTCAGAGACTGCCCTTTCCCTTTCTTCTACATAACTCATATTTGAGACACAAATACTTGAATATCCCTATGCCTAGTCAGTGCTGATTCAACTTTTCAAGATACGGGTCTGGCCCAATACTAAGCTTTACTCCATTACTGAGCCAGGTCACTCACTGCCTTTCTCACCTCTCCATAGAGCATCAACTGATAATGCACTACATCATACGATCATGTCAAGGTCTATTTCAGTCTTGTCATATCATACATGGTCATAATATCTGGACACTGGTCAGAACAATGACTACTCTCATCGCAGCGAGGAATCGGCTAACCTTACCAGACGCGTAAGACCTTCCTTACCTATGATAGGGTGCAGGTAGTAGATAATCCCAGCAGGTAAAAATAACAGCACGGACAGATTGATGATGTATATGATGGCACCCACTCTGTTGCTGATCCAGCCCTGAGAACAATTCAATTTTCAACTTTTGATTTCAGTTTATTTATCTGAACCCAGATTACATGGTAACATATGGGTAATCAAACATCAATATGCATGGCAAATACAGAGGCACACAAAACAACTTATCTGCATATTACACTAAATAAGGAAAATAAAATTAAGAAACAAAACCTGACACAGCAATACAGTATTTTCCAAGTGGTGATAACATTTTAGAAATGAGAGATTGATAGATAGAGTGACTGCCTGGTTGTTAGATTGACTGAGTAGCACCCACTTTCAAATATGCATAGTATAAAAACCATTAATAAAAAATCCAGTACTGTTCCAAAACACTTTTTTAAATAAGTCCTAAAATGATACAGACCGATACATTGGTTTTGGATCGATCTCATGAATACTATGAAATATGTAAAGTATGAAACAGTTTAGAGCATCCCCTAAGTTTGTAATAATTGTACATAATGAGGCCCAATGCCCAGTGACTCTTAGGAAGCTGAAGGGTACATTTTTTTTCCACTTACATCTTTATTTTTTATTTATTTTATTTATTTATTTTGGGATAATACAACAGATAAGGAATGAAAATAGGCATGAGAAAATACATTACTATTCTTTTCTGGGTAAAAAACAGCAAATAATACAGATTTGGAGGTAAAAAAATAGAATGGTTTTTTTTAAAGTGATACAGTACTTCAAAAAGAGTTATTTTATATTCCCTTAACTTTGACACGCTGCTCTGTTGTGAAGACAAGATAAGATTGCACTATCAATTTTGTATTTGGTGACAAAGTGAGCTTTTTGTGAACTATTCACACTATTAGGGTAAATTTTGTGATGGGAACTATGAATAGGGTATATTATATATATATATTATATTTATATATATATTATATTAAGAAGAATATTTTCAGATGTTGTAATTATCATCAGATGTCCATGATATAATAAGCTCATTAGAGTAGAAGTGGCTTCCTCAGTGTCAAATTTTAATATATCAGTGGCAACTTAAACACTGAAAATAACCATGTGATTGGTTGGGCTACCCCTCATGAAATTATCACTTATCAGTGGGTGGTGGGAGGGTGAAGGGGTGATGAATTTGGTTCTGCCCATGAAGGCAATTATACCTTGCAAATGGTTTCACATGACTCTTCCTATGGATTGCTGAAGCGCTAATCTCTGTAGGGCAACATATGGCATATGGCCAAGATAACAGCAAAAAAAAACAACAAAACTTTTTCTCTACGATTTATCTTTATCGTCTATGTGTGCTATGAATGATTTACAGTCCCTCCCTTTTCTCTCTCTTCGCCTTATTAATAATCATACTGCCAAACACACACAGATACAGAAAGAGAGTGAGAGACAAAGAGGGAGAGAGAGACAAAGAGGGAGAGAGAGACAAAGAGAGAGAGAGAGGGAGAGAGAGGGAGAGTGAGAGAGAGAGAGAGAGAGAGAGAGAGAGAGAGGTTCACGCAGGCGCGCCACTGATTATAAGCGAACAGGACAGCGTGTTTCACTATATTCAGGGCTTCATATACTGAAAATCTTTGCCCCTACTTGTCCAGGGTATAGAGACTTGCCCCAAACCTACGTCTGAAATTTCACCCTAATTCATTATTTTTATAATCTCCAATATTATTATCACCATGTTTTTCCCTAGACCAACATCCTCCATTCTCCACCTCAGCCCCCAGATAAAGAAAAAAAGAAAAAACATAAGTGAGAACATAAGGGAGATAATAATGTCAAGTCAGCGACCATCAATGACCTTTGACAGTTTATTACTCTACTTGGCCGGAGTGGTCCACTTCTGGGCGGTGAACTGAACAAGGGGCGAGACGTCATTGGTCGATGGCCCAACATGACCTGGTTAGACGGGCGAATAACCTTACGGCGTTCAATGAGCACTTTTACCTGGTTGGTATTATGAAATAACCCATGAACGGGAGAGAGGGGGGTAGGGGTGAAGTGAGAGAGGAGAGAGAGAGGGGGGAGGAGATAGAGAGATAGAGAGAGTCGGACGCAAGTCTTGTCTGCAACACGTGTCTGTCAGAGGTGATATTTGTTTTGCTTGTGTCCTACAGAGAAAGGGGGGGGNGGGGGGGAAGAGGAGAGAGACAGAGAGACAGAGAGAACAATGACATGGTAAATCTAAGGGTTGGGGTGAGGTGGAACGAGGGGATGAGCAACTTCGAACCTCATATACTCGAATTCCCTGTCTCTGCGTTGGAAAGCTCCAGTCCCTTGCTCTATTTCTAAATTTACGTAAAGAAGTCAAATTTCTGATTACATCGCTTGACATTCGCGTTTGAGAAGTTCTAATGAGATTAACTGTATAAATCTAGAGTTTGAGGTCTTTATTTCGCAAATACGCTAGTATATGAAGAGTCTGTCCTGGTTAAATCGACGGTTGCATGTGCACAAGGCATTGCTATCCCTTCCGCCAATCAGCGTGCGTAAATTCGGGGGTGTGTCAACCAACTCCTAGACTTTGTTTACGAAATCTGCCGGACTTCGAGGATTCGACCCCTGCCCCTAGCTATCAGCATAGTCCTTTGGTAGAGTCCCATATTACTGCCCTTAAACCATGAATAATATTAAATCTTAATCTCAAGAACATTTAGGTTGCCTGGCACTGGTACCGCATACACCTGACTGTTTAACTTCCTTCTTGCGCAATTCTAATAGGACACTCCCGCCTAGAGCCTGGTTTAGGGTTAAAAACAGGACTTGATAAGAAAAGCACACATGCAAGAGTTCCTTTAGACAAAGATGATGTTTAATAAATGTCCCAAGTTTGCTTTTTTTCCTTCACGCTATCCCTAACCAGTCCCCAGCCCTAAGCCACGCTATAGACAGGAGAGTCCTTATATACAGTATTCCCTATTAACTCGCCGGGGCTCCGGGTTCAATACAATGCCGTATGCACAAAAAGAAAACCCACTACTGCAAACCACTATAATGCGGCCTTATCGACTCAATCTGAGAGGTTGGTCGCATTTTCAGGATTTTAATGTACATATTATATCAGGAACAGCCAAATCCCCAAGAGCTACTAGAGTGAACTTAAATAACGCTCTTAAATGAATGCCCTCAGACCTAGATCTAACAGTTCATAACGACGTCGGGTTAGGAGAAACTTGTCCTAGGGGTAGAAGCTTGCCTCAAACCTACGTCTGAAATTTACACCGCAACCAGGGCTTTTGCACAGGGATTCGTAACTTTTATGATCTGAAAACGTACCTTTATATACCTGAGACCAGCTGCAGGCACATGACCTGACATGTTTGATCGTGTGGGAAGGGGTGGGGGTGGGGACAGACGGAGAGGGAGGATAATCGAGCCCTAGCTGTTCCTCTACTCTATTCAGGTGTATATCCAAACGTAGTCTCCTAGTCATGACGTCTGGGTTTGTCTCCAGGCTCTGTGACAAACTGAATCACACACAACAAGCCGAGCCACAAAAGTCCAGTTCCTAGCTTAATCCATGATTCCTTTCTCAGTAACCTCGTAATCTCCCCCTCCCCCACCTAATCCCACCCCCCGTCCACCTCCCAAACGTGACAAGAGTATTCAACTAGTTATGCCATCAGTGGCCTGTGTAGAGATTATCTCCTGGGCTCCCCGACGATGACGTTTTGTTAAATCACAGACGACAAGACAAGTCTCAAAGGTCAAGAGAAAATATTACTCTAGTTCCTATCTTAGTCCATGGTCCATTGTTTACATAAACTTGGTCCATATCGTCTGATATGGTATCGCTAATCGGGTCGTCGGTGGCGGTATCAATCGCCGGCATTCTTGCACGCAAATCGCACGCACTGGTGCCACGCCGTAGCGTATATCGAGGGTAAGGTATCAAACTGTCGTAACTCAAGTTACTCTGTACTTGAGTTACGACAGTTTGGAACCTTACCCTCGATATGGCATAGCTAGGGGGCTCGCAGTCGTAAATGTACCATAATCACTAGTAAAAACATAGAGGATTATATAGTACTATCGTCACGTGATCGACGCACTTTGTTGCGTCACAATGGTGGCCTCCATATCACTTCTGCACAGCCTCCATTACCAGACTTGAGCCTCTTCCGTTTATGTACAAAAAGTTTTAAAGCTATCCTCGTCTTATAATGTTCGGAAGATGATCAATGTTTAGGTAATTCTGTGCTCTAACTTTGAAGTTCATTGAAAGTGTACGTCCTATTAGTTTTCATCTTTGACAATACATAACTAGACTGTTTTTAGTTCAAGCTAGTTCAAGCCAAGTGTACTACTTCAGCTATGAACCGAAGAGGAAAAAGACGAGGTAGATGAAAGCAGGGGAAGGGAGAACGAAGGATTGAGACTGAATAGTGAATGTACAAACAGCGCACTCTCTCTTCTCTCTCTCTGTGTGTGTGTGTGTGTGTGTGTGTGTGTGTGTGTGTGTGTGAGAGAGAGAGAGGGAGAGAGAGAGAATAGACAGACAGATGGAGACAGACAGAGAGAGAGAGAGACAGAGACAAGAGAGAAGGAATGGGAATCCCAAAAAATCGACAGGACGTAATTTATAGTCTCCTACGCGGATTCTGGAAGTGCCAAACGTGTGGGTGGATGGACGACATAATGGCTGAAAACGAATTTCAACAACCAGTAAACATGCTGGGTAGACAGAGACTTATCTAATCGGGCCTTGATAAAAGGAAACACCCTTCCTCACAGGTTATCAAATTCATTTGATTATGCAGTCGATGGGGAATGACCTTAATACATCTCAAAGAAATAACCAATCACTGCGGCTCTTCTCTTCGCTTCAGTAGGATAGTCAGCAAACAGCCAGTCCAACTGAGGACAAAGGTTATCGGCAACATCCACAGACTCTTCCATCTAATGTTTGGTATCAGGTATCAGGTTAGGGCATAGGGTTAGAGGTAAGGTTAGGTAGGAAAAAGTATTACTGGGACAGGTCTTAAGACATTACCATTATCGAGTAACACTCTCACATGTGCTTTCTCTTTCCTAACCATGTCTCTAATGCTAAACCAAGCAAAAGGTGGAAGTGTCTCTGGATATCGCCAGGTTCGACTTGAAATCAAAACAATTCAGATGTGTTTCAAGCCAGTAAAATGTTACAGGAACTTAGGCATCGCACGTGTCGATGCCTGTGCTCTGTAATCCAGATGCTGACGGCAATTACATACTAGATAATCCATCTTAAGTACAAATAATATTATGAATATTTCAAACGTAATTTAAATAATCCATTGACAAAGTTTGCAAACCAACCACATCCCTCCCCTTTCTCCACTTTTCAGGCCAGTTCATAGATGATCGCCATATTGCCCACAAATGTACAGGTATGGGAAACTCAGGGGCCGCAGTTTCGTCCCCGCCCCCTCCTCCCCCATCCCTCTCCAAACGGGCCCGAAGAATGTCTTCTGTAACGCAGACAACAATGACAAGAGTACAGTACAAAAATAAAATGAAAAGCGACCTTTAACCAAGTGGGCCAAGTAACAGTGATGGAAGCAAGAAATGTTCATGACACAGCTTGCCCAACTAGGTCAATACCTATCGAGGTCAGGAATCATCCATTAAGTGCGCACGTCTATGTGTGAGTGTGTATGGATGGAGTAAGGAAAAAAAAAAGAGGGGGGAGGGAGGGAGGAAAGCGTGCTCGTATTGTTGAGAAAAGGGCAGAAATGGGATGGTGGGGGAGAGGTGGTTAAGACGAGCGTACGCATACTTTCCCCGACTGGGCTTGAGACAATAAAAGTGAAGGTAAGAAGGCAGGAAGACGTTTACAAACAAAACCAAACAAACAACAACAAAAAAAAAAAACAGGAGAAGAACTAACTACATCGAAAATACAAGAGAGTGCAAAAGAAGAGAACGAAATCGCGAAGGTAGAGCGCAGATTACGTCCTCTTGGAAGGCCCCTAGCGAAAGCAAAAACACAACTAGGCCAAAGAGTAATAGAGGCCAATGCCAAACGAGGTCATGCTATCGTCTTTGTGTCCGGTGAAAAACAGAAGTTGGTGTTGGGCGGTTTAGTTACAGCAACTTCCCGATTCGCTTTGCTTTGGGATCTTATGCAAGAAACGTCCTTACCGAAAACAACTTTAACAGGCGGAGAGAGGGAGAAAAACAAATGTAAGGTTCTTAAAAATAAAACAAAGGAGAGAAAACGTCTGCACATGCAGGGCTGGTTAAGACGCGCATACACAGCAAGACTCTGAGGTTTAAAAATGAGCTTAGCTGCCGATCAAAAAAAAAAAAAACAGAACCGAACAATTTGTATTAGACAGGTCCTGAGAATAGCAGTAAAAAATAACAACAAAAAAAACCCCTGACAATTACCCAAAAACAATCAACAAAACTTGAAATTATGGACGGGCGAAATTTAAGTTCGTATATATTATGCATCTATTGAGAAAAGCCGATGTTAAAACTAAAGCAATATCGACCTCCATACAATGTAATTCCACGTTATCCGATGTGAGGCTGCTTAGAATCAAGACCACCCTTGATGGAGACCGTCCTCGAACTCTAAACAAGAGACACAACAATGAATGTCAGCGGTTTTTTTTTCTTTATTATTATTGGGGGCGCCCTTGGTTTGGTCATGTCAGCGTGACACGGTCAGAGCGCGTGCCGCACTCTGTTGTCTTTGGTCAGGTCCTAGCGGTGACACTTGTGTGCCTGTGTGTCACTTCTGGGGACACGCATGGAAGCCAAAAAGTCACCAGTGTGATCAGCGGTGGTGGAGTCTCCCTCTTTCCATCCCGTCCCCTTCCTTCTTTTTCGCGAGGACCTAGTATTCGATAATTTCGCGAACTGAGGCTGACTCGCGAAAATTACTTCCAGGGGAAAACAAAAGGCTCAAAATTGTTTTGTATAAAGTGGACTCAATTACAGACACGTTTATCTCTCGTTTCCTTCTTTTTTTTTTTTTGACATTACTAATTACAATATTTCCTTTTAAAAAAGTATCGAGCAGGATTGCCAGTTTGGCAATTTAGGTGTCAAATTATTAGTTCAGATACTCTAGACTTCTGCGTTCATACACATGTGCGGAGCTCGCAAAAATTAGAACCAACCTTGTGAAAAGACATTTCCCAATTTTAGGAATAGTTAGATTTAACAAAAACAAAAAAAACCGCTTCTATAGTATGCCTACATTTTCTTTTTTTTGTTCAAGTTAGGGGTAGGTGTGACGAAGGGGTATGTGAACGTCAGTGAAACAAAAGATTATAAGAGAAGAACCATCATGTATTATTATTGTGACCAAAGAAATTACAGGTAGCAGCAAGCTCCTAAATGTTCACGGTGATTATCCTCGTATCACTAATCGTCCAAACCAAAGACCGTATATTCACTGCCAAAGGTTAGGAGTGTTGATCTAATGTCTTATCTGGTGCGAACTGATCTTCCTGCACAAAACACAGGAAATCTCTTATCGCAACTCATCGGGAGCGTGGCAAAAAAAAAAAAAGGACTTTTAAAAAATGCCATTATCCGGAGTTATTTCCAAGAGAAAAAAATGGCATTTGTTATCCAAAAGCGGTTGTGGTAGGCCGAAAGTTACGATTAAGTATCATGTTGTCAGGCGGAATCGACTGAACGGACAACGTGTGCAGCAGCATTTATGGTTAAAAATATCTATTAAGCCCTTATTATTGCATTGTTACATGCGTTAGTACTATACAAAATAATCTGTCCTTTGGACAGATTGCCTAGAATTGCATGCAGAGTAATGCCTTGACCTGCGATTTGTGGGAAATGCAGTCTTTATTCTGCCCAAAATTATCAAAGTCTATAGGATTTTTCCAATGGGGTTGCTGTCCACCATAAGTGCGGGCCTGTTGCCATCGACAAGGACAGATTTTTTTCAGCCCCTTTTCACTCAACCTGGATTATCTCAGAAGTTCACTGCTAAAGTTATGTTTTAAACCACATTTTATTTGAGCACAGTGAGTACTGAAAATTAACAAAGAAGTTCTGGCCCATGTCGGAAGGCTATAGAGTAGCTGTAGAGAAAATTGTTTATTGGAATAAAGAGGTATTTTTTAATAGGCATGTGTAACCTTATATACAACACATTGTGTCTTGCTAATAAATCTTTCAGCTAAAATAAGAAGTCTTACAACTAGTAAACACTACGTAACTGGTAGCTGTGCATGTATTATCATGACTGAAATGTTTGAATAACACTGCAGGGTACTGTAAAACATTTCCTTCAGGGCAAATAAATAGAAGTAGATTTGAGCTTTGATCTGATTTTGCCGGCCTATGTGAATCATTCTTAATTTAGGTGATACTGGAGAAATCTATTGCAAGTTATAGCAAGAGAGGTAACGCCAGCTTCTAGCAACGCAGTTGAGTATTTAAAATAATCATGGATAGGTTTTATAAATAATCCCTTAAAAAAAAAAATCGCAGTGACATTTCTCTCACATTTTTATCAAACATGTCGCCGAGAATCTGCTGATTATGCAATGTCTGAAACAGTTGAGACCTAGACAAACAAAATGGTCACAACATAATGACAACCAGACTTCAACTTAAAAAAATACAAGGTATATTTTTGTTTTATTAATTAACTCGTTAATGCGCTCTGTTTGCAAGCAGCCAAAAAAAAACCCTTCGTCACCTTGTTCAGATCAGTTAGTGCTGAAGTTTCGCTCATGAATTGCTGATGATGACGGCAGTGACAGGCAAACCTTGGACAGCACTTTGGTGTAACGGAAAGTGCAGAAATTATGTCAAGGCTCGACCGGCTGGTGATAACGGGTCGGTGATCGGCGCACAGAGGGACCTGCCTTGACCCGGATAGACGGGGCACGGAAATTCTTTCTTTATTCTGCCTTGTCCATGACTCCTAAATGGAATATTAAATCTAGAATATTATTTCTTTTCCTTTGTTTTTTTCCGGTTCATTATGCTTCTTTTTGTCTGCACGACGACAATGACGGGAATTTTTATCCCAGGGGGAGGAGAAGGAAGGGGAGGGGAGAAGGTTAAATGATGAACTAAGAGTGGACTACAGCATTAACGAACTCCCCGTGCCTGCCAAAGAGTACCGAAGTCTCTCTACCCGCTTTGGCCCACGCACACCGCACCGTTCATACCTAAACAACCGTTGTATATTCGCGAAAATTCTCTCTTCTTCACTTCCAAAGGGCGTTCACACAGGGTTCATTCTCGGTACGACTACAATACCCATATAAAACCTGCTCATAGATAACATAAAATCATGACGCTTATCTCCATTACATGCACCAAAACTGCTTTCATTTTCCATCGTCTGTGCTACACATTATCACTTTCCAGAGTGCATGTCAACTGTTTCTAGTGACCTTCCTATCAAGGGCTCGTGACGTTTTGTTTTTTTTCTGTCTATATGTGCAAGTGACTGAAGTCGAGACAATAGCGGCGCCGCCATGCGGCAGCCCCACCCAGCCCAATTTTGGGTTTCCAAGTTCATATCAATATCTCACGCCGTGTCTGGCTATCTCTTGTGTGAGATGACTGTATGTAAAATTGGGGGGTGGAACGGGGAGGGGAGGAAAGGGGGAAGAAGGAGAAAGGCATGAAGTGCATGAGAGTCCGAAAGTAAAGGAGAAGAACATTTATAAATGGTGACGAAAAAAAAAAATCAAACAGAATACTTCCTTTCAAAGAGTTAAAAATGGCGTCGATGTCGATGAAATATACAAACACCCCTCTGCATCCGTTCCTGAACTGGGCAACCCTTCGGGTAAAGGGGACATCACAACAACATCAAAAACAAAACAAAACAAAAAAAACTCGAACGAATGAGCCCTCTGCATGCGGACTGAGTCCATATTTCAGTAGTAACTACTCAGACTGAATGAAATCCGCAGCTTCTTCTTCCCCATCCTCTTCACCTCCTTGCATTGGGAGGGGGTGGGGGTGAGGTGGAAGAGGTAAATTTTTAAAGAGCGTCGGTTGGCTATGGCTCTAACAGGAAGGTAAAACGCTATAGTAACATGATGTCAATGGACCAAAGAACAAATGCATTTAAAGGGCCTTGGCACAAGTACAGAAACAATACAATCGGCATGCTTCAAGACCATAAAAACTGTTTATGTAGAGTGTAATATATTCGCGCGCAGCCTTGAAATGGAGAATCCAAAAACAAGAACAGCTGTTAAACAGGTCAAGGGAAGAGAGCCGAGGGCGAGGTGAATATGACCTTAAGCGGTAATTACGTATATACGTGTCTCGTGCTCCTCGTCAGCTTTAAAGATTTAAACTACAACCTTCGCCATACGCTAAGTAAGGACACTGCTAAAACAAACTGGTGGTTATTACCAACTCTTATCGTTCAGGTATGTATGTACTATGCAGACTACCAAGGATATGCCCTTGGCCCAAAATAAAACGCAGTCTCATGATTTCTGCTGTACCGTCACAAACATTTGCCTTGACTACTTGATCAATCAAAAGTTCAGTTCCAACGAACGTTCACTGCCAACTAAAGGTTTCTGGCACCTATTGTTTCTTCTTCTTTCGCCCTATTAACATTTTGTGCTATTCTACAATGTGATTTCGAAATATTTCTCCGGTGGAGATTTTAATGTACTTCTTTTGCCCAACCTTTAAGGTGGAAGGAAAATTGGGGTCAACGCCCGATATTTTTCATAAATCTCTTTCACAAGTAGTCACCTCAAATTTTGATTTGGTCCCCAATTTTTCTTTAGGCTGGTTTTGACCGCGTATTAATACACAGGCCTAACACACTTTATTTTTATAACTAGAAGGCTCAAATTGTACCTGAAACTATAAAATTGGATGCTTTATTTAGATTACAGGCTATTTTACATATTTCTACACTCTGGCACTGGCTAGCAGGGACCAAAAAAGGGGGATTTTATATATTAGATTAACAGATTAATTGGGCGGTACAAAATGAATGATTTGGTCTTCTAAATAGGTGCCTAAAACCTAAAGGTTCGCTCTCAAGCACAACCATGGAGGTACCTTATCTGCGAAATGATCGTGGACTCTGTCAACCACCCTATTGAAACAACTTTGAGACAACGCGATAACAGGTGGGATCTCATGCTAAACAGGAACAACGTTTATGCATACATTTAGAGGACTATGGGGTAAACTATATATTTAGCGGCGATGACGTCCCTTACCGTAATGCATATCGAGAAGTCGAATGTTTACTTTGGTACCCTTTATTGGTCATAATTTATGAGTTAAGGATGAGAGAGAACAAGAAGAGAATAGCGTTAACTCTTGTACGCGCTCAGCTTGAATCGATCTTTCCTCAGTACCAGCCTAAAAAGTTCAACCTGAGAAGCACTCGATCCTGGGATCGATCCTTGCAAACCAAAGTGAAAAAAAAGATTGAGCCAATCACACTTCCCAAAAATGCGGGGCCCACCCAGTACTCAAAGACCCCAAGTCTTGAAGTTTAAAGTACAAATAACAGAATCCTAAATAAGCAAACTGTACTGGGATTCGACGAGAAAACGAAGAGAAAAGAAAGGTAATAATAATATGATGTTAGGTCATCCACCAAAACCAGTAAGGCTGTTTATGTGTGACATCAAACCATTCGGCTGATCTACTGCAGCAGAATGTTTTATACTGAACAAGAGATCGGAAGGATAGAACGATATTCTATGGTGAAAGCATTAATATTCACCACTGGCGGCCTACAATGTCAACTTTTCTCTCTTATTGTTTCCTTATGTTGCTCTTACCTTCTTCCTGAAAGATCCTCATCTGCCTTTGATCGTACTAACTAAAACCCCTCCTCACTGCTATTTGTGACACTGTTAGTGTAGAAAATAATTGTTTTTCTCTTGCTCTGTACCCTAATGATTCAACACCACAATTTCAAACTCAGGGTATACCTAAACCAGAGAACAGGGACTGTCACTAGAACAGCCATCTGCTGGGTTCTGAACTAAGGAACAGAGCATGTGTGGATGAGTGTAATGATGTTGTTTTCAGAAACCAGTAACAAGTTTGGGGGGTCATTCATTACCAAAGAGATAGTAGCCATGACTAAATGTAACACCACAAAAACAAAGTGCTTTGGTAATATTGGAGATGGGATCTTCACGAAAACTTTAGTGAAGAGAGAGAAAATGGCAAATAATGAAGTTCCTGGTTCTGAAGATCAGTGCTGTCTGTCAAAAATGAATTTACTTAAACTCAAAAATCAGTTTAAATGAACAGATTTTTGTTGTCTTGCTTTGTTTCTTCTTTGTTATCAACAACAAATTATCTATGGTCCCTTGAACTTCAAAGTAGGCAGACTCTGTTGTGTTCTTACATCTGTTATCTTAAACCTTTTTTGACAAATTAAAGTAGTATCTGACCTTGCATGATGTGTCCATGACCCATACCAAATGACATAAACAACGCACAGAAATATAAAGATAACGAAGCACCTTATGGAACATGACCCAAAACAAAATCAGTCACATGTTTGAAGTGTCAACTTGCATCCTTGTATTGCATGCTCTTTAGGTCATCCTCAGCCACAGAATAATAAATAATTAACAGACACGAAGATGCCACGTCTTTTTCATATCCTTCCCTGAACATTGTGCCATTTCACTAGACTATGTCATGAAGCTGAACAAATGGTACCTATTTAGTAGCAATAACACAAAAGAAATAAACTTGCACAACACCTAATTATATGAGACAGAATGAAAATATCTTGGGCAAACAGAGAATGAGATAGAAGAAAGGAGCAACAATTTATGAAACGTTTCTTTTAAATTTTGTATTTTCTGTCCACACAGTACCTAGGTCTTAAGTCAGTCTTCTCTGAAGGATTACATTTTCTAATTTCACAGAGAATTCCCTGAGAATGGCATCCCTGCAGATTTCAGCCCTCCCTTTACCCTTCCCCCTTTCTCCCTCCAACTAAATATATTCATAATGAATGCAGAAGCCAAAAATAAAAAAAATTACAGGGGTTTTCTGATATCAGCTGGCCAAGGGCTTATCAAAACTGTTGATGCAAATGTACAGAAGGACACATTTTATAGGAACTATGATAAAAATAAAGACATTCATCTCATCTAATGGCCAAGATACAAAAGAGAGTGAGAAGGGATGAGTCATGGCATACAGCTAGCACAATGATGTGTAACTGACCCCCATAGAGAACTTCATAAGGACTAAATTTTCGGGTTTTTCTTCAGCCCTTTTCTGTCCCATTGAAATATTCAGGATAAATGCAGAAGCCAACAATAAAGAAAATCACAGGGATACTCTGATGTCAGCTAGCCAAAGGCTCATCAAAATACATGCAAGTGTACAGAAGGATACAGTCACACAAATGCCTCTACCATAATACCTCTTAAGAAAAATTATATGTAGTCAACAATAACTCTGTGATTAATGTCCTTGCCATCTGCTCTGCTATAACATGAAAACTACTGCAGGCTGCTAAATCTCAGTCTTACTCATTTGAACCAAAGTGTAAACACCTGAATGAAATTATTTACTGGAACAATTCTCAAACTTAAATTCTCTTACCTTAGCAAGAAGTTTTTCTGTGCCCAGTGCTATTGCTGGATAAATGGCAATGGCTAAAAATGGGGAAGAAAGAAAAATGGGAGTTTTGAATGCTGTCTCAATGCATAAGTTAAGACATGACATATAGTACTCTCCACTAAATTATGACCCACTTATTTCCCATTTCAGCATAAACAGAACATTTTCACCACATAACATTGTGTTGATTTCCCTATGTATTGATAAAGGATAATTAAAACTCTTCTCAATGGCATTTATTTCAATGCTCCTGAAGAATTGCAATTAAGTGTAATCATAAGTACATGAAGACCAAGACACAAAAAGAGTGAGAAGTTCAGTCATAGCATACATGTATTATGTATCACATTGAGCTGTAACTGGCCCCCACAGAGATATTCACAATGGGCTCTCAGAATTTGTCTTCAGAAGGGAAAGAGGGAAAAAGCAGCAAAAGCATTACAATTTATAGTGCAAATGCAACTTGTATGTCATGTGACAAGACAGCACTAACAACATGCCCATGAAGTTAATAAAACTTAATGTTCAAAAACAGAAGCTGAGCTATTTTATGACTTTTCTACATAATTTTGTTATACTGTCACACAAAATCATTCTGTAAGTCAAGACTCAAGATTGGTTGAGTAGTGGAACAGAAGTGTGCTGGCCTTAAAGATACCCTTGTCCAAAAACTGTACTGGCATTGCCCATGAAAGCTTTAAAATTTTATCAGTGCTGGCCAAGGCTGAGGCCATTGACCAAAGTAAGGACTGGACATGACCAATGTTGCAAAAACTACTAATCTGATAGGGTGTACATATCTTATCTCCACACTTGACCACACTGGGGTGATCCAGTAGTGCTAAGAAGGTCTCAAGGATACCCGCCAGTCAGGAGGTACAACTTTAGACAGACAGGGAAAGGCCAATAACTTCGGAAGGACAAAGACCGCTTTGCCTTAATGCTACGTGATATACAGGAAAACACTGACAATATGACCTTTGGATAAGCTGGAGATCTACTTATCTTGGTCAGATATTCCTGACCCATTAATTCAGCCTTGTCTTTTACTTTTATAGTTAACACGGTCCATGCATTAAGAATGGGAGTTACAGCTGATACCTATTTCTTCATCATTCCTGGCTCAGTCTTAATGATATTGCACATATGTAATAAGGATATTTTGAAAAAAAAAAGAAACCCAACTGTTGCCAAGGTAATGGCAGCCATACTTAATGATCCAGCAGTCCCAGCTACTACTGACAACTTGAGATATCCATAAAACTTTAGGCTTCATTCAATCGCCCTGCATATCTGTAGAGTACTCTTTCCATAATGTTTTTTAAGCTTCATTTCTTCAAAATAATAAGATAAACAAGCTGCACTTTCCTGCTATAAATAGGCTGGTGCATGTGAACGGTTTGAGAAATTTGGTCCATTTTCTCTAAAGCCCAGCTGCTTGATAACAGTCACGTTTTATGGAGGAAGTAGGCATTATTAAGACATTAACTGATACTGATTCAGCACAAGACATGTTAAAAGATAAGGCCACATTAAAAAATGGTGTTTGTTAAGAATGAGCCATATATCCTTTTCAGCAAACCTGAACTTCTTTCATAGAACTCTCTAACAGGTGGGTAAGGCTACTATGTCATGTGGTGATGAAATATTTTGTCAGGTTTTCTTCCAACCAAAGATAAAGCATACTAAACTTTCAACTGAATATATGGTTAAGGCACAAATTCCCGACCAGTTTGCAGGCAAACAATCACAACTATTGGCAGCTTATGACTAGTTCAGGTTGTCTGTCCACCCATCTGCCCACCCTCCAGTCCACCCATATGTTTAAGCACACAGAGAGCAGTCCTGCCCCCTCGGTCCCTACACTGTAACTCAGCAAGGTAGAACCACTAAAAATAACTTACACAGTGTGAGCAAAAAGTTTGGAGAGTCATATGGCTCATCAAAGAACCAGTCTGTGAAAGACAAGTTGATCAGGATGCCATATCTGCAAAAGAGCAGTGATATAACTCTAAGACAAATTTCCTGGAAAAGAATTAGCAAGTTTAAAACAATTCATGTAAAGATTTCTCTAAATTTTCTACATGTATGCACTACCATCCAGCCATATTTCGATTATCTAATGCTTTACTCTCCTCATGTCCTAATTTTTTCTTTGGCTATGCTGTACCCTTCAGTCATCTGCAAGAACAACTGCTAGCAGAGAAACTTACACAGATTGAGAAAGACTGGATGTCTACTGAAAAATGATCAGAAAGGAATAAAAAAGACTCACTTGATGATATTTTCAAGGAAAAGTCTGGCATTTCCTAAAACCTGAAAACAGACAAATGAAATGATATCACCATCAAGTGATCTTTTAATGAACCCCAGCTTGTTCATTTTAGCCACGTGCATGCCTGGAGATTTCTTCATGTGTATCTACAGCAACCAAAAGGGGAAAAAAATGGGAACCTAACTGGTGCTGGGAATGTTAAACAGGTTTCACAACAGCAGTTATTCTGAATCATTTACTGACTGTAAAGTAAATTTCTCCCATTAAATCCTTCACTAAGCTATGTAGAATGTGTTATGTATGTTCTCACTCTTACTGACAAAATCCTGGGACTCTCTCATCCAGTACTTGATCTAGGCTTAGGGGTAGCACTAGGCAAGAGAATCCCAGAATACTGTCATCAGTGCATATAAACATGATTTCGTGAAGGGGTTAGAAGCATTCATCATAAAAACTTGACAAGCCTCACATGAAATTGCCATCTTATGAAAACTCTTTGTATTAGGTCATATTAAGTGACTTATGTGCCATAAAGTAGCAGATATGGCAATCAACTTATGGAAAATAAAAAGTACATATAATAAGCCCATCAACACTTATCTTGTCCACTTTTCATGTCTGTCATTGCAATAAAATGATATGTTACCCTAACAATAACAAATGTTTTCCATACAGCTGTGACTTAATAGGCTCGTCTGTCAATCAGTGAGCTGATGCAGAGAGTGTTAAAAGTCAGCTGGTACAAGTGGTTGAACCCCAAGAGCTTTCGAGAATGGAAAGTAGAAAACAGCCATGCAGCCACTTTTCACTGGTCAACAAAGGCCAGCATGTTTTTTTTTTGTTCAGATAGCTGGTAATATGGGAAGCAGATGGGAAAAGTATTCACTTTGCAGGCGTGGTCAGTCAGTGCCCAGTCAATCAGTGCACAGAATGTTAATGTGACCCAAACAAAGAATTCAGATTTACTGGGCATGAAAAAGTTGGAAAACAGCTGTTAAATGGGAGGTATAAACACAGGTTTAATGGGAGGTATAAACACAGGTTTAGTTTGGGCATAAACTGACTATCATTCTGGATCAGCTTGATGATTTTTACTGTTGGAACACAATAGTACTAGTCAAACTTTTTGATGATGACTGTGCCACTCACTTAAGTTTCAGATTTCAAAATTAAGAAGTTGTCCATCAAGTCAACGCAAATCTAACATCTTACAACAAAAGGACTTGTCTTTGCCAATATTGTTCTTGAGAAAGCTGAATGTTTGACTACTGCTTACATGATACAACAAAATTCTTATCTATATTAAGGACATTTGCAGTTTTGCACTTACAAACATGTTGTAATGAGATGACACGAGTGCTGAACTAACATGTAGATCACAGAGATCAATGCAAAAAAGTGATTTTGGTGGAGAAAGAAAAGTGAAACTCATCTGTTGCCAATATAATAGAAATGTGTCAAACCATGTTGAAAAGGCAAACACATTTCCTGAACTACTCCGGTGTTTTTCTATAACTAGCAGTCTAAAAGAATTTTTAAAAATGTCAATCTGATACAGTGATATTGCATAATTGAGTGTTGGGACAGTGTGATCTAGAGATTAAAAGATAATCACCTACCAGCAGTATTAGGCACAGGTTCAAAATCCCATAATAGTTGGTGAAGCCACTGCTTGTGCTAAACAGTGAATCTGCATGGCTGTGTACTCTGGGGAAAGAAAATGGAAACAACTGCAACATGCCTTTCCTAAAAGGTAGAGTTTATGATGAATCTCCTTATTACTTTAGGCTCAGTCAAAATGTTGTAAATCCTCTTTCCATTAAACAAAGAAGTTTTAAAGATCATTTTCAACTTAAGTAATTAAACACTGTATCTTATTTACATGTGGACAGATTCTTTTGGGTAACGCTCAGAATAGTTAATTACTCTGTTCCATAATCTTTAACTTTTCATATTTCATCAACTGTATTAGACTTATCAGGAGAAAAAAAAAAGTGGTGTTAAAACACCATATGATCTGGGGCAGCTTTGAAACTGCGGCAAAAATCTTATGGTAAAATCCCACCACAACCGACATTATCCATCTTTCATATGAAAAATGCAAAATCACTCTTTACCTACAAATAATGGCAACATGCTCATTTTCTGAATGCCACACAAAACCACTTATACTGTACACTTAAATATTTGTTGCAACTAATGATTTAGAATTTAAAAAAAAATATATGTGTGTGTAGCCAAAATATATGTATGTAGCTGTAGCTATTTATTTAAAGTGTTCACACCTGCACCATCACAGCTACAAATATTACTATATAATGTATATATAGCCTACAGCACTACAGTTTAGGCCTGACACTTAACTTACTGGTTTTTATTGGCCTTTGGCTTTGGGTGGACCATATACTCTGGCTCATGCCACCACTCTGGCAAGAAACCTGACAATAATCGCTTCATTAACATTCTGTATCCTTTTTTCATGGTTTGGCCTTCAGACACAAGGACTCTTTGCATCTCTCCTCCACAAGACTTGCACAATTTGCCAGTAGTCTGAAATTTTGTTGAGATGCTGCAGCTTTTGGCTTTGTCCGCCACTTCACAACTGCCACTTTTACTTCTGGATCTAAGAGCAGAGGATGAGGTACTATCTTGTTTTTCACCATCATCATCTGGCTTGGCTTGTGACATTGTGAAATTGCCCTGATCCTTGCTCTTTACATTTTTCTTTCTGTCTAAAACACAGTGATCCTCTGTGCACAGCTGTCCATCTGAGTCAAAACTGTCTGTACTGCTGGTGGAGACTTTACGACCAATGGCAGAACTTAAATCTGTTTGACCATTTTGCTGACTGGTATATATGTTGGTATCACTCCCTCTACTGTCAATTCCATCCATTATATCACTCAGGCTGTCACTACTGTGATGATCAGATCTAGTTTCCTTATTTGTATCTGTTAAAGCCATTATATCACACTATAAAATATCTATTTATCACTTTTCCACCATGAAAAGTTCACGAAGCTCAAAGAGTGTTTCCAGATCTGTATGTAACAGATAATCTAATTATTATGATTTTACAACTGCGCACACCTGTCTTGTTGCCTCTGAATAAACCTGTTATAAACAGCCGCGTGTTATAACAATAATCGCAGCATGCAGAGGGCAGTACTGACTGTATCCAAGAAACGGCTATTAATTTTGACTGAGCCTTTATTAAAGACTGTCGACGGTTGTGCAAAAATTTTGAGTGCTGCAGTGCAGACACAGTCTTCACGAAAGGCGAAGTTCAGATGCTTGCACCCATCGTCTGCAGACAGTTTAAGTGGCCACTCAATAGCATCATTACAAATTAATATCGGAGTACTCCACATGTGCAATGTCTCGGATTAAGTCACCCTAGCCTGTGAAACAGCCGCAAGTCACATGGATTCGGTAAGATTGTCGGTACGAGCCAATCACAGGCTTGGATGTCACAAACACTGTAAACAAGAATCAGCTATTTTTAGGACACCATGCCCTAGTTCCGTGTGTAAGACATGAGTAAACAGGTCAAGGTCACAGAACTGTGCCAAGGCCAGGGGCACCGGTTTCTTCAGCAGGGGACATAACTATCAAAACATCTGAGACTGAGAAATCACAATCCAAAGCAATAGGAGTATCGACGCTTAATGTTTTCAGATCATCTACTTCAAAAATATTTTGTGCCCTTTTTATACCCCATTTACTTACGGTTTATCTCCGCTTAAAAATTTCTCTTTGCGCTCCTGCTGCTGACTCTCCTCTACCTTATTAGTACTCAATGATCGCCGAAGGCGAGTTTTCGTCGCCATCTTGTAACAGGAAGTTGGTCAAACTCCAAAGGTATTCATTTGTGTACAGAGATTAAGTTTTATGCACCTTCTGCTCATGATAATTTCGATTCGTAAGTATGAAACTAGTTTTTGAAATTATACACGAAAACACCTCTATAATTTAAATGTATAGACAAAGAGCAGGTAAACATGAGAATTAAGCATCGTTAGTGAGCTTATCCAAGCAAAATACGTCACTGTCAAGACAATTGCAATGTATCGCCTTTGTTGTGATTTCATAGATGTAACATGACCCTTGACCTTTCATTGATGACTGTGATTGTGATGACACTGGAAATTTTGAGTGTCTTGTGTTGACCCATAGTAACTATTAACAAGGCATGGCCAACTCATCAACAACCCCTGATACATCACTGGAGCTTGACAGCTTTTTGTCTCGCTCTTTTCTGGATTTAGAGAAGATTGACGAGAATTTGTTCAGGTAAATCCCCAAATTCTAGATCTCACTAATCTGACTTTTTAAACTAGTCTAGGCCTATTAGTCTAGTCCAGATGACTAATCGAGGGGTTGAAACAATTAATGCCATACCTGCAATAATGATGTTTTGAGATAAAGGAGTTTGAATTTCTGATGAAAGCTGTGAAATCAGAGATTCCTTTGTAGTATGATCATATAATATGTTTTTTGTGATCTGTACACACTAATTTAAGCACTTGAATCGCCTCCGTTTTGCAGATTATCTTAGTTTATTTGAAAAGTAACTTATGACAACTAAAAACCAGAATTTTTGCAGATATGACATTCTTGCTTTAACCCCTCGTAATGAGACTAGTCTAGTTGTAGGTGTCTGGGTCTGGATTGTTTCTGGATTTAGTGGAGATTGATGAGAATTTGTTCAGGTAAATCCCCAAATTCTGTAAGACTTTTTTAACTATTTAAAGTTAGTCAAGTCTAGTTATAGATATATTTAGATTGTAATTCTTGTATCCTAGTTGTTTGGTTTCTTTTCAGTCTAATAAAGAAATGACCCTAAAATACCCTGCTTGCAGCTAATCAAAGAATGATAAGAACTCATGCATCAGGAAAACTCAAGAACACAGGATGGATATATATATATTTGAATTGATGGACATCAGCTACAACGGGATCATCAGGATCAGATGATTATTGCCATTCTAGCCAATTTTGTTGAAATTAGGAAACTGATTTATAATTAATACCTCAGAATGGATATGAGAGGGGCAAGTTAGTAATGAGGCATATAGGGCAGACTGCTAAGGCAAGACACATTGTGAGAATTGGGATAGCGATACCCACTGTAGTATAATCAAACTTGTCATTGGCATGAAAGATTTCACCATCAAGAACTGTACTGTGGTAAAGTAGGCTACACTCTGATCATGAAACAGCAGGGGCTAGACAATAGGTGACATCAGAACATGGCAGCTATGTTCTTGCAACCCATTATTTAGTTCCCAGTAAGTTAACTTTTGTGAGGTTTTGGGCTTACAGGTTCCAGATATATATCTACTCTACAGACTACAATGACATACATAATTGAGAACAGTCTGCATTATATGACATTGATTCTGAATAGCCAGCTAAACTGTCTGTCAATGGCCAACATGGTAAAAATAATATGGAGTAGACTCCACACGGCCACCAAGTAGGTCTACTGTGTGTACATTTTGTACAAGAATTACATTACATATATTATTTTGATCAGTGGTGTCGCATGGAAAATGTGATAGCACATGTAGCTGGCCATTGATGGGAATTTATTGGCCTTTTCAGTCTTAATAATAATGTGTATCAAAATATACATCTATTGCTACTTCAATATACATTATGATGGGATTCAACTACATCTACCTGGATCTAGGTAGAGTTTTGTAGAGATATTCATGTTAGCAAATCAGTCGAACACACGTTCACTGAAATCATGCAGTGAATCTGATGTCAGGTTATGTGAATCACTGTTCTTCTTCAGTTTAACTCAAATTACATAATTTCAACAAATCATAATATGTTTTATGAACAAATCATGTCATTTCTCTTTCATTAGGTTAAATTAAATACACAGTTTATGTATGTTACATAGGTACATTCTCCTACAAGCCTTAGACTTACTAAGTTCTACTTTCACACTTGTGGAATTAGGAAAAGAGAATGATCAGACTTCAGCAGATTTTCACTGGCTCTTGTAAAGTCAAGCCTTGACATATCCATCCTGACTCAAATCAGCGCACATTTGTAAACAAAGCTACTTACTAATTTTTTACTTTTTATTATTTTTTATTTGTTTTTTTGTTGGCACGGCTTATCAACTTATCTAGAGTTTATTGAATGTATTCTGTGCTTGATGTCATTAACAATGTACAATTTATATCATATATTTCATCTGACCCGTATGCACTTTGCCAAGAAGGAGAAGAAGGAGGAAGGGGAGAGAGAAAAAGTGATAAAAATTGAGAAAACTTGCATCTCCATTATAAAGTAATTTTACCTAATTGTGTGAAATTATGCAGGCAGAATCTGAAATAGTTACCATTCATTTTAATGAGGTTTTAATAAAATGATCTTTGAGGGGGTACCCAAAAGTTCCCGGAATTGTGTAGTAAAAAATTTATTTTTCAAGCTAGACTCTTCAAACTTTAGTCCCCTTCAAAGTACTCTCCATGAGACTCAATGCACTTGTCCCAACGTTTGGACGAGCCCTGGAAGCAATTCCGGTTGTCATCCAAAGTGACGTCCTGTAGAGCTTCTTCCGTTGCTTCCTGGATTTGCTCAATCCCCTCAAATCTCATCCCTTTCAGCTTTAATTTCATTTTGGGGAACAAAAAAAAGTCACATGGAGCAAGATCTGGTGAGTATGGAGGGTGGGAAGCAACAGCCATGTTGTTTTTGGTGCAAAACTGCCTGACTGACAAAGCATTGTGAGCGGGGGCGTTGTCCTGATGCAAAAGCCATCTCTTGAACCGCGCGTACCATTCATAAACTTGAGATTTTTTCTTGGCTTGATCATTATAGGCTCTGTTTAACACTGTCACAGCCACTGCTGCAGTTTTTCCGAGGAGAAAACAGAATTTCACATTACTGCGCTGCTCTTTCAAGTCCGCCATTTTTTCATCAAAATCAGGTCAGTCGAAAATCGCACGTTCTCATCAACAGCCCCTGAAATAAGAGCAAACGCAATGAACTCATTCACGAAAAAAAATTATGCTTGAGTGCATTTCTTTTAGAAGACTTTAAAGTTTATGAGACAAAAATTTAAGTTTAATCAGTCAAGTATTTTCGGAATAACAGCACAATTTCGGGAACCTTTGGGTACCCCCTCGTATGTCAGTTAATGCCAATTAATCCTGAAACAATGCTGAAAGTCTCATGTGAGATTTTCAGCATTGTCTCGGGATTAATGCAGCCAGCCTTTCACTGCTTTCCCTTAATCTGATATTTTCATAAAATTCTAATCGATGTTTTATTCAACAGGAGTAGAACATTATGGAAGCATCGACGGGCACGATCAGTGTATGGGGGCCAGGTACTAGGGCAGGCTTTGGTGGCAGCATCCCATGGGATACCTGAAAATCAACACATCCACAGTCTGCATTCTTATTTTTTGAAAGGAGGTTTGTACAGTGATAATGTTATATAGTCAGGCCAGGCTATTGGAGTTTTCTTAGCAGCAAGTTGGCACATATAAGTATATCGGACTAGCCATCGAAGATCTCTCATTCACTGGTGTTTTAACGCTCTGTTTTATTCTAAATTAAGCAGTAATTTAATTTGCTAGGTCTGATCAGTGGCTGGCGTCTTGGGTGATCATGAATTTATTTGATTATGTTTCTGTGCCTCCTTTTAGTCTTATTATGAATCATTATTTGTTTTACATCTTCATAGCATTGTTCTCCTATCTTGTACATTCACTGTGGAGATTAAGGGGGAGGGGGCTGTTGAAGAAGAGGGGAAAGGGAGGAGGGGGGGAATGGCTGGAGGACATCAGTAATGATCTGCTGTAATTTTATTTGTCCCTCAAATGTCATGCCATCATCTGTTAGGACAGTTTTCTCTGCTTCTACTCAAGATGTTGTCCTCAGAAAGAAAACAACTGCACAAATATATAATAGGAGGAAATTGTTAATAACTAAGAGGAGACGACAATTAAAATCTGTAGGATTTAATTGAAAAGACGGCAGCTTGAGCACTTGGTAGCAACAGGGAACTCAGGTGATGAATGAATAAAGAAAGACAAGCAGAGAAAATTCTGGATACACAAGCATGTTTCTTGGATGTAAAAAGCTCTGGAGAACTGTTGCCAGTCAGCATGGTACCTGAAAAAAGAAAAATGCTATCTCTTATGTGAATTTATCAATTATTTTGTCTTTCTTGTCATGGTAGGTAACGTGGACCTTCCCCTACTCTACCATGTAGACAAGACGAGGGAGGGCAAGACATATTGTTCTCGATCAGTGAAGGCAGTGCAGGCTGGGAATGCTGTGTTTACTATGCAGGCATCTTTCAAGCTGAAGGAACCATATAATACAACACATCAAATCCCTATGCCAAAGGTACTGAAATGAAAATGAAAATGGGCCTTTTTTGAAAAGTTAGGGAAATTGGTTTACAATGAGTGTCATACACTGTAATACATCTCATTCATAATACAAACATGTAGAGCAGTACACATCATCCATGTAAATGTAAATACATAATATCACAAATGAAATGCATAACAACGTTATTGCTGGTCACCCCTTGGTGCAGCAGTCTGGTTCCTCTCCTCTCCTTCCCCTCCCTCCCCTCGCCTACAGCTGTAAGCTACTTGCTGATTTACACCTGAGTTAAGGGAGGGAAAGGGGAGAGAAGTTCCCAAGCTCACCACAGAATAAACCACCCAACCCTAAGTTAAACTAATAAACTTGAGTCTTCAGTTTCTGAGAAAAACTCACGTCACAAGGCCAAGCACGGCAGTTTCAAACCGGATCACTTAGTTAATTGCTGTCACTTGCCCTGGCTAGAGGTTCACACATGGGTCAAGTTACCTGCCATCTGGTGAAGCGCATGGTGATCTGGTTCTGCTAGAGTGATAAGCTTAGATTGTAAACTGTCTGTCTAGCTTACAGTAGGCATCAAATCATAAAATGTTAACACAGATCAAAAGAACTAATCATGCATGTAACAACCATATAATTTTTATGCAGAAATGTTGAAACAATTTTAAACAGGGCTGCCTGAAGAAGCGGTTATTGTGGAAGCATTTTAGTGATAACATACATTTTTCAAATAAATATGAATATCAGAAAAGTCTCGCTTTATAACCTTGCCATTCCTGGGCAGCACAAAATTCTCCGGCTGACCTTTTATACCTAGAATTTTTAGCGCCAGGCAACATAGGGTACAGCTGTAGAGGTCAATTTATTGCACTGGTAAGATGTTGGCAGGGGGGTTGCAATGAAACCCATTATCTGATAAGTGTCATTTACAGTGGAACTCCAGAGCAATAAAGATATAACAGTGATGCATTACTGTTCACATATTTACATAGATGGTGATAATGCTTCCTGGCTGTCTTATCCTATCACAAGATGAACAATGCACGCTCAAACACACATGCCTGCACGTACACATCTTGATGAAATCGATGTAAAGACTTTCAAGGATAAACAGTTTGGATTTCCTTGGACAGAAGTCTATGTGTGCCAGTACTTGGTCATTTAGTTTGTTTGCTGCACACTGTCTCTTGATTGTGATATTAGATGATGGACTCTTGAGTAACCTTTATTAAATGTATTGAACTTTTCTTTGGCCAATTATAACTTTGTCATCCGCAAATGAGAGGCTGTCAGTGTGACTACTTGTTTTTTAAGTTCGAAAGGTGTTGTAACATAATATGTGGGGCACTGATTCCCTGCAAGAGGCTGACAATGCTAAAGTTGGATCATAATGCCACGTTGGTTCAGAAGTGTCCCCAGAGCGGCTATAACTGGTCCTTCCCTGATATTTTGGGCTGTGATGGTGAGCTCCTAAAGTTTTCATGCTACTATTCTGTTTTTTTATTCAGAAATTCTTTCATAGTCTGCTGTGTAATGAAAATGAGACATTTTGCTAGATGATGCACATGCTTTTCTCGGAGGGGTGTTTTCAATTGGTTATATGATCTGTTTGATGTCTGACAGTTCTTCCAACACCTGGATATGGCTATCACATAACTTTTTCTTGTCATAATCTGTCATTTATTTTTAAAGTAAAATGCAAGATAGCAAATTTCTTATTTCAAGTGCTTTTGTATGTTCTAGGATTCTCGTCGCCTATTTGACACTGTTTGTTTACAAGCTTAATATGGTACTGGTATGAAAGTTCCACTGTTCAAAGTGGCAAAACCTGCTTTATTTTTCTTTGCTTAACTCTACAATCTTCAAATTTATGCAAGTTTATTTGGATTTGATGCATTTTATTATAACAATAATCTTACCGTTCCTTGTGGAACCTACCTCGTTGGCTGACTTAACACGGTGATCAGAGCTGTTGGCAAGTCACTAGGTTGCAAGTCCAAGTCAATTAAAGTCATTCTAAATTTCAATCAGGTCAAGTCAAGTCAAGTCATTCAAAAGTTTGTTACAAGTCACGTCAAGTCAAGTCATTTCATTTTTTGATGCAAGTCAAGTCAAGTCAAGTCACCTACAGATTTCAAGTCATTTTCAAGTCATCGTGAAAAAAAAGAAAGAGGATGATAACTATGTAAACATTTCCACGCATTCATTTTGTCAGTACAACTGTCTGTTGAGACAACACGTCTATCAAATTGAATAAAGCGGTAAGAACTGGAGTAAGATATTGCATTCTATTTCTTTATTTTCTGTTGCATTTGAGGAAGATCAACTTTGATAAATTCTGATCCCCCATAGACGCCCTGTGAGGACACAAGATTACACCTCCAACGCTAAAAACTCGCTTCACTGGAGCATTTGATGCGGGTGTAGACAACACCCTTAAGGCAACAGCAGTCAGATCAGGAAACTCCTTGTGATGACTGGCCGAGAAAAAAATCACATCTAAACTGGGGTCGAACTCCCTTGCTGCTGCCACATACTGATGGTATTGTATTGCTGGGGTCTTGTTGGGAGGCCCAGAGGATGCTTGGAATTTGCCCAAGAATAGAAACAGAGCGGAAGGGGTTGTCTTCGAGACAGCTGGTGCTGGATCTCTGGATTTCTCATTCTCCTGGGCCATCTGGGGTTTTATCTCAGCAATCACGCTTGCTCTGATTTCCTCTGTAAGAGACTGCTTTTGCTGATCACTGATGCGGACCATCTCCAGCCAAACCCCGTTAAATCTTGGGTCCAACGCAGAGGCTATCAAGTAATACTGGCTTTGCCTGTCCTCTTCTACTGTTGGCACCAGTTTCACAGACGCCAAAATTCCCTGAAATCTGTGACACAGAGATTTGCGCATCATGTCCACCATCCTTTCCAGATATACAGGTGAAGCATCAACCAAGCTGTTGTAAAAGCCGATGACACATGGTGCCACAACACTTATCATCACCATTTTCTCTCCTTGTTTCAAAGCTTTAAAGATATTGTTGTGCATGCTTGTGGTGTATGCCAGCTATAGCCTTGCAACCTCCCACTCCCATTCCCCCAACCCCTCCCCCTCCTCTTCCCCACTCCACATTCTGCTTGTGACGATGGTGTCATGTCGCAAGCATGTTATGGAATTAAAATTGTATGGAATTAAAGGTGGAGACAGTGGAGTTTACCCGTAGCAGAGTCTGCTTTCCTGGATGATAAACAAAACCAAGAGAGACAATACCAAGAAAACAGAAAGTAAAGACTCAAGCTCTATGTAAGGTGGGGAAAAAAAAAGGGGGGGNGGGGGGCAGGAAAGTGTGACTGACTGGGTTGGTAGACATTGTGTGCTTGTGCGTACGTGTGTCTCGTGGCTTATTTTTAGCTGTAATTTGACGGATTTTTTTTTCAAATTTTCAAGTCAATTTGAAGTTAATTTGCTTCAAGTCACAAGTCAAGTCGCAAGTTTTAGATCAGCAAGTCTCAAGTCAAGTCCAAGTCAGCGACCTCGCAAGTCCAAGTCAAGTCAAGTCATTTCAAAAACCCCGTCAAGTCAAGTCAAATTTTGACTTGAGTCCGACTCAAGTCGCAAGTCAGCAAGTCAAGTCAACAGCTCTGACGGTGATAACTCAGAAACAAGTGGACACCTCATTGTAATCTAACTACATCACTTACAAGAATGTTTTATGCAACTGATGAATCCTTTAGAAACAATTTGTAAAGCGAGAGTTAGTTGCTGTTAATATTTTAAACACAAAATGCATAAAATTTCTATAAAAATTATGCAACTTTTTTAAACTCCCCTCAACAGTTTATGGGTGAAGCAAGCAGAGGCGCCTTAGTGGTGAAGAGAGTGCAAAAGTTAAGCTTTCATTTGATATCTTACATGCTTAGATTCCTCTGTGCAGTATATTGATAAGACAGCAATAAAATTGGCCAATTTCTTACTCACAAGGGCTTCAGATAGCACTAGGCGCAACCCGGTCAGCAGCGCCTATCAAGACCTGGCTAGCCAGTGATTAATTACCTTCGCCCGAGCCAACTAAATGATCCGCTCTCGTATAGGAAGCAAATCGCCGTGCAAGGTGTGTGCATTTGCTGTACTTAAAGGGACTGTGAAAGTAAAGGTCACTTTTTTAATATCTTGCACTCTGTTGTGAGTCAGTGTTTACAATTTGGGCATTCCCACTGATCTCACACATCACGCATTACTGTGCCAAGTAGTTACAAATTCATGGCTTTTGATACACATTCTGTGATTATGAATATGATTAAGCACAAGTCCTTAATGGCTCTAAATGTTAATGTAATGCAGGCATTGAAGTAGTACAATATACATGAATGGGGTGACAGTACAGTAGGTGTGTGGGATGTGAAATTCCTTGTAGGTATCTCATACCTAGCTGAGATGAGAAATGGATGAGAAAGAATAGCAACACGATTCAGCCGGGAATGAAGATTTATTAATTCCTCAAGGAAAGGGGCAAGGGGCTGGGGTTCTGAGAGTGATTTCCTCAGTGGATGAGAAAAAAAATGGATGAGAAATGGATGAGAAAGAATAGCAGTAAGGTTCAGCCGCGAATGGAGATTTATTCATTCTTCAAGGGAGGTGGGGTGGGTCCTGAGAATGATTTTCTAAATGCGTAGAGATAGCCTCTCTTAATCTTAATTTTCTATTTTAGCATGCTTAAATCAGCAGTACGGTTTGAAAAAATTGCAAGATTTACTGATCATTGCCATGGAAACAGTGCCATCTTGAAATTATGAATGTTATTAGTGACTGTTTTCCAAACCTATGTAGTCTGCCAAATATAACTGAAACAGTTTGAAAATTTGCATACATGCCTTTCCATACAATACAAATTGCCTCACTTACCAGATTTTCGATATATGGATTAGTTCTTGTGAATACAAATTTTTGGACTTGGTATGTAGAAGACAACCAACCTTTTTTCCATTTTTTTTGCTGTAAATTTTTTTTTATCTCAAAAACTACAAAAGATACCAAAAATTTGAAATATGAGGCTCTTTGGGGTGCTTTAAGGATATTACATGCAAAATTTCATTCCAGTTGATAAAGAAATTGAAAAACTTGATAGGTTTTAGAGGCTGAAAATGAGAGTTTTGAGAAAATCTTTAAGTTTTAATTCCTAAAAATAAAGCTAGAAATATGTTCTACTAGTTTCTTCATCTAAGAATGTCCTTGTTAATATGCCAGGGCCTTTCTCCTCAGCTTCTTTCTTTGTTGTAGCCTTGACTTGGGCTTCTGCATGCATATTTTTCTTTGCATATCCCTCTCTTTACTGTTGCAAGGTATCAGTTCCTTCTCAATAGCATTTGATTTTACAAATACTCCAAACAAATATTCTGTCAGTATGTGAAGTAAACACATACACAAATTTGTTCCCGTTAGTAATACAGTATTAGAATATTTAGCATTTGTAATCACTTGTTCTATGTTTTAAGGCTACCGAATACCTCACCATTGATATTATGGTAAATCAGCACCACTTTGAACATATATCAGTTAAGTTGCTGGGCATTTCCTGACATAAAAACACATCTAATTTCTCTAATTTTGACACATTGCTCTTTAATATTTCTGCTCCAGGAAACCAAAATCTTCAATGATTATTACTAACTTTCTATTACAGCACATAATTGCCCATCTGGAGTAATCTGGACAAGAATTTCATTGAGACACAGGAGTTAGAAATAGTGATTAGGATGAGACATGAACTCAGATTTGGTTTCAAATATTTATATTTTTTTTTTTTTGTGCAGAGAAATGACTTGACAGAACATCTCAAAATCAGCATTTTTAAAGAAATATTAAATTTCAGGACCCTCCTCCCCTTTCCACCATTATTGAAAGCAAAAGAATCTTTATAAAAATGGAATGTATTCTTTTTGTATGCACATCTTTCATGAAGCCTTGTATATGATAGCCAGACTATGCAAGATGTTGCAAAATATTGGGAAATCATGTGAATGTGTAATTATTTTCATTTAGGAAATTTCTGTGTACTCAAGAACAAGTACAAAATTATAATTTTTCATGTTTAGATTTCAAGTATTTGAAGTGAATGCTAGTTTTAAATAAAATGTTATATATTTACTCTGAATGGTATAATATTTTCTCTGTTCAATTCTCAGGTACCTCATCCTGATGAACTGAAGACATCTCAAGAGGTGCTTGACATTTTAAGAGAGTGAGTAAAGTTATCGTCATATATTTGCACCACTTTTACCTAGCATTTCTCCATGTAATATGTAAACAACATCCTGTTTGGCATAATTATCTTCATGTATGTCAGGAAATTTGTAATGGCACAGGTGGAATAAATAAATCTGCTAGAATCCCATTGTGCACAAATTTGTCCATATCAGACTTGTGAACCATTATTTTATCAAAGTTCAGTGTCACCTCTGTTCAAAGGAATGTTATGAGAGAATTGCTTTAATATAAAAACTATGGCTTATTGTGCATACACAGAGCATGTCTAGTTTGTACTGCACACATAAACGCGAGAGACCAATCTTTCAGTTGTGCTTAAAGTCTGAAATCAGCATTTCTGAGCGGAAAGTTCCTTTTAACAGCCCAATACACAAACTAAAAACAGGACTACCTAGAACGTCATTCAGAGGTCATTGAAATTGTAACAGTAGGTACATTAGGAAACAGGGTTCCAAAATGCCTGCTCTGACATTTTTATAAAGCAGTAGGCAGAAATCCACTCTCTCTGTACCAATCATTCCCAACATGTCTTTAGTGCTAACTACTCCCATCTTCTCTGGCAATGTGAGGTAAGAGGCCACGAAGGAACATACCAACTATGAGCATAATCAATACAGAATCTGAACATTCCCACCACTTCCATTGGTCGTCTTGAGTGAGACAACTATCTCTCTCTGCTCTTAAGAGTAAATATTGCAGAACCAGTTTATTTTTTTAACATTTGCTTGCAGGATTTCAGGGCATTCACAATAACATTACAAAGAATATTGATTTTAATACTGGACATTGGAGAGAGATTTATTAACATCTTTGAAAGGATGTGTATTCTGTAGAATGTTCAGTTCTTTTCCCCAAAAAACTGTCGCTATATCTTTTTTAAAGTGAAATCTATAAACTTTGGTCACTCTGTTAGAAATTAAAATTTACTGAGTTTACTCCTTCCATATTAGGCATTCACTGATCTCTACTATAATCTATACTCTGTTGCCAGTCAAAATTTCTTATCTGAAGAACATCACAAGCTTGGCTCTGAATGGTTTATAAAGTTTCCTGTTGTCTCTAAATGGGTTGATCCAGCTGCATTCTTGATGCATAAGAAGTTATACCCCAAAAGAATGGTATGGTTCAAAGCAGGAGGGCACATTGGTAAGTATTATCGTTCCTTTATTGTTGTTTTTTCCCCTTTGTCTGATAAAGGAGGGCATATTTTTAAAGCTACATGTATCAAAAGTAATGTTGTTACTCTGCTAAGAAAATGGTCCAATTCACCAATGTAATTAGTCATATAAAGGGATTGCTTGATGCTGTCGTGACCAAGGCTAAACCTGAGCAAACTAACCAATATCCCTGACACTGACGTTGTGAACTGCAATCATTGGCTAGGATCTTACTTCGGCCAAGACCTTGCTTTTCTTGTCTCCAGCGCACCATGTTAGCTAGAGACCACTGTACCACTTTGTAATTGATTCTTGTAGACTGAAAAGCTGCAGGCACTTAATTGTTTAAGCCTTTTAAGCCATTTAATTAAGTTTTCTTGAACCGTGGAAACATTCTGAGATGGCAAAGACTGGTCTGAGGCCACCACTATGCTCATATATGCTGTTTACATTGGGGGTCCTTCATTGGGATTGTCACAGTTTATAGTTAGAGGCTAAGGGATTAGAAATTTGCTGCCCCTATGCTGAGGATATAGGGAAGTGCTGCTAGGACTGCACTTCACCACCTTTTTAGTGTGATTTCAAGTTACGCAATTATTTCTATACTTTGCTATCATTTATTCTAGTGATTTTTTTTATTTTGGACAATTAATCTTTCTGTAGCCCTAAAGCACAACAATGGCTAGTCTAAACAGACTGTAAGTACACATATTTCACCGTGAGGTCAATGTCTTTTCCTGCCTAGGCGAAGAACAGCATGAAAACGTTCACAAGTGCTGCCTGGCCTACATGTCAGATGCCTCAGTCCTACAGACAGCATTGCTGCCTCTGGCTCCCTTCACAGACAGGCCACCACCATTTGTCACCTCATTAGATCATTCAATGTGGTTCCATGCTCCATGTCGGGCTGATGAATGGCTGCTGTATGAGATTGAAGCTGGATTTATAGGTAGGCAGCTGTAAATTGAGTATGGATGTTAGAAGTTGGATAGAAGACATATCCTTGCCCATGTCAGGAAGAGGTGAGTGCGACATAATGGGTGTTTTGAGCTGAGACTACTTTCCAAGAGCCGAAGCAAGATCTGTCTTCTTGTGAAGTGGCGTTTCACAAGCTTTAATAGTTTTAAAGATATAAACATTTATGATATGGTGCATGTGATAAATTCAAAATCATATTGAAACTTCAAAGAGGTCTCTCGAAAAACTATTAAAAAATGCATACGCTCCATCATGAGGTGGGCAACAATATACACATACAACAGAGCACTGATAATGGGTACACTTTGGGAGCGACCAAAAGTGTACTTATTAACAGAAATGCGTATTAACCATATACGCATACCCTCAGAGATAAAAATATGGGGATCAAAAATACAGTATCCAGTATCAGTGTTTACACATTTAGCATGTCTGAATTAAGTTTACTCAACTGTATATAAACCTTCATTTCAGTTTCCTGTTTCTAGCTATTGTGACAGACAATTTGTTGTCTGAAATGATGGCATAACTAAAACTATACTGCTGTTCATGTATTGCTGTTTTTGTATAGGTCTCATTCTGTTTTGGGCGTAGCGATATTTCTCTTGATAGTTTTTTTTTTCAGAGAAATTGAAACCCAGCAGTCAATAGCTGGGTTGATCACAACTTCTGGCTAATCACAACATTTGTTGAATAACAGAATATTGAAAATTTTATACAAGAGTCTTATTATACAAGAGGGTATTATTGAGATCTACTGTCATGAGGAGTATTCATTAAATGGAGTTCATTTTATTGTGATCTGACTTTCTCTTGAAGGTGATGGGCGTGCTGTGTTGCATGGAAGAATCTGGGATATCAACGGGACTCTTGTAACAACTGTGGCTCAGGAGGGTGTTGTGAGAGATTCAAGTGCCTTGTCGAAGCTGTGAAGTTACAGTATTAATGGCAAATCCAGTGTTATATTTTGGTAAAATCCTGAGATTCACCCAAAATGTGCTCAGCTTAGATTCAAGAACATTTTAGAGGCAGGAAAGAGGTTTGGAAAGAGAGAGAGTCCCTAGGTATTGTCAGGGACTTTTTCAAGCGTGCTTTTTCTTCCCTATCCCTGCCCCAAACACTACCTTCAGGAACATTTTGGAAAAGTCTCAGGATTGTATCAAATGGACATAGAGAACACTGGTAAATTCAGGTGACAAAAGTTTTCAGGTATGAAGATTACAAGGCTGTGGAATACCTTATTGTTTTCATGAAGTTCAACAGATAGGCAGCTAAGTTATGATGGAGTGGAACTGGCTCATTTTTGCTCTTGATGGTAGTACTTGAATTTCTTATATTCTTTCAGGAATGGGGGAATATGATCATTAGGGTTGATCCAAGTTACAAGACTGTGTGTTCTCTGGTAGATGGTTTTATTTGAACAATTTAACAATGGGTTTGTAAATGTAAATAAAGATGGACTTGGGAAACTGACTTTCTCTACCTCTCACTTTCCATTGGCTGTAGGATAACCAAACCATAAAGGTAAATAAGATACATTCCTGTCTTGGTATTAGTCCAATAATCTATGATTTTTTAGGATTTTTTTATTTTGGGTACTTTTCATCCTCCACGAGTCAAGTTTCAAAGTCAAACAGGGCACTCATCAAGCCATTTATTGATGGGCTGTGCCAGCTCCTGAAAATCATTTTTTTTGTGAAGCTTCAATGAAAAAGCATACAGTGCGTGTCTACAGTCTAAGGTATAATGTGTTGTTGTGATTTTAGATATGCAGTATGAATGTGTATGTATCAGAGAAAGTATCCTCGCAGATGTTATTGGGGATTTTAGCTTGTTACAGTATATTTTGGTTTGGGTTGTTAGATATATTTCATCAAAAGAAAAGAGAAAGCAACAGTCCTCACCACTATTCTGTCTGTACAACAAACAAAAAAAATTCACATGCTGAATGTATGAATCTGAAGTTATGCTGTAATTGTAGAGAAAATACTGGCATTGAATTTAGAGAAAGAAAATGCCCGATGTTTGTTGTGTTGCTTGTTGCATCGAGTAATCTCGTGTGTAGAATTTTTTTATTCATTTAATGTAAAGCCTTTTTCTGCAAATGTCATTACATAGTCATTTTTGAAGAAATGGATTGTGATAAAGAATGGCTTTTTTCACTGCAGGTAGCATTAGACTTCAGTGTAAAAGAACACTAGGGACTTCTAATTTTTAGGTCAGGGTTTGTTTGAGTAAATGTGACTGTGGAGCTGACAGACAAACTGTGGAGCATATTCTCCAGGACTGCCCCACCTACACCCAGCAAAGGTTGAGGATCTGGCCGACTGGAGCCCCCCTGCAGACCAAACTATACGGGACCAGCAACGAACTCTGGCGCACAGTCCTGTTCACAACCCAGGCTGAGCTGAAACTATAGCATGGTCATATTTGAACGCAGAAGAAGAAGTTTGAGTAAATGAAATCATGGGATTTGTGGGTTTTTGAAAAGGATCTGTCCATGTTAGTCAAATGATAAACAGAATGTCACGTATACTGAAAGCAGCAGAAAATTTTTTGTATTTTTGTGAACATCTTCAGTGTCCCATCCCCATCTCCACCTCCTCCCTCACTCCCAGTTACAGATCATATCATCATCATGGTCATCATTATCATCATCATCATCACCACCACCACTGTCGTTGTGGGCCTGTCTGACTTTCTGGACTCTTTCAGATGGTGCGTAGTGTATAAAAGGAAGGAGTGAAAGAAAAATCAGAGGCACAATGATATCACAGAATTCTTCATTATGACATTATTGAAGCTTCACCGGAGATCAGAATTTTTTGAAAATGTACGGGCACAGCTACACTTTTTTTTATAAATTAAACTATATCACCATGTACTGTATATTATTCAGATTTTTTGCTTTGTTGCTTATAATGAGCATTTCTGTGGCAAAATCTGCTGCAAGCCTTTGAATTGTACCAGTAATAGATTTACTGGCAACAGTACTTATTCTTCATATGGGATTGATTGATCACTTGCAGACAAATGACAAAGCATAGTATGATTTACAACTGTGACATCGTATCAAGGGAAGCAACTTTTGTTTCAGTTAATTCCAAACAACAGCTGATGGTTCTATAAACTTTTACAAAGATAGTTAATTTCTAAATATATAATGTCTCTAAATGGAAAAATCAAGGCTATCACACAGCTCAACATTGACAAAAATGGTGGCACATCAGATTTCATGACGGGTGTATATGGCCTTAATATGACATGCACTGGGTTACATGAACATGTCCCTTTAGTTTTATTATAATATGATGTATGATTCAAATGTCAAAAAATCTTGCTAGGGTGAAAAAATTATTTCTGTTACGTAATGATTTTTCTTCCAATATCTGTTTTCAAAAGATGGCTTCAGCTTTGCCAGCCATGTGCAATCATCATCGTGGACAAATTTTAGATGGAGGGACTGGAGATCTCATCTGTTCTTAACCGAGGCTCGTATCAGAAGTCTGACATGGGCTTTACAAACTATAATAAGTTATGAGTGGGGAGGAAAGGACTGACCACTTTTATTTGGGCAAGATAAGCCCACCTGCTCCACCCCTCAAAGCACTGCCAATTTTTGCCAACAGAGACAAGGATCTTCACAGTAACTGCTCTACAGTCTATATACATGTACTTAATCTGTCCAGTTATAAAGTCAAAGGCAGTTTCATTTATGTCATGTTATAAGATTTATTTTCAAATAAAGCACACAGTGAAGTGGAATGTTATACTATTGTCATTTAAAACATAGATCATGCTTTAGTATTTAGGTTCTTCAGTGGCAGACATATAATCCTACCCACATGCTCCAAAGTACACGCACACACAAATATACACACAATCACACATATACTTACTCACACTTGTCTCACTCTCTCTCTCTCTTGCTAATGGTATACTCATATGTAGTAATCTACATACAACCCTGAAAATTATGGAGACTGATTTTGTGTTACAAATGGAACAAGCAAAATTACAACTAATGAATGATAGGCACATGTAGGCTCATCAACTTCAACAGCACACAAATTCCAAATTGTAAACTGGTTCCATAGAAATGAAGTTCATGGGATCCTATTATACAGTGAAAGTTGCTTAAACCAAAACCAGTTAATTCAAAAAACTATTACGCGGCAGATTTTCAAAGATCAGTTCCCTGTATGCTTGTCAAGTTCCCAAGAAGACATTCAATAACAGCAAGTTCACCTAGTGATGGCATAGTTTGCTCTCACACTATTTTATGAAGTACAAATTTTCCTCTCGATGACCAGTGGTGGGCAATGGATGATATTCACTGCAACTCTTTCCCAAGTGGTGTTGAATGAGCGGCATATTCTTTTTCCCAATATATTCCTACTGTAAATCTTCATCTCATTCAATGGTAATTGAATTTTGCAGAATGCCCAATCTCCATTTTCAAAGCATCAATAAGACAGTAATTAATATCACTGTGCATAACACTTCTGCACCAGGTGTAGCACTGGTCACATAGGTGATTTTAAAAAGCACGACTTTTCTACCCTTTATTGTGCTGCAATTGTTGGATCAAGCATCATGTTTAATCCAAAATGTAGTTAATCTGAAATGATTCACCTGGTTTTTTGGTTTTGGTTCAAATGACTTTCATAGAATATTCTTTTCACCGGTGAACTGTTTTTTATAAGCACACAGTTCGTACCCTTTTATCAAACCATTCTTACCAAGACACTCAAAACTATTGAACATCATTTTGTTGGTGGATAATATCTTTGGTAGACACCAATATTAATGTGGCCTATTCCATGCAAGGAATAGCTGCCTAATGTGGGTGCAAAAATATTACCCTGTTATTAATACACAGAAAATCTTTCGCACAAAGTCAACATTTGTTCTTCTTTACACAGGCCAGGCAAATGAAATTGTACATAATAATGTATCTTTTATCAGTCCAAAAGATTTGCTGTACAGATACACATGAAATGTAGATAATATTCTGCCTATGTAAATCATCTGCCTTATGCAAGCATAAGGGATGAACCATCATTACCACACCATCTCTCTCCTCTCACCTATGCAGTGTAATCCTTTCACTGGTAAACAGTTTCTCCAGGTAACAGTCATGCACATTAAGTGTGAATAACAGTGTTCTCTTGCTCTTTGTAATGCAGACATATGGAATGTAATTACATCCTGGTGCACATTTCTTTCACTTTGTCTCTCTGATACTCTCTCTCTCTCTCTCTCTCTCTCTCTCTCTCTCTCTCTCTATCTATCTATCTCTCTCTTTCTCTCTCTTTCTCTCCCTCTCTCATGCAGATGCATAGAAAATATACTTCCATTTGTGAATAGGCCTTTGGAATATAGACAAACTACCACCACCAGCAATATGGCTAAATGTTTGAATGTACCCTTCTAGTGATGAATAGATTCTCCCTGTTCATTGCAGAAACATGAAATTTTAAGGAATGTGACCTTCCATCATTACATTCACTCAATCTCATGAAATACGTGTATTTCCTTTGATGACAACATAAACATTTACTCTAATGGAGAAACATGACATTTATTCGAAAGTAGTCTTCTATGGAATGTTTTGTGGAAAAAAATATAGCATTTTGTGGGAATAATTTCTTTGTTTATCTTCCACTTTTTCCAATCTATGTGTGCTGCAATGAAACAACAGGTCTTAAATACTGGTTTTTTTTTTCAGATCCCGAGAGTTTGAAGCTGCTTTTCTCTTCATCTCTGTGAAATATACTGTATTAAAGTCTCTGCATATATCTAGCAGTGTTACAGTCCAGAACTGTGACAAATACTTACAGCTATCTCAGTCCTAAACACTGTCTGGACTGTCCTACACAACTTGTGAATATCCCTCACTGTAATCCCTTGCAATTTCAATCAGAACGATTTGACATTACATTGTTGTTCTGTTGTTTAGTCAGCAAATGACCAATCAGCCATATCAAACAAAAATGAATTTTTAATTGACTACTTGGTGTCATATCATGTGCAAAATCTAAAATGATACGTCAAGAAATTAACTACTTCCCAAAATTGCAGTTTTTTTTTCCTTGAAACACTCCATACCAGGGAGTATAGGCATTATGTACTCTTCCTCTTCTTGGAATTTATTCTTCCACATTATTCAAACACTCAAAGGTTTGGACCCTTTACCTATTGGGTAAATTAATTCTCTCTTACAAAAATCTCATAATCTCTTCTGCAATAGATCAAACTCTTTAATGCAAACGAAAAGAACCTACCTGTTCAGTGTTGACTGATATCTTATGCAGATATATGGGACATAGAGAAAAATGCCTCTCACACAGGAATGATTTTTTTACTTTCAAACTATGGTTGTCTCTTAATTTTTTTTACCATGTTTAGTGTCTATCATTCACTAAGTCAATTCTTAGGTCTCCATGTCAGCCTGACTTGATGCAGTGTAATTTGTCATCTAAGTTACTGCAAATTCCCTCCTTACAACTTGCTAGATAATCCCATTCTTTGAATAGGAGTGTGTAGTTCAAGTGCTGGCACACAAACGACTTCATGTATTGGCAATAATACTGGTTATAAATTAAATTTCTAGGTTAAGGAAATGATGCAACTTTCATCTCAGGAAAAGAAAACAGACAATTTATGTCTTGCTTTTTATCCAAATGCACCGATGATGAGCACATGCTCTCTGACATTCAAGAGCCAAAAACTAGAAGAAAAAAATATTAACAACTTAAATGCAGTCGATAAATCAAAACTATACAGTCAAAGAACAGTTTTTAAAAACTTCAATAATCCATTACAAACCAGAAAAAAAAGTAGCATTTTTAGTATACAATTTTGCCAGTTTGTCGAGATATACTGCCATTTTTCAGAATATTGTACTGGACATTTCACCCTCCCCAGCTTAATTTTTTACATATGAAAAGGTCAGTATATATCTTGCGCAAATGTGCATGGACTTAAATAAATGAATAAAATGGTCTTTTTTTCTAAATGCAGACAAACAAAATGCTGATGAACCTCTTCAGCAGTGAGCAAAATTTTTTCTCAAACACACAGAAATAGTGAAGCATTATATTTATGTGTTCTTTCTCTCACTACATCAATGGCAAGGACTGCAAACTTTGCTGGGGGTTGTGAGAGTGGGTAGGGGAGAGTGAGAGGCAGCTTGGGTGTTTGGCTTGTGAATTGTGCTTATAATCTGAAGACTGTCAGGTCTGAGGGCGTGGGTGTGACTCTTGAGTCGCAGAATTTTGCAGTTGTGTCTTTGGGAATGATTCTCAGTTCTCACTCCACTCAGGTGTAATTTAAAAGGTGACTTTAGAATTCTGGGGAGCAGGGTGCTGCACTGCAATGACTAGCAAATACTTGGTTATGTATTATATTTGTGATACTGTGTATGATGCATACTGTTCCATATATCGGTCCTTCAACCCTCTTCTTCTAATCAAGGGCCGCAACACAAACTGTCATAGCTCTAAAACTTCTGAGTTTATCAGTAAGATACAATAACTCGCATTGCAGTCCTTGCACACAAAATGCACCCTTCAGGTACCAAAATAAATTGTGATATCAAAATTTATTATGCTGACAACCCATTCCACCCCTTCCCTACCCCCTCCAACTACCATTCAGTTTTTTGGGGTTTTTTTTCGGGCATCTGTCACCTTGACATTCCAAAGGCTGTTTTCTTAAGGAAAAATACGTCTCCCCCCATGATCTGTACAGGAACGTACTCAGTAGCAGATTTGGAAGCAATATAACCATGGGAGTCCATAAACTGTAATATCTGGTCACTCTCTTCTTTAATTTTGTTCAACCATTCCATTTGTACAATCTTCACATCAACCTCTTGGAAAAACTTGTAGGCACAAGCTAAGGCATGATGCTCGCTATTTTCAATATCCATCTTGATGTACACAGCTTTCCCTGAGACTAAAGGTAAAAGGTCATCTATGCAGATGGTCTTTACACGCACAATCCCTCTGCTGTTATCAATAGGCTCGTAAACCTTGGATGTATTCAGTCTGCTTCCTCCCAAGTTTTTCCTGCAATATGAAACAAAATTAACGGCATGAACTATTTGTGCCAAAATGCAGTGATGATGGTGATAATGGCGGAAAGTTACATATAACATGAAATTTGTTTCCAAAATATGGTGATGATGATGATGGTGATGATGATAATTATGATCATTGTCACCTTTAACTTCATTTACCCTACATCTCTTCTTACTCATTCATTTCATTTTGTATTTAACCTGATAAAGAATCACATCTTTGATTCGAAAATTCGTAATTATTTTAATATCATTATAGAAGTCCATTTTAAATTTTAAATATTAAAGTGTATTTCTTAATCCTTCGATGGTTTGGACAGTACTTTTTAATATTTTTTAAAATGTGTTCCAAAGTGAAGATGATGAAAACTAAGAAAATAAGTTTTCATCCATTCATTTATTTCTATTGACGGAGGCTTTTGCCGAAACCTTTAGACTGTATTATATTTCAGCTCCCATATTTTTTTTTCATTGAAGCTGATCGGATTGAAGTAGTGATTTAAAATTTTCGCTTGTCTGTAATGATGATGATGGTCAATGGAAGGTATGCCACATACACAAGAAATTTGTTTCAAAAATACAATCAAGATGAAGATCCTAAAAAAACATGTAATATACAAAATAAAATTTGTTTCCAAAATACGATGATGGCGAAGCTCAACAAAAGAAATGTAACATACACAATAAAATTTGTTTCCAATATATGATGCCGATGATGGAGATCAATAAAAAGTAGTTTATGTCACATACAGCTTGAGATTTGTTTTTAAACTACGATAATACTGATGAGCAATAAAAGGTATGTCGCATACAAAATGAAATTTGTTTTCAAAATACAGTGATAATGATGATGAAAATTATTAAAAGATATACTACATTCAAAGTAAAATTTGTTTCCACAACACGCTGATAATGGTGGAGACCAATAAATGTATGTCAACTACATACGACATGAACTTTGTTTCCAAGATGCGATGATCCTTATAGAGAGCATTGTTGACTATAGTCACTTGACTGCTTAAACCACTGAGCTGGAGAGAGGTCTGAACTAGCTCCACATTGGACCTCAGCATCTCCACAGCCAGCACATTTTTCCCCAAAGCTGCAGCAAAGAGTGTGTACTGTCCAATGTTCATACCAAAGTCGACCAGCATGAGGCGAGAGTCATTCTGTTGAGAGGATGAACAAAGATAATAACAAAATGCACTAGTTTATTTAGAATACAAGCTCCCATGAGGTCTTCATCCTCATGAAGCTATGATAAAATTTATTCTTCCGTTCGCTCGCTGCGCTTGAATGCGGCAATATAATATATCCGCAGCTGCTTGCCAAACGTTAGGCGCGGCGGTCGAATTTGCAGGCCGGTGTTAGCTGATGGGCCGGCAGACAACATGCACAATGGTGTCATCATCCGTAACAATGGCCACGCAACCAGCGAGAGGGTGGACCCGGGACGCCTCGCAAAACGAGAATTAACATATGGAAAAATTCTGGGTTGGCTGCAGAAGGCACTTACTTATTTCTTCAAACTTCCTTTCATTCATTCTCTTTCTCTTTATTCAAGTCATTCTTACATTATTTATCTAACAGATCCATGTAAAGTTTGATTGTTTTTTGGTGGTTGTTTTTTTTTGGTGTGTGTGTATTATAAATTTACCACATAAATTTTCGCATGGAAGCAAAAAACACAACCTTTGCGTAATTGAGCAGACGAAGATGAACAAATTTAACAATATGCCTGGTCCATTAAAAAGCTGCTTTCGCTTTGGCCTAGATACTGATAATGTGAAGGGACTGCAAGAACTAAAAGGGTTCACGTCAATTCGAGCTGCGATATTGGTTGGTATATAATCTATTTGAAGCTACGCTATTACATTGAGTCTACATGGGTGCAGTTATTCGATTGCAAACCATTCACATACTACAGCCCAACCTTCCCCTCACCCTTAAAAAAAAAATTAAAACACTGCAATGCTAATTCTTCTGAGGCCGATTCACCCCTCAGGAGTTGTCATACACGATTGTAATGATGTGTCAGTCATTCTTATTTTCTTTTGTTCTACAACTGCTTTAGCAAAAAGTACAATATGTTCTGTATGATAATACCAATTTAAGAGAATTATAGAATAGGAATGCCTTGCAACCAGTCAAAATCAGGCTGAAGTCACTTTTTTACCCAATAGTGTTATTGGTATGATCTAAACGCCTAATGGTTATACATTTACAATGGGTGAAAACATTTCGCACCAAGCATTAGTCTGGCCCAAGTTCTATTTGTTGGAAGTGGCAAAGGATCATTCTTATGCAGTGTAACAAATTTTGAAAAAATGGCGCTTGAAAAATAACTTACCATTATAGAAGGCATGTTATCTGCCTGGCAAAAGCTCAGGTTTATCCACAATTGATCACCATTTGCCCACAAAATAAAAGGGTTTATGCGCAGAAATGTTTTTTTTTTCCCTTCGATTTCCACCAGGGGTGTATTGTTTATGTAATCTGTGAATCTGAGATTACCAATAATACTGTCGCATTTATCCAATACAATTTTACTAATCTGAAATCTTTTGTAAATTTTTCAAACATCACACTTCTATTATTTCACCTATAAACCATTTACAAGCATTGACAATACGACTTTGTCGAGGTTAGCTAGTTTTACTCGCCAAGAGTCGGAAGGCCTATACACTGTATCACAATTTCAGCACTCCCATATACGCATAGTGCATTGTATCTAAGGCTGTGTCACGTGAGGAACTATTTTTTTAAAAAGGTGGCAAGTAATTTGAGAGGAATCTAGATTACCGGCTGTGGTGACTGTTATTAGTTTCTTTTTACGCAAGAGCGGCAAGACCTTTTCCGTGAACGGTTTCCCGGATTTTTCTCAGGGCTGCCAGACTTGGCTCTTTAGGATCCAAATTGGCCCCCATTTTTTTTTTCGGCTTCAGCGGACTTTAGATCAATACTGACTGATTTTCTATGCAAAAAGTATTTTCTCTGAAAATGTATGGTATTTCAAGTGACAAGGCTTCTGTCGTAATTGGAACAATTAACACCTATTAAAGAACGATCCCACAACTGCATTCATTTAAAAGTCGTTCGTTACGCTCTAATGTATGCAGAAAGATTGATGACGGATATAATACTCGTGAATATCCAGTACCAAAGCAGTTTGTAGTAAATGTTTTGCCTTCTGCCAAATCTTAATCCAAGTCGGCCATGGCCGCTTTCAGACAGCTGGTTGGATGCAAGTGTTAGATTACTATAAATATCATCCCCGCTATGACCCCGATTTCCACAGTAAACAAAAATTTGACACAAGATAGCCCAAATCACCTTTAGGACCTGATATTTCAATTCCTTGTCTATCGACAGAAGCCTCACTTTGATCGGGTGTAAGACAGATTGTACAAACCCTTAGACCTCACCGCTGGTTCTAAATATGTAAAATTGGTCTTCAGTTGTGGCTATGCCATCCACAAAATTCAACATAAAATATATTATTCAACTATTAGTATGACTAATGAAAGAAATAATTAATATATGCTGTTTACATACAAACTACGAAAAGAAAAAAAAACAAACCTTCCTTCCCCTCCTCCACCTCCCAAAAATAAAGACAACACAAATGTATCAATATAATATGTGCATTGTGGGAATCTAGTAACACATTCAACAATGCCATAAGAGAGAAAAAAAAAAGAAGATTGTCCTCTCAAGCTCTAAAGATCCAAATCTGGACAGACACATTTTTAAAAAAAGCTCTCAATAGTCTTGCTATCACTTCTTATCTGTCTGCACCTTAAACAACTCAGGACAAGGTTTGTTTTTGATCCAGTAACTAAATTAAATCAAATTAAGTGAAGGCTCTTTGCCTGAATAAGTTCATATCTTATTTATCTTGAATTATATGACTTTACTAATTAATTTCATCAAATGACGAGGAGGAAGAGAGACAGAAAGAAGAGCAGATTTGATGTGATCCCATCTAGACCACCTATCAAAAGATATGGTAAGAGCATCATTAAATAAATGATGCAATAATGTAGTAGGCCTACTGTCGGTAATAATGATGCCCATGCACCACCTTTGCCAGTGATATCTACATGACTAATGTGATCATACCTTAAATGCACTTTCCATCTTACGTATGAGATTTTCTTCCCACAATGTGTTTTTCTGGAGAAGAAAAAAATAAAACAAGACATAGCAATATCAATAGAAATAATAAGAGGCATTCATGAACATGACATCTGAACATGAAAATTGTAAGCTTGCAAGGTAGAGTTACAACTTTGCTATACAATAATTCATCAAGTATTTCGGCAATAAAATTCACCCTATAAAGTGTTTAAGTTTTATCGGCCAGAAAATAGTAACAGAATGACATCTAAGAAATGAAATTTTAACAATTCTGAATCCTAAAGCTCCATATAGAAAGAGACTGAGAAAAAAAATGTTCGATATTGGAATTCAGTACCCAAAATTCTACAAAGTACAGTAATAGAGTTATTATAAAAGAGTTAAATACAAAAAAAAAATAACATTTGGAGATAAAATGTATAGTCTTGATCGGATGAAAAAAACAACAACATAAAGCCTGTTTGTAAGGTTTTCCAGACGCACTGAGACCCCTTAAAAATGTGTCCAGAAATGTTTTACCTATTGATTGAAGTTTAAATAAACAGTAGTCGTCCCAAGGTAGGATATCGACTATTACTTAGGTTCCCAGACGCTGTGTCTGGCCTTAAACAGTTGAACTTACGACGGGTAATAGTCTGGCCAGTGCCTTCAAGGACTGAAAAAAGTAACACTAACAATCGGAAGCTGACAAACATAACAGAGCTAGACTTCTCAACTGGAAGCTCTAATGACAGTGATTATAGTGCCAAAAAGGTTTTGGTGGTGAAACTTTCACAACACATATTATAGAATGAGCACAGATGAAGATGTTTTAAAATTTGTGTGCACGTCTCTGATTAAATCAATACTTAATAATATTAGCGTAAAACTATCAAGCAGTTGATGCTCTTCATTAAAAAAAAACATTATAAAGATGATTAATTAGACATATCAACTATACTCAGAGGCAAAAGAAACGCGAAACATTAATAACGAAAAGAGTGCACTAAAATTAACAACGGTTTATCATAGTTTGTAAGTGAAATTTAATTTTTCAAATTTCAACACT
>JAWQUT010000158.1:266652-291223 GCA_033807755.1 Ellobium chinense
ACTCAGAAATCGAACGATGTTACAAGTGAGTACCCGTGGGCTGTTTTCATTGTTTACTTGTTTGTGGCGTAAGCGACCAATCAAAACACTGAAGTGCTCGAATGAGGTCGCTTTAGAGGGTTCAGACCATTGCTCAATAGGATATGTAAATAGTACTCACATTTGGAAACTTTTATTTGCTCTGTTAGCACGATGGACATTTCGCGTTACTTTCGCCTCTGAGCATACATTTACCGTATTGCATTTACTATATTGATGGAGGGAGGGAGGGAGGAAAGAAGGGAGTGAGGGAAGGAGTAAGACAGAGAGAGGGGGGAGGGAGAGAGAGGGAGACAGAGACAGAGAGAGAGAGAGAGAGAGAGAGAGAGAGAGAGAGAGAGGAAGAAATAGACAGAGCAAATGTGAATAAAGTGAAACAGATCTTAATTGCATAGAAAATTCAGATACTTATTACTCGTAACAATTGAAGAATGTTTCCAAAATTCAGTATGTGATATTTAAATGTTTTTGATATAAAGGTAAATAATATGAAGGTAATTGCTCCTCCCACATACTTTGGAGGGGGTTACATCTGTTAAATGATATAAACCTTTTTCTTTTTGTTTCAGTTTACATTATGAACGAGTATCTACGAAAATTTATGTATTAAATTTGTTAAATTCGTATAGTTTTCCTTCTTTATTATTTATATCTAGTGCGGATTATTGTTTTGTAAAAAATGAATGGATCTCTTGGTTGTTCTAATTTTGTTGTCACTCTACACCTGTTTCAGTAATTTTTCCTTTGCTGTATCTTACATGTATACTGTATCTTACATAGTTTGCATTGTGTATCTTACATTATTAGTTAGTCTTGATGAAGTTTTTGATATGAAAATAGGTTCACTTCACTAATTCCAGAAATGTTGCTGCACTTTCAACCCTGGACAGAATTACTTTAAAGGAACAATGATTATGGTGATGATCAGATCATGCATTAACTTCCTCTGTTCCCTAACATCATAGTGTGTGCCACTGACATTTTACAGCTAGGGGAACTCAAGAAAATGTGAATTACATTATGATGATGGTATCATTTTACGTATTACTGATGAAATTCGACCATGGTCGAAACTTCTAATAAAATTCCTCTAGGTCTGTATTTATACATTTTCCTTTGGATATTTTTATCATTGTTTCAAGTATTCAAGTATGTTTACAGAATGATGATGAAGATAATGATCCTGCTCGGCTGCTGATGCTGCTGCTGCTCCTGACAATGACGCCAATGATGGTGTTCTGGAGAAATACTGGACGAGCAGGAGGGTGAAGCTAAATCTCACGCTAATTTCACATTCGCCTAAGTAATTTTTTTTTTAGGTTTTGAGAAATTTAGTGCTCTCAACCTGTTGCTCAAAACAAATAATGAGGCAGATTGTGGTTTAGCTTGTAAAATTGGATATGATAACAAGTCAGAACTTTACATTTGTTTTAATAGGAAACAGAAGATACATGGAAGCCCACGGTCATATAAACAAATCACCCCCACCCCCCGTCCCCCCACCAAAAAAAAAAAAGATTTAGGCAATTGTGGAATGAGCGTAACGAAATATAATGGTTACAAAATTAGACTTCAGTTCGAAAGTTCATGGGTTCAATTTTTTCTACTTGTCAAGGAGTAAATGCCATTAGTCATCTTAGAAAGCAGGTCATTCACGTTTAGCTCCATTCCCACGATAGTACTAAGCTATTTCAGTGGCACACTATGTTCCTCAGGGAACTGAGAAAGTTAATGCATGATCTGATCTGCGAGTAAAATGATAATGTGAGTTCGCATAAGCAGGCATGAATATAATAAATCTTGAGATTGTTATTATTGATTGTAGATACCTACTTTCAGGCTGCCTGACACCCATCTGTCCTGGTCGACAGGATGGATACAGATCTGGACCCCAGCCCTTGGTGACTTGGGCAGAGGGATACAGTCATGGTAAGGTAGTTTGAAACCTGGTGGTGGGACGGATGGCACGATGTTTACATCAGGATGGAGGCCATTAACTATGGGGACTGGCTGAACAGGGGCTACACCATTGTTGGCTTGGTTTGGCTGAATCTGCGCTGGTAAACCATTAGTCTGTGGAGGATTAATTTGGGCAGGAGCTGACTGCTGCTGTTGTGGCTGCTCTGGATGCTGTTGTTGTTGAGGCTGTTGCTGTCCTGGGACAAGTAGCTGTTGTTGTTGCTGTTGTTGTTGCTGTTGTTGTTGTTGCTGTCTTGGGTCAGGTTGTTGTTGCGGTTGTTGCTGAAGCTGCTGTTGCTGTCCTGAGTTCTGTTGTAACTGTTGCAGCTGTTCTTGCAGTAAAGGCTGTTGCCCTGGAAACTGCTGCTGTTGTTGTTGAGGAGACTGTTGTTGCAGCTGTAGAGATGGCTGCTGTAGTTGTTGATCTGGATACTGCTGCTGTTGTTGCTGCACCTGTTGTTGTTGTTGTTGTTGCACCTGTTGTTGTTGTTGTGGTTGTTGTTGCTGCACCTGTTGTTGTTGTTGTTGTTGTTGTTGTTGTTGTTGTTGTTGCTGCTGCACCTGTTGTTGTTGTTGTTGTTGTTGTTGCTGCTGCACCTGTTGTTGTTGTTGCTGCAACTGTTGTTGTTGTTGTTGTTGTTGTTGCTGCTGCTGCTGCTGTTGCTGTTGCAGTTGCTGTTGATTTTGTTGCGGCTGCTGCTGCTGCTGTTGTTGCTGTTGCTGCTGCCGTTCTGGACTTTGATGCATTTGAACAGGAGGACTCTGCGTAATGGACCCTTTGAAATCGACAGCCGGTGCTGGCAATCCAGCAGTTGCTTGCCTGATCGTTTCAATAAGTTGAACATCACGAACAGCTGCGGCTTGCTGGATTCCATTCACAGCCTGCTGACCCTGGTGTGATTATAGAAAGGAAAGTATGTCATTAGTTGTCATTCTATGACAAATACTGAAAACCCGGTGTTAATGGCTTAAAAACGAACAAAAAATTTACAATAAACTCAAAACCGTGACTCAGAATTGAAAGACCCAAGTTTGTGCTAAAATGTGTCATACCAAAATGCGCTGTATGTCGTTGCCCTAACGCCAGGTTCTTGCTGGCGAGCCGTTGACAAGTTCAAGCGTTGCCCCTGCATATGCATGAGAAAGGGGAAGGGGGTGTACACCGTCTAATTGTGATGTCTCAAATTCACCAGTCTAGTTTTAGTTATTGTCTATTCTTACGTAAGTTCTGGTAGACTATGGATAAAAGTTTCAGCAGAGATTGGGATAACTGAGTTGCAGTGTGTCGGCTGAGCAAGTGGCAGATGAATGAAAATCGAGCCCAACGGTGCCCGGACGTTATGCCGAAAGACTTTATGCCGAAAGACACTATGCCGAAAGACACTATGCCGAACGGACACTATGCCGAACGGACACCATGCCGAAAGACACTATGCCGAACGGACGTTATGCCGAACGGACGTTATGCCGAAAGGACGTTATGCCGAACGGACCTTATGCCGAACGGACGTTTTGCCGAACGGACACTATGCCGAACGGACACTATGCCGAAAGGACACTTTGCCGGTTGACACTTTTCAGAGTTTCTGCCGCTGTTCTTCTAAATGGTAAGTGTTAGCTGAATGCCGTAAGAGAAAGAGAAAGAAAGCGCAGGAAAGAAAGAACAAGAGAGAGAAAGAAAGAGAGAGAGAGAAAGAGAGAGGAAATGCGCTGTGCATTGTGTGTGTATTGTATTGTGAAATTATGAGAGTTAGCCTTTGGTCTTATAGAAGTTTTGCACTTTAAACTTTCTTGGGGAAGCGGAGGAGGACGGGGTATCTCTTAAAGGCAGTGTCAACATAATTACGGGCTCCACAAACAACCCTGAAGGACAACATCCAAGCACATGTCGCTACCATAACGCCAGGTTTTTGCAGGCGAGCCGTTGACAAGTCCAAGCGTTGTCCTTGCAATATGCATGAGAAAAAGGAAGGGGGTGTACACCAGGGTCTGGCAGACGTGAGATCATATGAGCTCAGATCGTGAACTTAGATCAGTTGATCTGAGCTAAAGAGCTAGTCTAGGTGAACTGATCTTATTCTAAACTATATTAATGTTGACTGTTTGATCTGAACTTGATCTGATCTGTAATTTTCTACCTACCTTTCAGCTCAATTCACAACTTCAAGTCAGCCTCAAAAATCAAAACCCAATGTCATTTTTTTTTTTTTTAGCGGAGCGAGTGAAAACAGAGCGGCTATAAAGTGGTCCATTTAATCTCTCAATCTCTCTGAAAACGATTTCTGACATACGAAAGCCAACATCGAATGCAAATATTGCCCGGATATATCTATCTTGAGTGCCCAAAACAGGGAGGTCAATTTCAACAGGATGTCTACTGATGTCAGATTGGTCAGGATGTCATATTGTTTGTTTATTTGTTTGTCAATAGTGGTTGAAATCTACTACGTCTTGCTCTACGAAGACTGTAGTCTTGTCTTTTTTCTTCTGTTTGTTTGTTTTTCGTGGAGCGAGTGAAAACAGAGCGGCTATTAAGTGGTCCAAGCAATCTCTCAATCTCTCTGAAAACGATTTCTGACATACGAAAGCCAACATCGAACGCAAATATGCATGGAAATACCTATCTTGAGTGCTCATAAACAGGAGGTGAATTTCAACAGGATGTCTATTTGATTGTTTGTTTATTTGTTTGTCAATAGTGGTTGAAATCTACTACGTTTTGCTCTACAAAGACTGAAGTCTTGGCACGTAATCAACGTCTTCTTTTTACTAACTGATCAGTTTTAAATGGGCATTATATTACTGTAGCTTTCCTTCAAATTAAATGTTCACACAATCATATTGATACACGTTTATTAACTGCTGTCACGTAAGTTGGTAATGTGCTTTCAAATGCACATGCTTTATGTGTCTTCTTCTAAAGCTGATGCATGTCTGTGATGCTCATTTAAATGCCTACATACATAGTTTTTCTATGACGACTAGCTGAGATTTCCCGGCACTGCCCCCGGAACGGCGAAAGGAAGGGGGCAAACAGATTCATACTGTATTTATCTACGCACTTACATACTGCTATTCCTACAGCAAAATCATTGTGATCAGATGGGTAGGAGGGTTTTAGTAATGGAAACATCACAGAAGTAGTGGTTGGTTTGCAGTGCGGCCGTCGAACCCTAAAGGGTAAACACGCTAGCCTGTCTGTCTGTCCAAGCGTTGGTCCAAGCACACTGCACTTGGGCCAGCCAATGAAAGAACGTGGTCATTCGACACGGCTAGCGTTACCTGTCGAATGACGCAAGCGATAGAGTTCAGAGATACATTATGGAAGAGATCATTTCTAATTATTTTTGCGTTCTTTGAATCTTTACTTCTGTGAATGATCAATTTTGAGAAGAAGGGCGGAGAAAACCTTTACCAGACATTTCATGTCCCTACCGGGAATCGAACCCAAGGTCTCTTAGTTTGTAAGTCTGAACATGTTACCACTCCACCACAGGGATGCTAACTTTATAGCAAATTTATTCCTAAACATCTACTGCCTGAAAACGTTCCCTAATTTCCACGTGCGAGCCTAGTGTTCATCCGTGACCCTAGCGTACTTCCCGATGTGTGAACTATTAGGTGTCAGCTATTACTTCTAATTTTTGTTTCACTGTTGATGTAACACTACAGTAACATTCAGAGATTTCAAACTCTTGTTACTGTGAATTTCAGACAGTTTTTATTAGAACCGCCAAACTATATCGGTTTCAATTAGTTTCACTCAACAGCCGGCCAACTTTGCCAAGGATTTTGATTTATAAATACTATTATGTGTCAGCTATTATTTCACAATGTTTTAAACCATTTTGTTATTTGTGTAACAGCAACAGAGATTTACAATGTTGCTACTGTGATCTGTAAGGAATTGTATTAGATGGCATTATCGTGATCTTTGATTACTAGGCTTACATTGTCAAGGTGCTTGCCAGTTTGCAAATATCTCATAAAAACAAAATTTAATGTAAATCAACATAGAATTAATCACAGGTAGTACCACTAGTGCTAGTTAAATGGATGTATAGATTCGAATGTAGGACTGTAGTGAAGAGAGAGCCACTTGGAGCAGTCCATTTGAGATGGCATCATGTTGGAGCAATGTCCAAACTGCATCTTAACCTTTTTTTAAATGTGGGAGTATTAATTGTACAATATTTTATATGTATATAAATGTGTTTGTTTCAATTTGTTTTAGCTGATTCTGGCTTTGTTATAATTATGAAATTGCACTGTAGACCTGCTGGCTCTCGCCTGCTGCTTAGTGCTTATCCTCATGGAGTAATTTTCAATTCTGATGAACTGAACTGAACTGAACTTGATTTGATCTTAACGAAACCCAAAGTGAACAGAGCTGATCTGAAAAATGCACAATTTTCCTGGAACTGAGTTAAACGTGATCCAAGGGCATTTCCCCCTAGGTGAACTGATCTTGATCTGAACTCACTTTTTCGGTGAACGTGCCCAACCTCTAACTGTGATTTCTAAACTTCACCAGTCTAGTTTGCCTGTCAATGAATTATTTCACTAACAATGTTTTAGTGAATAACCACGCGTGTGTCTTTCGTTTCATACAGCGGATTTTGTTATGTCAAAATTTAGCGCAAACTTGGGTCTTTCAATTACTCTATAGGTCACAGTTTTGAGTTTACTGTGAATTTTTTGTTTGTTTTTTAGCCATTAACACCAGATTTTCAGTATTTATTCCGCATTAGACGAAATGAGTTTGTGTGACTTTTCACACCGTTTTAACAAAACCTATAAATGTTATAGCCCTAATAGGTGGTACATTTTCTTTGCCCATGACACCCTGTACTATAGATGACATGCTAGGAAGGTTACCCAAATCCTCAAAACTGTAACAAAATCCGATCATCCGATTCCCGAAAACCAATTTTACATTTCCCGAAAAGTCTTTCCTTCTCTACACAAAAGCAGGTGGCAAAATTTATCACTGTAAAACAACAGCTGCTTTAAGATCACTGCGAGGACCTCGGCCTAGTGGAAAGATGTCAACTGAACATCACAACTTGAAAAATGGAAGTTGATATCTGTAAAAAAAATTCGACTAATGACTATTAAATTGAGTGCGTGTGATTTTGGAGACGCACGTTCTCAATTCAGAAACACTTTGCTTAACATGAGAATGAATGTTTGTGTTATGTTGTATGAATGACAACCAAAAATTAAAAGATGCAAGTGACGTCAGTTGCATGAAATAATATGATACGATATGAAAAAGAAGATAAAATGTTGATTATCTCCCTTAAAGACATAGAGTTGCTTATATAATCAAAGAGACATAATTAGATCTTGAATCCCTATAACAGTTGAATCGTCACTTTGCTCCATTGTGTAAAGCGCTTCAAGAAAATGGAGAGCTTAGTTAAGCATGGTAATATAAAGAATGAACATAATCGTACCAAAAGGAAGTTTACAAAAGCACTCTGTGAAAACTCTAAAAGACAATTTTTTTTTTGAGAAATGTAGGATTTTCTCTTTGTGTTTTTTTTAATTCGACATTTTGCGGAAATGTAACGTCTCGTGGCAAAAATCTCAGGGAAAGGAAATCTGGCACTTCAGATTATTTTCTCGAGAAATGTAATGTCTCATAGCTATAATCTCGGAATATGACATGCTACTGCTAGGAATCTGTACTATAATTATAGATTATGATATTATGTGTTGATAGATAACATCAAATTTCACAACCACAGAGATCTGGAGATAACTTTGGTCACCATAACGCGTCATGTGACAGAATGCGGCATAAAACAGAGATTCTGAGATTTAACAAAATTCCGATAGCCATTAGAATGGGATTAATATTTTGATAACACTGACGGGCCTTATCAATATTTGTATTGGAGCTAATTTGTAGAAAACGTCCATTTATTGCTCAAATGAGCACGCCATTTTTATTTGAGAGTTTTCATTTTCAAGATCAGATCTCTTACGAACAGCTTTGGCAGACGTATGAATGCTCATTCCGCATTCGCCTAAGCCTTTTTTTTTTTTTTTTTTTTNCTTTTTTTTTTTTTTTTTTTTGATGATAATGATGATGATTTGTTTATATTACTAGGCGCTTCCATTTTATCTTCTTTTTTCGTATTAAAACAAATGTAGAGTTTTGACTCATTATTATATCCCAAATTTACAAGCTGAACTCCATCCTCTCCATTGTTTTGCTTTGAGCAACAGGTTGAGAACGCTAAATTTCTCAGAACCTCAAATAGGCGAATGTGGAATGAGCATGACGATATGGCATTTCCCGATGTTACGATCATATTGCACATTACGAACTTTCTGTTAATTTCACATCTGCTTCTGAATGTAACGCATAATACGATGGTAACACCAGGAAACGCCACGTGCGCAAGCATATTTCTGTCATAACGGTCGCTAGAGCTCCACACTTAAAAGTACAAGCTTTTTTTTATCATCACCGCCATCAGTATTATCATCAAATTATTCATTATCACCAACGTTAATCTAAAAGTTTTCATTAAAACACCGCCATCAACAATAGTATTGCCACTTTCAGGCCCAAAGAAACCTGTGACTCTCCCCCTCCACCCACCAAAAAAAAAAAAACACCCCAAAAAACTGGCCTTCTATTGCAACTTACCGATGGTTGATTCATAAGTACCACATTGGCCGGCTGCGCCTTCGATCCATAAAGGTTTACGAAGGCAAAATAAAGGACAGCCATCAACACTAGGACGAGAAAGATGCCCTTTATTTTGGACCGCGGGATCATCGTGTTGGTGCACTGAAGAAGACAAAGATGAAGACAATAAAAATTATGATGACCATGATGATAAAAAATGATGACGATGGTGGTGGCGGTTGCTATGGGCTACGTGCATCAGTGATTATCTTCTGTGAAAATTCATGATTAATTCCCGTTTATGTTTCTAGCTTCCGGTGGGTATGCATGAGCAGATAACTCTATCCTATATTGGTCACGGATATCGTAGAGTTAGCAGATGAGTTATGCCTGCGCGATTCTAATTTCCGGTGAGTTAGCAATAGCAGTTAACTCTGTCCTTTATTTTTTTAGGGCACTGAGTAGCTAGCAAATTATTTATTTCCCTGCATGACTCTTACTCCTGGCGAGTATGCATGAGCGATTAAATTTGTTCTATAAGTCGAGGGCATTGAAGAGCTAACAAATGATTTCCTTGCATGACTTCAACTTTCGGTGAAATACAAAGAAAGTTGACTTGTTCATGCATTTAGCCTACAAAGATGATAATGATAATGGAAATATTTGAGATCTCAACTCCAAGACTTTATAAATTTCCTGGAAAGCATACAGTGCAGCTGCTGCCATTTACATGCGCTGATTACTGGCTATCTGACAATAGTAAAAATGTGAGCAATTCTAAGACGGGGAAAGTAAATAGTTTAAAGGGCGAACTTGATCTAACTTCCGGTGAGAATACAAAGAAAGTTAACTTATTTATGCATTTGGCCTACAGAGGTGGTAATGGTAATGGAAATAGTTCAGATCTCAACTGGATTAGATATACCAGTAAGGATCCATCTTGGCACAATCTTGGCACCAGCTGTCAGTGTCATATTGACACTGTCTTGGCAAAGTCTTGGCTCCATCTTAGCAGACCATCTGAGAGCCAAGATCTACCACTTTCACCTCCAATCTTGGCCCGACATTGACTGCCAAGAAGGATCCAACCTGCTCGCCATTTTAAACCAACAAAGGCCAAATAAAGGGCCGAGATAGTGTGTTAGCACGGATGGTGATGAACCACGGAGTGGTATCGATAATTACAAGAATAAAAGTGATGCAAAGAGCATGTTCGGCAACAATTCTTGATTGCTGGGATAAAACGAACGGATACGAATAAAACAATGATGATGATGAGGAGGAGTTGATAATGATTAATGAGGCATATCAGTCTCCTATCCAGGCTATTGTCCACACAATCTCACACCATTAGATCTTCTATTAATGAGCAGGCCAGATCATCCCAAGACTTTATAATTCTCTAAAATGCATAGTGTACAGCTGCCAATTACAGGCGCTGATCACTGGCTATATGACAATAGTAATAAAGTGAGCTACTGCAAAACGGGTAAATGAATAGTTTAAAGGACGATTTTGCTTTCGTCGTGAGTGAGTGAGCGTTTGTCACTGTTCCAGCTAACCTTAAATCCTCTAAGAAAATCAATGAAATATTCTGGTTTGACTAAACTGTAGAGATTTGCCTAGTTCCTCACCTCCAAACTGGTTTCAGGAAAAGAAAAGATGCATAGATTAGAGACTCTTCAGAGACACAAATGCGATCTGCTGATTGACGAAGCCTGTTATATAATTTTGTATAAATACACATATAGAATTCGCATAATGCCCTGTTTTACCTACATGGTTGAGAGCTTGCACATGAACGATGGAATCTCTTACATCATAAGAATTAAATAAGTGCACTGGTGCTGAATGCATCCTTAGTAGCGTTCAACATGTAGAGTTAATGTGATACTTACGGTGATAAGAGAAAAAAAAAACCCAGACCCCACCGTCGTTAACGCGCAAGCTCTCAAGTGTTTCAGTCATACTCCGCTGACGGCTCGTCTGAGCTCAACAGTGACTGTGTCCCACATGTTGCTATTCATTCTCATGTATCAAGAATTCCCTCTGGTTTACTGACGATAAATAAATAAACTGTCCGATAGCCTACCTAAGGATGAAGTAGTATCCTTAATATGCCCTACTAGACTAATCAACCTGTCCAGTGCCCAAACCACAAGCGATCTCAGCTGTCCTTTCTGGTGTAGGCGGTTAGTTCTAATGTATGGAAATTAAAGGACAATGAAACACTCTGCTATCGCGTAGCTACAGTGCAGCACAGTCACTTTCATCCCACGTCATAAAATAAAATCAAATTTATACATTTTTTGGGGGGTTAGTGACATGCATCATGAATTTATTTCTCCACCAATTGCGATTAAATTTTTAATGGGACTTAGACTGAATTGCGGCCCGAGGTCAAATTCCTTAAATTTGGCAGCTTTTTAAAGATACGAAGATGCCAATAGCACCTGGCACAGAGTATGCAATTTTAAATAATTCCTCAAAAATCAGAAAACTGACCATGGGAAAGATGGAAAGGGCTTGGATTTGAATATAATATCTCCATATAATAAGTGATTGCTTAGATAGTTGCAAATACATTTGTAGACTCAGAATACGTAAGGTTTAGCCACACAAGTATAAACTTTGTGGGTATTGCTAGGTGGGTAAGGTTTCCCTGTTTATTGAATGAAAAGGCCTAAAATATGAGGTAGCCTGCTTCACTGCCGAAGTTCTCAAAATCTAATTGGTTTAGGGGCATTAATTTTCCTTTGTGTCAGAATTTGGAGAAAAAGCTACACAACATGTGTGCAAAATATTTAGGCTTGGGACCTCTGGATAAGTTAATGAGAGTTGTAAAACCTTACATAGCAAACAGTGAAAAAAACATTTGCATCTTCATACTTAAAGATGTCAGGAAAATTTGTTTGGTGATGTTTCTAAGTATCACAAGTAAATTTATTAACAAATTCAAGACGCATCTATTGCCTCCTTTTGTTGCCTCGCTCTTCAAGTAAGAGACTTTCCTATTTACAATCAATATATATGAGGAGCAGTGTGAATGCCCGTAAATGTAGTTTGATCTTTCTTTTTCATAAATATAATATTCCCGTAAATCAGCGGTTGCTTTGACTAGACTAGTTATTCACAAATTTCCCCTTTCGTGTTAGCTTTACCACACATCACCACAAGCTTAGCTTTACCTTTACCACACATCACCACAAGCTTAGCTTTACCACACATCACCACAAGCTTAGCTTTATCACACATCACCACAAGCTTAGCTTTACCACACATCACCACAAGCTTAGCTTTACCGCACATCACCACAAGCTTAGCTTTACCACACATCACCACAAGCTTAGCTTTACCACACGCCACACATCACCACAAGCTTAGCTTTACCGCACATCACCACAAGCCATGGTTCAGTGGCCGTCAGACTAAGGAGAAGGGTACACGGCTGGCCAGCCAGTTTGTCAAGTCAAAACCAGACCTCTCTTACTTCATTCTCGTCTTTGGCCAGAGCCCAAACACGGAGGAACAAAGAACACGGGTAGCATGGGGGCTATTAGAAATATAAAGCGTGGGAGCAAACGTACGATGGGTCCACGAATATTTAAAATACATTTTACAGCAAGCCCGAAGATAGGAAAAAAAAACAACAACGCGGTCAGATCCTTCGGTGGCCGACCTTCATGGATCCACAGGGACAATGTTTAGCCTATCTAGTAAGGATTGTACGATGGGGTAGCACGTAAAGGATAAGGGAGTCTTTCGTCACAATTTGGAAGAATGGAGTCAAAACAGTAATGCAGCGACCGTTGGCGGAAACATAAAATACGTAAAATTAGGTCAACCTTAAGAGATCTTATACGCAACGAAGACTCCTGTCTTAATGTTTCTTTTCAGGACACTTATGGCTATCAGAGACGAGGCTTGAACTTCCGCAAGGCTGCCGAAATATGGATGCCTTTAAAACACTGCAAAATATACCCGAAGACAAATCGGCTGCTTGCAGGATTCGACCCCAGAACCTTTTGCGCTGAGAGATCAGCGATTTACCCTCTAGGCCACCCTGCCAGCGCCTGGCAGAGAGAGAAAGCGACTGGCAAAGGTATCTGCATTGCTGAGATCGTCAATCGGGATGAGTGTGTAAAGTTACAAAGCCAGCTAGTCAATGTCTTGCACATAGACATTTTAAAGGGACAGAGTCGTTATCCATCCATCCCTCCGAATCAGAGTTACTGGCACACAACCGAGTTTGGACGGGCCTCAGAAACAAGCAAGAAAGGCTGCGAAAAACGAGGTGTGTGATGCTATATATTTTTCCCAAAATAGTGAAATCCGATTAAAATTGAGGAAGTGTTCTGAGCTGAAAAAAATAAAGTATGATCCCCTGACAGAAAAGTAGCCTAGCGATGTTATCGACAAGCGTTCGCCAGGCGATGCAGCTAATTTCCAGACTTTGTGCATAGTCTGAATTTGTCTTTCGTGTGCTTATCAGCTGAGTTTGGCGCATAGAGAAACAAAACACAACTTTATACAGTGTATCTACGAATTCGTACCTTATGCGGGTATTCCATCGTAAGTTAGGATCTGAAACATATTTTATAAGCTCTGAAGTGTTTGCTCTTTCCTTTCGTGCTGTAATCTTTTTCGACATGTGTAATATATATATAAATCCAAAATTTATTTGACTGAACAAAATCCTGGAGCCCTCCCACGATGAGCTTGAGTTTGGGTTATGGGCAGGGTTAAGGAAGAGAAAGCGACCCTGAGAGAGTGAGTCCCTCCTGAATCTAGATTTGAGATCCTCTTCCCAAAGATGCTTTTTCTTCACCAGTCCTATCCCTGAACATGCATGTACGAGTACATCGGGAGGGTCCAAAAAATCTCGCCTTTATTTGTTTGTTTGTTGTTTTTTTTTGTCAACCAAGAGTGTTAGAGGACTCTCCCATGGCCATGTCGGAAGTTCTTTCTCTCTTCCTGTCCCTAGCTTGTATCTTAAAAAAAAAACACCAAACAAACCTTATTCCTAGCCTAACCGTATTCCTTTCTCTGTACTTACCCCGATGCTTGTCAAGTGTGGCAAGATAGGCATCCATATGCAAGAAAAGTTATTAATTAACGACTATACTACACTTTACCGGTGGTGTCACTCCAGGAACACACCATTAACGGAATGTGAAATCTAGTCACTGATACTCACACAACTCGCGAGTAATAATCATATTGAAATTAAGAGTATTACAAAAAATTCCCTTTTGCAAAATTTTTTTGTCAATCTATCATTTTTATCTCAATCGTGCCCATAATGATAGTATTTTTTATACCAGTCTCCTACCTTTCACTTACCCTAGATTTAACTACAAGGTAACTCGCAGCACAGCTGATGAAGTGTTTTTAAGATCTGGGTACTGTATTATGACTAATTCGAAATTAAAAATTACTTCAATTCAAAATCAATGCAACTGTCATTAAGCGCAGAGGCAATTAAAGGCCCAAACCGGAGTATGAAAGGAGAGGACGAGAGGCATGAGGGGACTCTTCACTAATTTGAATTCAATCGCCAAAGCTTCACTTCAAAATGGTATGTTTTCCGAATTTAACGAGTAAAGCATTTCACGCTGCCTAGATCACTATTCCAATTTATCATTCCTCCGAATGGCATGGTAAGGCATTTCACACTACATAGATCACTATTCTATTAATTCTAATTTACTTATTCCTCCGAATGGCATGGTAAGGCATTTCACACTGCATAGATCATCACTATTCCAATTTACTTATTCCTCCGAATGGCATGGTAAGGCATTTCACACTGCAAAGATCATCACTATTCCAATTTACTTATTCCTCCGAAGGCATGGTAGAAAAATGGACATTAAAACATCAAGTATTAAATTGAAATTTGGGAGCAAATCTATCTGAGTCGAAGCAGTGTGTACAGATGTTTATAGGCGAGGGGGNGGGGGGGGAGAGGGTTACCTGCTGACGGTAACGCTCGGCTGGCACAAGATGAATTATAAAAGAAAATCAAGCGAAATTTTCATGATACGACGATCGGACGGGAAGTGGAACGAGCGCTTATTAAAAATAAAAACCAAATATTTAATGACACAAGCTTAAAAAGTCAGTACTGTATAACTTCAGTTCATAAGAATATTTTTTGTGCGGAAATATGAGACTTTCAGACCGTCCTCGTAACAAGACTAAGCTCTCTAGAACCACCATATCGTATACAATGTTTGCATCGCCATGCACTCAGCAATATTGTTTTATCGATCGATGCTAAGTAGTGTACATAATTATAATATTCCTAATTATATCAGCCTCGCGTTTAGCGACGTGTGCTCAATAAAGAGATTAATTTCTAGATAAGCTCATATCAAACATGGGGGATCTTTAAATAACTGGCATGGTCGCATATTACGGAGATCGCGCTTGTATAGTTTGTACTTGTGATGGGTAATCAGAGAGAGAGAGAGAGAGAGAGAGAGAGAGAGAGAGAGAGAGAGAGAGAGAGAGACAGACAGACAGACAGACAGACAGACAGACAGACAGACAGACAAAGTTGTCAGGCAGACAGATTGAGGTATTAGGTGAAGAGTATAGAGTGGCACACTGAGATCTGAGTTATGATAGTCTTGTGTGTTGACGTTGATTCTGGTGTTTTGAAAATTCTCGAGGTTATTATGAAACCTTGGTAGAATTAATTGACAGTTCATTTTGGATGCCATAATGGGTGGTGTATTATGTAACAGACTGTGTAGTGAATGATATTGCTGGGGTGGGGGTGGGNGGGGGGGGGGGGTAACTGGAAGGCATTGAGTATGTTATGGCTCAAAGATTTGCTGTACATGGTGGGATTGTGTCTTGCTAATGGTTTTTATGTCATGGTTGCATTTCTTTTTACTTTCCAATGTTGTTACATTTTGTGTCAATGAAATGTAAAGTTGTGTTTGGTCTGTGGCCTAATAATTAGTAAACCGTTTTGTAAAATAATATTATTATGTCTCTTGAGTTTTAGGTGCCATAGGCGTAATTTACCAAGGAACAATAGGAGGTGAAGAAAATGCACCTCCCCTCTCTCTCCACCACCCCAACTTAATTTCATGTATTCTAATGTGCTGCAGTTGGTTCCAAAAAGTCATCAGGAGTGAGAAGAAGAGTAAATTTCCATCTCTTCCCTCCAGTCGACTGACCCAACCCCTTCCCCGCCCTGCCCCCTCGAATAAAAAGTTTACTTAATTTCATATTTCAATCACTTCTAGAATTTAGATCGCATGTACTTGAAATCTGGCACGCATTAGCAAACGGGTGTTGTTTGATAACGCCGCAGATTGGAGGTACCTGGGTCTATAGTTATGTCACAACTGTTACTCAAAATCATAAAATATCGAACGAAAGCCTGCTCCGTGTGTGTTAAAATAGGCGCGTGTGTGGTAGGGAAAAAAAGGGTCAAGAGTCGATTTGATTATTTCATCGATTGTTTTCTTCCAAGAGCATGGATCAGGTAGGTTTGCATATATTTTTGTGCTTTTTTGTTTTGTTTTGGGGGGCCAGGGTGGAGGGCCATGCTGTCTTCTTCTGACCGACAATGAAGTCTCGGTTTTGCGATGAATATTTCGAATTTCACTCCTAACAAAACGCAGACACTCACAGCAAACAAAAGCAGGAACAAGGCTAAGCGGCTGTTTGTTCAACTCCAGGCTTGAATTGATTCTACCATTACTTCCTTTGTTATGCACACTTTCCCAAGGAATTTCGCGATATGATTCCTTCTTTGGCCTATTTCCTCATGCAGCGGAGCACGAAAAAAAAAGGCAAAAGAAGAGGAAGAAATATGACGACGAAGGAACTGGAGAAAAAAATACAAGTAAGAGAAAGAAGCGGAAGATACTTGAATGAGAAAAGGAAAAAAAGTAGGGGGAGGAAAGGAGGGAGGGAGAGAGAGAAGGAAACGAATGGGGAAGAAGATGAATGCATGAGAAGAAGGATGGAAAAAAGGAAATGAGGAGAGAGGAAAGGAGAATGTAACAGGGTCAAAGTTTGTTATATAGTACGGTAGTTTTTTTTTTTTTCAAAGAACAGTTATTCACCCATTGGTGATTCTGGCATCGCTTTTTAGGCTATCATCTGTGTAGGCGCAGCATGGACTTTAAAAGGCAGAATCCTGTTGACATGTTGAAAAACACAAACGATTTTACACTTCCATAGTCTGATTCACACTTGCAATAGCTTATTACGAAAACTCTTCATACGAAACTAGCGTTATCCCGAATTACTCATATGCCCCAAAAGGATAGTTGGCTTAGATCAGCTTTATGGATGTTGCGAAACATGCTTAATAAGATCAGTTATGGGCTCTGTTTTTCGGTATTTCGTTATAGCAAGCTCGTTCCTTTACTGCAAAATTTGCCTTTGTTTACTTTGATAACATGGCACGATGGGTCTGTAACACAAATTGTCAGGCTTATGTATTCCTTGGCCAGTGGCCGGACTTCATCGCCACCGTTAAGCACTGTGGATGCCTAGCTATATATACTTCTAGTATCTAAATGTAGACACAAACAAACAAACAAACAAACAAACAAACAAACAAACAAACAAACAAACAAACCAACAAACCAACAAACAAAAAAACAAACAAACAATCTGTGCCCTCTGTAAGTCCAAAGGTTGATCGATGAAGATGAGGCCTAATTACATTGCTTTACCTTTGGACATTAATTACACACGCTTGGCTGCTTTGCTCTGCATAGTTTTCTGATAGCAGTTTTTAGTTATGTCTGTCATGTTCAGTTCGACTAGAATGAGCGTGGATGATACCTCACCCTGCCTTTGGCGTGATAACTAATAATGATTGAAGTCCAATGAAGCATTCGAGCAGATACATGTATGGTATAATTACTAGCAACAGCACCCATTCTTTGAATGGGCTTGCTATGCTTGAAAAGCGAATTCTGACCCGTGGCAAAGGCCTACCAATGAGAGACAACAAAACGTAGCACGACCTTTGACTTCTTAACTCTTGTTGCGGCAAATTCAAGGCAACGACTTGCGATCTCACGACGTTTTGCAAACTTTAATTAGTTTTCAAAAATATAAAGTCTGTCTAAAAAAAAAAAAAATCGTCAGGCAACTCGGCATTGATCAAAATGGTGATTGGTAGCACGTCAAGTGTCGTAAGTGTAGGTGGCTTATGAAATGCCTAGGTGTTTACATGTTTTCATAGCATTATTTATTGTATGATGCCAAAATGTCACTTACGTCAGTTTGCCTTGGGGCGGCAGTTATGGTCATTCTGACATGATGAAACACAGGTCTGTATGCCACACATTTATTAGCAAATACGAAAATCTCAGATAAGAGCTACAAATCTCATTTATCGGTTATCCAAATACCCTCTTAATTAGAAGCTGTGGGCGTACATGTATTAAAATCTGAAACCAGATTAAAATCTGAAACCAACCAACACAGGGCAAACTCTGTGTGTTTACTGTATCACACGACAAAGTTTGGGCACTGTTTTCCCTAACCCACCCATCCTCCTCGGCGTTCTGTTGTAGACTACCTGTGCATGCGTCAACTCCCACTACTCCACTATTATTACCATTATTATCCAAGTATTGTCCTTATCGAAAAGAAGCCTTGCCCCGGAGAAGGGGAAGAGTGAGGAAGGCGAAGAGGATCTTCTATGTGTTTGTCCAGCTTTCGAATCTGAGACTACCATCTGCTGCAGACTCACCAGAAAATTACTGGATAACTGTTTATAGAAAATGTAATGTAACCTACCTGGTTTAACCCTCACCCCCCCCCCNNNCCCCCCCCCTTTCCATACACACAAACACACACAAATAGTGACGCCGTGATTTTGGTCTGGTATGGATTTTTTAATGGACAAATGTGATTCGTAGTGTTTGAACAGTAAAATCTTGGTAACAAGGCCAGCCTTTAGGCAGGAGAGCATTCTTTAGGCAGAGTATTTTATCAGTACAGGTCTCGTGGACCGCGTGAACAGTATTCTAGAACATGGCTTGGCCAATACAATGATCGGAGCATTAGACCGCGCCAATCAGGTGGCCGGCTAAACCAAAGACAGTGTTAAAGGATCTTCACTGTACACATACCCTGAAGTCATGTCACATACTATAATAGCCCAGCAAGACGGGAAAATCAAGGAATCACAAAGCGTAAATAACAGAGTGTTAAACTTTGAACAGGTCAGATTAATGAGAAAACAAAAAAGTAAACCTAGGATCTCAGTGTTGATCTAATATTATTCCGTTCATGTTGACTAGTAGCATATTTTCTTAGGTCAAATGCACATATTTATATAAGTTCAAATAAATTTTAACTTTAACCAGAAGGTCTATTGAATGCAAAGCGATTAGCGACTGAAAAGACTGACGCATAACATATTCTTCGGGGCTGCGTTTATTTGGTCTCTGCAATTTATAATAATAATAATATAATAATAATAATAATAATAATAATAATAATAATAATGCGGTTTATACGTCTTTTTACCAGGCTAAATTTAATGCCCGCTCATGCGACCTTACATTAATTATCCCAGCAGACCTATTCATCTAAGCCTTTCTCCACTCCCTGGGAAGCATACAGTGACGCAGCCATTTATAGGCACTGACGACTAGCATTCTGATAATATCTTCCACTGCCTATAGCCTTATACCCATTTTACAGACAGGTGGACTGAGGAAAATGCACAGTCATAGTCAGGAATCAAACCCACGATCTTTAGATCTTGAGTCCAACGTCACATCGCGTCACAAATTTAACGAAAGGACAAACCACATCTCGCATGCAGCCTGCATGTCTCCTCATCGACACTGGGCATAAACATACCACATAAGAAATCTGAAGTCACGAATATAATTAAAAACCAAATTACTTTTTTGAGGACGCAGTCATGGGAGCCAAAATTATTGTTAGAGGCGGTAAAAAAAACAGCAACAAAACAACAACACCAGTGTAGTGATAGTTCGTTTGCTGAAAACAGAAAAAAATGACGGGAATGGGGAACTTTATACTCCGGCGCAAGATTATTTTCGTGATGAGAGAGAACGCTTCTCACATACCTACGTCGACTCATATTCCTGAATCATGACGTCCCTGTTCATGTAGAGGGTCGTATTTCGTCACGCTCATTCCACTTTCGTCTAATTAAGTTTTCGATGATTTGAGTTTTTGTTTTTTCGTTTGTTTTCATTCTTTTGTATTGATGTGACGGTATATTGTATATGGTTGGCTTTCGCCTAAATAAATAAACTTGAAACTTGAACTTGAAACTTGTTTACAATACTGTGACCTTCTGGTTGTCTTTTAATTTCTTTCTCCTATTAAAACAAATGTAAAGTTTTGACACGTTATCATTTTCCAAATTTACAAGCTAAACCACATCTGCAACACTGATTTCCGTTGAGTAAAAAGTTGACAGCTCAAAATTTCTCAAAACCTCAAAAAATGACATGGGCGAATGTGGAATAAAGGAGAATATAATTTCACATATCATATAAAAAGCAAACTGTCATACTATTCTGTTCAGATTGTTTTGGCCGCATCTGCTGACAGTTTTTGGAATTCATATAGGATTTTAAAATCTAAGACTGAGCATTTTTGTCTTGAGGAATTAGGTTCTCTTTGCTCTACCCATTCATGAAAAATGTTGTACTGTAAACGATCTAGTTTTTCACAAAACTTTGATTTTGTGCAATACGACATTATACATCAACACGGGCAATGAGACTCACGTCAATAAGGAATTATATAACTGTTAAACTCGCTCACAGCTGACAAGTAACTACAGCAAACAGGGGAAACAACGACAAATAATCCATTCACACAGACCGGAATAATTCTGTAGGATCTCTTGTCCTCTCTACTGGAATGATTAATCTGTGACAGGCGTCACAATCTCATCCTTTCTAGTCATTCCCCTCCACTCAGCGAAAGCACTAGGTAATGTTGGGTCGATACCAGACTTTTTAAGTATCGTGATTCCCAGCATTCAAGTAATAAGTATTGAAAACATCGATTCTATTTTGATTCCGATACTTTGGATTACGTAAATATTTCAATACTTTAATACCGCTACGCTTTGCACTGTGAAGACCGGCAGCTTATTTGGTACTGAGGATTGTAAAGGACGGACATTAACTTCGATGCTTTCGATACAGTTTTTAGTCGAGTTAGGCGAGGCAAGGCATGAACAAAACTCTTGTTAGGGTCGGACAAACTGTCAGCATAATTTATACCCGAAGTATCAAAATATAGTATCGAAATGGTATAGAAACTTCTGAACTGATTTCGATACTACATAGGAATACCTAGGTATCGAAACTACTCAACAAAAGCAATCGTGACCGTAGTAACTATGTAGACTGGTGAAAAACAATCCGAATGCCTTCGTAAAATCAATTTCATTATTGTCGATGTATCGTAATCCACAGAATATAAGACGTAGAGAAAACGGGATTACATACAACAAAAAGATTCTATACTGACTAGTGATAATTCCCTGTGCATCGCTGTTAGCTGAAACTGACGCACTACCGAGTGTCCCACTCTCCAACAACACCCCCCCCCCNNNCCCCCACACACACACCTTCCCAAATCACTACATACAAAGACTTTAGGCAAAAATAGCAAGCAAGTTTTTTTCTAAAAAATAAAAAGAAAACAACTAGTGCGATATATTTTTTAACGTAACGTCAATCCTCAAGACTCCACTATCGTCGATAGTCGGTATTGATACCGTGACGTCACTACAGCGATCCCACGAGATAATAAAAGCTAACGAGGTCATAGGTCAAAATCAGGGTCCGCTGGTTTAGCGACACACGAGTTCCGCTAGGTCGGATGTTAGTGTAATTCAGCTGAGCCCTCCCTCAGACAACAGTAAACCATTATGGTACCACATTGTTTGAAGAGACAAATTCTCTTAAGAGTCTATCAACATGATGTAACGTTTCTGCCTGCCCTAGAATACGTATACGATCACATTACGCAAGGCCCGAATTCCTTCATTCGCTCCGGACGTATATTATTATTATTATATCGGCCTTCTTCTTCATTTTCTTCTTTATTCCCTGTCATGCGATCAAATTTGCCTGTTGGTACATTTGACTGTCCTCTGCAGTCCCAAGAGGACATTATATATACACAGTCGACTCCGCCTAATCGCCCTCCGCTTAATCGCCTTTTCCGCTTAATCGCCTCGTTTCCCGGGGAACCGAATTTTTTTCTATATAAAAGTCACTGGATAATTGCCTCTCACTCCTGATAATCGACCACTCTTCAGCGCCCGTGAATTCAAAGATCAGCGGTTGAAGGATTACAGTTGACAAACAAATATATACACAGACTGTTTAAATGCGCGACGGATGGCAGACAGGTTAACTGAGTGACAGCTGCCACGCCGAAATAGGTGTGATAAGCCTTTCCTCCCCACCAGTCCAGCTCTTGACCCAGTCGTAAACTTATCTGCTTTGGGACCCAGTCATAAGCCTATTCTCGAGCAGAATTAAGTCAGATGAAATAAAAATTTTTTGCTAAACGGGTCTCACCCGTACTTGTACTTACATATTAAATTACTCCTTGCATAACTGTTTCTGTTGTTAAGGGGTCCTTCTGTATTCGCGTGAATACCATGCTGGCTTCACATTCACCTTGAGAGTAAAGGTTGTAAATTTTTACTGCCCGTTTGACCGATTTCGATGTGAAAGCGGAGTGTCAAGACAAAATTACGTCTTCGACAGCAGTCATTGGCGGATCTTGAGGAGAGGCTGTCTGGATTCCTCTACCGCTCTCCTTCAAGAGTGGTCAAATTAGTCGCGCTCTCTCTGAACGGACGGGAACTTGTTACAAGAGTCACCAACTTGTTACAAGAGTCACCTTGTAATTCCGTATGCTCGACCATTTCTAATTTTGCTAAAACAACCAAATTTGCACATCAAAACTACACCATTTTTATGGAGATTTCTTATGTCTGACTGCGAGAACTTCAAACAACAACTGATTTACACTATGCCGGTATGAGCAAGAAACTAAAACAGTTTGTGCTGGTTCGCGCCTTTGAGATCTGAACTTAAAACCTGAGTTTCATGATTTCAGTGACGTCTGTCGCGGTTTATTCTGGAAGGATTTTTATAAAATGTTGACATGTATAGGATGCACATGTGCTCAAGGGGAGAGTAACGGTTTAGACTAAATATTTTAGAAAATTTATATCAGGCTAATAAATTTTGAAAAACTTCACCCATTCCGGAAAGACCCTCAACATAATTGACAGATTAATGGCTGCGGCATCTATATCTGTCGAGAAAAGTGGTCAAATCATAAAGACAGAAATTAAGAAGGATATGAAATTTTAATGGACTATAGTTTACATCATTTTTCTCTTTTAGCCTTAACAAGGTGTGGGCTCATGCAATGTAGAATTTTTTTTTTTCTGACGTTCACCAAATGGGGCAAGCATAAAAATTGGCAAAGAAATGGTTGAAGAATATGAAGCTGGAACCTCAAACCACGTACACAATACTGAAACTGAGCAAGCATTATTGATCTGGAAAACGAAGCTTAACCGAAAAAAAACAACGGTCATGGAAACATAATCACCCGCGTAATTTTGCAGTTTTTGTGTGCGCCAAAAATTACCTGCTCTCTCACTTCATTGGTGTGGATTTTCATATCGTTGTCTGGCAGGCTCTGGAACATATCATGGTTATCTGTGGCCAGTATCTTAATTCACCTGAACAAACGTATTTAAAAATCGGATCATAAAATCGCTGAACCTCTGACGGTCACCCTTCACACTGTCTTTCTTTATATTTTATAGAATATTTGGGGCATAAGAGGAGGCGGTCGTTGTCGCATTAAACAGGTGGTCGCATTAAAACGATTAGATAAAATAAGGAAATATGAACAGTCGTCTTTTGAACTCGACCGCCTCGACAGCAGATTGAGGTATAAAAGTGGTGATCACCAAACCATGTTCGAATGTAGTTTAACATATGGACACTGGATGCAAGACTAGAATGCCCCAATCCAGAACTACATGGGACTTTTTAGAGCTGTTTGTAACAAAGGATAAGGGCGTAACATATTATTATATCGTACGTTGTCAGGAGGTTAAGTGGGTAAGGGAGGGCAAGTGGTGCGCCCCAAAGAAGAATTTCTAAATCCGCCTCTGACCGCGGTCACTAGTGATAAATCCGACACGAGTTATGAAATACGAATATCTGATAAAGTCCAGGTTGATCCCGGAACACCCCATGAGTGATCATTACATTGTATCTGACTGGCTAACCGCTTTCTGGAGTACTGTACTACGAAACAAACACGACGGAACCCATTTGAACTGGTAAACATTTTTTAGATGCTCTTTTTTTTTGTGGGGGGAGGGGGTCACTCTTTTAGTCTATATTTCGGCCTTTACTCAGCTAACGACACACGGTTATCTGAAATCGTGAGGGACAACATACGTGGCCTTCAAGCTACCCGCGGGAGTAATTTGATATATCAATTTCATCCTACGGTAACCTAAGCGCTATTTTAACGCTATTTAAGTTACCCGACGGTAAAATGAAGCTAAGATAACCTAAATTCACCACACCGACGTCCCTGAAGGGGGAAAAAAATAAACCACTGCCATGGCCGTAAGTCATAGTGTGTAGTGTAGCTGACTAACAATTAACCAGCACAGGCTTTCAGAATGTTTGTGGGTCGTGCGGCGCGGCCCGGAGGATCAAGCAGTCACTTGATTTTAAAACCTTTCCAAACATAAACAGTGTTTTAACATAAAGTAGGGGACTTCAGTCTCTTGAGGAGAAACCACGGAGCCGGTCACCGGTGGAGGGGAGAGATAAACGCGAGGACAATAACAGTGTTTTCTCCAGGTCAACGCGGAGATTC
>JAWQUT010000158.1:291479-302651 GCA_033807755.1 Ellobium chinense
GAATCCGCGCGATCGTGCGGTTTGGAGAAAACACTGCAATATGCCGGCAGTACACTCTTAAAAAGTACTTCGTTATGCTCTTTTGAGTTTGAGGGGTCATAACGGCCGCGCCTTCTCCTTCCTCTCCTCCATTTTCCACCATTTCACATCACCGGTCAAAATATGAGAAGTACACTAAACAGCATCAGTAGGTCTAGACTAGATCTAGTCTACATGAACTTAGTTTCAACAGGCGACACCACTGAGAATAAGGAGCAAAGGGGAATCCTGGAGGGCTGGTTTGTTTGTTTATTTTTACTCGAAGAACTGTAAGTCCAGTTCAGAATAGTGGGATATAACGGTGTTTTAAAATAAAACTCCGGAGTCATGCACGCCTGCACAGTACAATAGCCTATTTCCTTAACGCGGTTACTGATCTGTAATGCATGTTGCCAATTTTTTTTGTTGACTATATGGCTTTATAAGTTTCTTGAGCTACCCTCTGAATCTAAAGATGTAGCCAGCTCCCAGCTTTATTTCATAAGCTGCGTCATTTTATGTCCCAGGTCAATTAAGTTCAATTCAAATCAGTTCAGTTCAATTCAAATCAGTTCAGCTCAATTCAGTTCGATTAAAATCTGTTCAGTTCAATTCAGTTCAATTCTTTACTAGCTCTTGTACAGTCGTCCATGGGAGCAAACAATAAAGCTAATGCAAAATATGAAATACATAGGTCTAATTTATGAAATGAATTCAGATGAACTTCAAACTATAAGTCTAACAAAACTTCAGCAAGTCCGTTGATGTTTTGAACTAGACTGTTTCTGAAAACACATCCTTCTAATTTCATTACTTATTACCGTGATATGCCTCATCTGAAAAAAAAAAAAGCGCAACATACACATTAATGTGCCTGGGGGACTACTTTGCCTTTTCCCAGGCCTAAAAAAAAAAAAATGTGAAAAAAGCTCACGAAAACAAAAGTCCAGCCACAATAATAATTTTGCTGCCTGCAGACACAGGGCTGCCAGGTCTTTTATCGACGTAAAAGCCAAAGCGCTCTCGAAAAAGAACCAAAAAGGAAATCATGTCTGGAAAATGCCGGCTGGCCAGATTTGACCTAAACAAGACATTTAGAACAAACTGTCTATGAATAGGATGTATTTGGGTATTAGAAAAATCAAAAACGTTTCCACACATCTCAGAAAAAGATATGGATCGGTAGTTAAATGGCAATAGTTCTGGAATCATTCTTTGATTCGTGTTCGTCACGCCAACCAAGACAGAAATCCGATTACTTAAGATACTCGTACCATCAGTTTGAAAGCAGTCAACTAAAAGCGGCTAGTTTTTGTTTCTTCTTGCAAGGGCATTTATAGAGTAGATATAGAGAGGATACGGGACATGTATAGAGTAGACAGGTGGAGCACAATGAAGGCATAAACGCCTGTCGTGAAAAAAACAACTGGATGAAGGGCAGTTAGGAAAGCTGATATTACTACTTACTGGTAGGTATCATATTCATTGATAATTAGACATGTGTGTTCATTATGACAGTAACAAAAGAGGAAAACAAGACCACTGCTCACTGCCGGAGGAAAAGAGAAAGATCGGTGGCCATATGCTTGGGCGAGTTCGATTTCGCAATAAGTGAATGAACATTTATCAGTATCTAAGCAGAGAAGGGAGTGGAGAAAGACGTTACGGCGAAACCGAGCACACTGGTTCAAAGTTTGCATTATCCTAGCGTTAATAACGTATTGCCATAACCACAGGAAACTCCTACATTAATAGTGTTCACTGTAGTTAACGGAATGCATTAAAAAAAAAAAAGACAACATAATGCAAAGCTTATGCATACGGTCACGGTCTATTTTTAGATCGGCAGAGAACCTGTGATTATTATTTGAGTTTCAAGTTTATTGATCTAGGCATAAGCCAACCACATAAAATGAAATGTTACATCAATACAAAGGAACAAATGAAAAGGACGAAAAAAAATATATATATACACATAACTGCTACTAAATTAAATTATCGTATTAGAGAACGTAGACACTCCTCTTTAGGTAGTCAAGGAAGTGAAGCAGTATCCGAGTATTCGTGGCCTTGAATATGGCTGTATTGATTATCATTACACATGATTACTTCTGGAACCAGGTTTGGCACAGGGCCTAAAATCGAAACCGGTCCACTCCACAGAGACTGCCAGTCTGAGCGCCATGTAATCATCTCACAATGCCGAGACTGGGTTTGTTTTCCCTACTCTCCACCTGTATACTAAACATAATTATGAGCCTTATAGTTAGAACGCTTTCCTCGTGTTCAAATACAGTTCCAACCTAAATGATGTTAACTGTCCAGTCCCATTGACACTTCCGATTTTTCAATCGACGGATGCCAGGCATATAAAGAGAGCGGGTACTTCTCAAAATCCGCTCTTAAAGAGGCACGTTTATCTTCGATTACATAAAGAAGGTACAAGCACAGATTACCTCAATTTTGACTCTAATGTCTACTGCAAAATCCCTTCATTATTATTTTAAGCGCATGTTGATTTGCATTGGGCCTAGAATGAATCCTTATGGATTGTTTTTCATCGATTGGTGGAAACTGTAATCGTTGGCTTTAACTTTAAGCATGATGATGGTGAAGATTAAGAAAACAAAAGGCATGACGGGTGTAAAATTGGAATCAAATTTTCGCAGTGGTGGACGATGTGGCTATCTCGAAGGACAGCACGCAATGATAATGATACAGTTCATTTAGTCATAGAGAGGTCATGGAATAGATCGATATTTCGACTAAATCGGTGCTGTTGTTAGAGAAAGCCGACGATATAATGAGAAGAAACCTACAAAACGTAAGAACAGAGTATTTATTTGCTTTCATACTTTCTAATGGACAGGTCGATTAAAAACATGTCATGCTACGTGAACGAAACAAATTAACCCATTTATAAAGCAAATTAACGCCAACGACTCTGGAATATGATTTTTCGTTTATTCACAAACAGCATGGGTAATATGTCTCGATCCTTGTCTTAAGGGCTCTTGCTACTTAAACTCAAGTACGAGCAATGTTTTCTTGTTAACAACTACCCACTTGCCTCCAGTATGAATCAGGTACAAAAATGTCTACAACGNGGGGGGGGGGGGGGGGGTGGGAGCTTTGAGAGGTTCGTGATTTTAGGCGCTACGCAAACTATAAAACTAAAAAATAAGTCCACAGTCCTCCCAGCACCAGGACCTCAGGACTCAGGACATCAAAATGCAAGAGCCATCAAAGTTCATAGGACGCCGATTTTCTATTCTCTAGGTCACCGAGATATTCAGCACAAGACGGTGGATTTTACATATCACAGCATTCATTGTACTTTACTGAATACAGAACGTTTGCAACAGAAAGAGCGAGTAAGACACGTTAGAAAACCACCATCCAGGCAGAACTAAACCTCGCACTTCAGAGGATAATTATAGATAGTGATTTCTAGGATGAAAGAGCTGTCTGCTGCAAACATAAACCATCTATTAATGTAGTATTTTCATGTCTGGAACCCAGTAGGAGTGGGAGGAGGAATAGGAGAAGGAGGAGGATGAAGAGGAGGAGCAGGAGAAAGAGGGGAAGCAGAAGGAGGAGGAGGAGGATGATGAAGAGGAGGAGCAGGAGGAGCAGGAGGAGGAGGAGGAGGAGGAGGAGGAGAAGGAGAAACAGGAGGAGAAGCAAGAGAGGAGATGAAAAACAACAACAATAGCGTGAGCCTGCAACAGAAAAAGCAGCCATAATGGCAACGATGACAAGAACAACAACAACGAAAGCAGCAGCAGCAGCAGCAACAACAACAACAACAACCACAAACAAAAACAACAATAGCAAAAATACCAAATCTAAACAGCATTGACAGGTAGGCAACACCACCACAGGGACCATAGTGAGAAAAGAATGACAACCGGTCGCCAAGGGAAAGGAATAAAGAAGTCGTAAATAACATTACTACCGCTATTACACCATACCTGGCCTGCAGGTTGGGATATTTTATTATTAAAGAAGTAACTGACAAGGAGTATTATAGAAATAAAACAGTCCGGGTCTGAAGGTCGACAACTGTGATGGACATAACTGAAGAGGTATGCAAGAGTTCGGCAGGGATATTTTTTATTCAGCGAGAAAATATTATGATGTCACCGGGGACTTTGTATCGCTGACGGCCCTTTTATTTAAATGTTGAAGTAGCATTGACGTTTAATATAAGATAGAGTGGTTAAGCCTTATCTGCTGCGCCCACGCCTGGCCAGAGGAGCATTAATAAATCCAAAAAAAAAAAAAAACAGAAAGAAAAAAAAAACAAAAAGAAAAAAAAAAACCTCACTTAAAACGCCAGGGATTACAGCAGTGTTTCTTTTGCATCGTTTTGTCTCGGGTTTTCCAGGGAGAGAAAAACCGCACTTCCCAAACTTTCATGTGGTCAGACTCAACCCTCTGTAGACAGGTCTTTTCTTAGAAATTACACGTGTTTTGGAAGAAAACATAAAATATTTTAAGGGTGAAGGTCTTGATGTTCTATTGTGGCGCTAAAGGTATGAAGATGCCAATAGCACCTAGCATAAAAATGTGCAATTTTATAAAATCAGTACAAAAAAACCCCTTGGGGAGGGGGAAAGGGGTTGAATTTGAATTCAAAGGCTTAGATAGGTGCAAATACATCTGTAGATTCAGAAGAGGTGAGATTTAGCCACTCTAGTATAAACTTTGTGGCTGTTGCTAGGTGGGTAAGATTACCCTGTTTACTGAGTGAAGAGGCCTTACTTAAAATACTAGGTAGCCTGCTTCACTGCCGAAGTTCTCAAAATCTAATTTTTTTCTGCCAAAATTTGGAGGCAAAGCTCAACAACATGTTTGGAAAGTATTTGGCCTTGGGACCCCTGGATAAGTTCATGAGAGGTGTAAAACCTTATATAGCCAACAGTGAAAAAAAAAACATTGGCACCTTTATACCTAGAGCAGCAACGATTAAATTACCGCAAAATCCTGGACAATGGCAAACAATGAATTACTTTAGACATACGTCAGTGGTCAAACATCACTTTCCCTGCGACTGAGAAATCGATATTAATATCAGCCATCAAGTACCGTACAGAGTCAGGCAGTATTTTCTCCTCTCTCGATCGTTGAGCTATGAGGATATCAACCATGTTGTTGGTACGCCATAAAAGTTTAATGTGTGTAATTACTTTAGGTGAAGAAAAAAAAAAAGCTTAGCAATTTTCTAACTCAAGAAACTGACTTCTTCTTTGAAGCGGAAGAAGTCACATCCTTCCAAAAGAAAATTCTGAGAAATCGCGATTGAAAGGTAATTTTATTTATAATTGATATAATAATAATGCAGTTTATAAATCTCTTATCCAGGCTAATGCTCGCTCAGCCGACTTCGCACTCGACGCTTGTATTTCACAAATTAGATGAACTCCAAATTTTGGTATATGAATTAGTTTCGAAGTATATGTTGATTCCGAGGGCGGTGTCGTAACTGACGTGAAAAACTTCCAAACTTAAAAAACGTGACAGTTTTATAGTAATTATTTTATTATACCTCTTCATACCAACAAAAAAACAAAAAAAGATTGCATGAGATTACCTTTGTTCTCCAAACCTGATTTTTTTTTTTCGTACACGAGCTTCTTAAATGCAAATGCCGTTGTTTTGTAGTTGTTGTTTTTCACGGGCTTTATGGGACATATTTATTGCCATGAAAGAGCGCCAGTGGGTACAGTTGGTTCCGTGTCGCTGACATTACGCTAACGATTTATGTCACATGCAACACTAAAATTTTTAGTTACAGTTACTCACCTGTGTATTTCATTTTCTGTTGTTTATACGTCTAGTCTGTGCCGCTCTGAATGTCCGTCAAGTCTCAGTGTTGTTTCACTATCAAATCAAGCCAAAGTAACAATATGAGTTCGCCCTTCTCGTCGAGTCCCCCTTGTCAAGCTGGGAAAATCAGTTTGCCTTACAGCCAGTCAAAACGATGTTCATGTCTCTTTTTTTTTGACTAAATCAAATTGTTGGTACACCATGAAAGTTTAATGTGTGTACTTACTTTAGGTGAAGAAAAAAAAAAAGCTTAGAATTTTTTAAACTCAAGAAACTGACTTCTTCTTTGAAACGGAAGGAGTCACATCCTTCCAAAACAAAATTCTGAGAAATCGCGATTGAAAGGTAATTTTATTTATAATTGATGAAATAATAATGCAGTTTATAAATCTCTTATCCAGGCTAATGCTCGCTCAGCCGACTTCGCACTATTATTATCCCAACAGGCCTAATCGCTTTAGGACTTTCTCAGTTCCCTGGGGAGCATACAGTGCCCCTGCCATTTACAGGCGCTGATCACAGCATTCTGACAATATGTGCCACTGCCTATAGCCAGGTACACATTTTACAGACAGGTGGACTGAGGGAAATGTGAATGAAATACTTTCCCAAGGAACTTACAACATGACCGTGGCCGGGAATCGAACCCACGATCTTGAGTCCACCGCCTTAACCATTCGGTCACGCTGCTCCACAATTATGCGTCACAAATTCAAATTTATTTACAATTACTACCCATTGATTGCCCATAAAATCAGTGTTTTGTGTAAAGAAATGATTTTACTTTCGATTTCCGTTACAACACACATTCGATATTTTGACGGACCGATCATTTTTAGAACCTTACATCTCAGTCCCTGGTCTAGTGATAGAATCCTCTTTTCGACTAGCTGCAAATTTGTGTTTTTGCATGGAAAAACCCTTCACATCTTTCCAAATGTGAAACTTAAGTTATTGATAAAATTATAATCGCTATTTATTTCTAAACACTTTGCCCTTTATTTGAGGTCAGTTTCTTTATTAGTTCCAAAGTTATGGACAAATTCGTAAACTTCCCATTACCATATAGAGTTTGAGAAATATGAGATTAAAGTCTTTTAAACCACAAATCTGAGCAAAGGGTGCTTTAAAAACAATAAAAAACAACATTTAAACCTCACTTTCATTGATAAAATTTACATGAAATGAAAGATAAATGAATGAACTATCTAATTCCACAGAAATCTCAGTTTGGCCCAGGATGTTGAATTTTGATCTTTTAAGGCTCTACTTCAAAATATTACCCATTGCGAAATACGACGGATTTTTCTAAGCGGACACACATTTCTTTTAAAGAACATCCTTTACTTTGTATCACGTATTTCGATGTGGCTAACACAGGAGATCAAAGCTAAAACAAGACAAAGCAATTGGGTTTAAGTTATTAAGTTGTTAATCTGTGTATTATGTCTAAAGGTAAACAAGATAATCATCAATGTGCCATTAAGGACAATAAAATCTTATCTCATCTTATCTTAAAACCAAGCTTGCAGACTCGACAGGCACACTCTCGCTTTTCTTGTCGCGTTTTCCAAGTTGTTTGCCATGCCCCATTCCTATTTTTGTGGAGTGAAAGGTTAGTCAATTAAGATCGACGATATCAGATGACGAACTCTTGTGCTAGAGCAATTTCTTTCAGATTGCATCCAGCCAGCTACCACGTCCCACAGAGATTTGAAGATAGCTTTTTATCTCACACCCAAAGGTTAACTGATATTTTTGAACCCCTTTTACCCAGACATTATTAAACCCGTGGGCCACTGACCATTAGTGGTGGAAATTAATTGAGGCTTCGTGTGTGTGTGTGTGTTTAGAATGGAGTGCACTGTGTTTTCGATCTCAGGAATCAAGTTCACAACTCATCACAGTGTGAAGTTGAGAGAGAGAGAGAGAGAGAGAGAGAGAGAGAGAGAGAGAGAGAGAGAGAGAGANAGAGAGAGAGAGAGAGAGAGAGAGAGAGGGGGGGCAGAATGTGAATTGTTGTTGAAAAAATATTATTTTGCTCATTTACAACAGATAGTTGTCTGAGCTCATTAAACATATTGTTATTGTTATTGCTATAGAATTGAAATTTGAATCGGTGCTGTGTGGTATGTCGCCAAGCATGGCTAGCCAGTCACAAGGTAAACTAATAGACGAAGATAACTTTCTATCACACATCCTGAGGCTAAAGCTCTAAGAAGTGGGTGCTTGATAACGAAGATGATTGAGAAGCTTTCATGGTTGAAATAGAAACTAAGTTCAGTGACTGGAACAAAAACAACTATAAAAACTGCAGATGATATCTGGGAAACCTGGAGAGAAACGGTTGAAAGTGCAGCAAGGCAAGTTATTCAGCAAACAATTACAACCATAAACACAAGTCGAGGGGCTTTTGGAACGACGAGATAGAAATACTAAGGAACGAAAGAATAATGATGAATCGAATTCAGAGAAAGTCAGGAAAAAACCGATATCTATTGCTAGAATTAATCGAAAAAATATATATGAACGTAGGAAGGATATAAAGTTATTATAGCTATCAAGGCCTTAAAAGTAAGTAAAGTAAGATGCAATGCAAACTTTCAGACTTTAATAAGTGCGAAAAAGCTGAAATCCTCAAAGATGTTTTGGGACTTTTCAAGCAGCAGTTAAAAACATCTGTTCACATAGTATCTGTCAGAGTAGATACTCCATCTCATACCCGAAATGCTTGTTAGTTTCTTCTTATATGAAGTTTTCTGCATATATGCAGTGCGTATATGAGTCCGTATGTGTGGATGTGAATTTGTAATATGATGTAATCATATACTAATGTATATTACTGTAAGCGCATCGAGGTATTTTCTTTGCAAATATGCCTATAATGTACAGTGCGTGCGTGTGAGTCCGTATAGTATGTGTGTGTGTGAGTTTGTAATATGATATATGTGTCTCATAGTAGTTTATGTACTGTAAAGGACCTCGAGCTTTTCCGGGAGTAGGAGCTATAAAAATTCTCTTAATAATTTTCATTATTATATTATTATTATCATTAAGACTACTAATCTTAATGCGTTATTACATTCTTATCATTGGGTCTACATTCTATGCTACAATGTCATAAATAGGCGCGTTACTAGAGAAGGCATTTTGAGCCTCTATTATCTGAGCCCGTAAATCATTCATACTTCTCTTGCTTAATAAGAGCATCGATGCATTTATGTGTCTTGTTATTTGACTGAGAATGCGCTGTTACTTTTGTTCATTAGTTGGGAAGTTAAAGGGAAAATTCCGTGCAAGCTTAGTAGCTTGGTTAGGGATTTAAAAAAAAATATTAATGTAAAAAAAAAACGGACGCAGTAAACACATAATGTAAAAGACCAAAATGATAGTAGTCATATATCACTGTAAAGTTGAAGACACAGCTTCCTGACTAATTAATTTTCAAATTTTTAATATTAAGACGTTAATAACCCTCTGAAGGCTACTGAACATTAATAGTGGAATTTAAGACGATTAACCCTCGTTTGTCGCTACATCCTTATCGATCACTTTGGGACAAAATGAACAGAGGCCCATAATGAATACCAAGGTTAACGGGCAGTGATGGGGTTGGAGGTGTGGGGATGGAGTGGGCTGACGACTCAAAAGCCTGCATCAGTCCACAGTAATTTGACCTGTAGGCAAATTGGGCTATGCTAATGTTCAGCTTAATATTATGTCTCTTTACCTCATGTGTCACAATGGGTCAGATCCTGACCCTATTGTGATATTATGCAAACCTTATGAGCGTGGGTCCTTAGCCTCAGGTCTTAAGAAGAGCACCCCACATAAAATAATAATGAATCATGGCCTATGAAATGCTTTACTACATGTTGGCTGTTTGGTAATCGTCCTAATAGAACTTATTTTGCCGTCCGCTCGCTACGCTTGATTGCGGTAATAGAGTATAATAATAATATATGCATTTCCTTGCCGAGCGCTGAACAGAATTTTGTAGCCCAGTGTCATCTGATCGGCCAGCAGACAACAGTGCAACGGTCAATATCAGTAACAATGGCCACGCAGCTAGCGGAGGCTGGACCCGAGGCGCCTCGCTCTACACTACAAGAGTTAAATGAGCATTTTTTTATCGAGGTTCCAGAGTTATATTTTTTTATGGAGATTCTAAACAGTACCAGTGTATAATTTTTCCATGCACCTAGGCATACTTTATGCTGATGTCCTGCTGGATTGCCTGCGAAATTTGCCCGAATACCGGGATCAGCATAAGTGCAATGTACTGATGCAGTGCCGATGTGACAAACTGCAACCCTCTGCTGATGTTCACAACTGAGCTTCGTATGATTTGGCATCCCGTATCTTTCAGCCGAGCTTCACAACGACTTTGTTGATATTTCCCTTGCTCTTTTTTTTTTTCATTTATTGACTAGCTTTAATCCTCCTGTAGTCTTATTCTAAATTTCCTTATTCTCTATATGATACTTAAATCAATAGGGCCTAACATATTCCACTGATCATGCAGAGATTCTCATCAATAACGGGCGTGATTGTAACTTGAACACGCCGGGCATACTCTCACTTAGTTCTCGTTCCCGTTTTCTCTTTGATATTGTTAAAAATAACATTTTCGTGACGGGGCTGACAAAACCAGAATGCTGTGGGTATAACCGTCTCCAGAAGTTATCACGCCTTGCAGCAGTGATTGAAAGTAAAATTTACATGTACAATATTGTTGCCCATCTCGCGAAGGGGCGTATGCAATATTATTTTGAGTGTTTTGAGCAGAGACTTCTTTCCGAACTCCCCAAGCGAGATGTCCATGTCCTCACAAAGTGGCGTATATTTCGCTTTAACAGTTTCGAAGATATTAAACATTAACTGAATGCGCGTATGTCATTAATTCTAAATCTCACTGAAACTTGGAAACGCGCTGCTGAAAAACTAGCAAATGTCGCAAACGCCCTTTCGTGAGATGGGCGATGATATCACATTCCTCCCCACCCTTTTATTTGACCCATCTCTGATACCACAATATCTTAATATACGATTACGAGCTGGAGCACGGTCCATTGTGTCTACCCCACAAAGGCTATGGAGATAAACCGTTCACAATTTATTTTAAGCAAGTAGTCTCAAGCGCACAGACCTCATAAAAGTTATTTTGAAAACAAAACCATTACCAATTGCAGTGCCCGTTTCAGGCTACTCGGGCCTACCTGAAGAGACCCCAAATCTCCTCCTCCTCCTCCTCCCCCCCCTCACACACACACACACACACACACACACACACACACACACACACACACACACACACACACA
>JAWQUT010000158.1:308453-321405 GCA_033807755.1 Ellobium chinense
GATAAATAGGGTCACGTGATCTCAGAGAGCTTTAGAACCAGCCCCGCAAAGGATTTAGCAGTCGGCTGTGTGGCTTAAAAAGTATTTCTATACGGATCTGGCCTCGAATTGACCTTTCCGAAAATCCATCCAAAGCTTTCCTCAAGGCTTTCCAAAACTATGCCAATCGACGTCCAGTGTTTATTCAGAAACGCTGTTTTCCAATCACAACGTTTGGTTACCAACAACTATAATTTATAAGCATTATTAAGGCATTCCGATCCTTACTCCCAGGCCATGACATGATTATACGGTATTGTTTGTCCTGTCTGGCTGCTTCGGAAAGAGGAATTATCTTCATAATATATCTATAGCAATCCAACGTGTTGACTCCAAAAACTTCATAAGGAATAGTGGCTGCCACAATGTACAGGTTCTTCCAGAGTAATGAGGTATTTTCAGACGGGTCAGTTACACCACGTGATCTAGGGATTGCTAGGATATTTTGATAAATGACGAGTAATCATACATGAGCAGAGCATGTAAACAAACCAACGTGTGAGCAAGATTTCCTAGGAGTCACGTGATGGAGCTGAAAATTCCTTATTTACGTACTCGCGAACATACCCCGTCACGAACACTGTCCGCATTGAAACACCGTAGCGTTACTGGTCTAGACACTAGGTAGTACTGAGGACATCTTCCAACTACACTGTCGAGTCGTCGGGCACTGTGTTGCCACTCTGGGCATGCGCTTTTACATTACTGTAAGAGTGACTTTTCCCCTATATTTTCCCCCACACGATGTAAATGCCAATTTCGTTGTTTGAAAAAAAGGGGGGGGGGGNAAAAAGGGGGGGGGGGATCCTAAAGTTTTACTGTTAAAAGGAGGGGAACTTAGTCACTTTATTCTGTATTTCATGATTTTTGTTTTCCAACACTTACGGAAAGCGATTTTCCCCTACGTAGGGGGAAAATGGCTCTTCGTAAAACTATTTTACTCTACTGTAGGGAAAATCTCTACGAATGGCAACACTGTTTTCACGTGGGAACATCAATCTTCATTCAACCTCTCAGGCCAGACATAGACCGGTTATAGCCAGAACATTGCAACGCTTGAAAGCATGCCATATTAGGACTGTTTGCCACTCGTAAGGATTTTCCCCTATGGTAGGGTAAAATGGTTTTATCAAAGCTCTTTTTCCCCTAGTAGGGAAAAATCGCCTCTCGTAAGTTGTTAGGAAAAATTGCGAAATGTCGGGTAAAGTGGATAAATGTCTCATTTTCTTCTGAACAGTAAAGTTTAAGATATTTTGAACTAAATTTGTTACTGCGTCGAAAATGTAGCGAAAAATCACTTTTGCTGTAGGGGTAAAAGACATGATCGGAGTGGCAACACAATCGGAAGTTGGCGTCGGCCACAAGGCTTGCGAGATTAAGGGCGGAGTTGAATCACTGGTCCTGGCTCTGGTAGGGTCCTCATGTTCATGTGTAGTTTTCATTAAAAAAAAAAAATTAGGCCACCCCCATTTTCTGGTTCAATATTAAAGAACGATGACAAGAAAAGGGTGTCAAGCTTGGCTAGGTAGTGATAATGTGGGGGTTAAAAATGAAAATGAGGCTTTTATTTATCCCGCGCTGTAAGGAAGTAAATGAGTGCTGCGCTGTTGCGCTATGAACTGTTTTTCCCTTCTCACCTTGACTGTAGGATGCGTACTGATGGATCGATACTGCCTTCAAGCTCTATGTATCAAAAGTATCCAGTTTTTTCGAATCTGATACTTAGTCCTGGATAGACTTTTCGATAGTTTTCAAACATTTCGATACCTTGGCTAGGATATACACTAAGTATCGAAAGTGAGGAAAGTGACCCTCGCTAAGGATCACTTACCACATTGAGCCAAAACAATCACACCGTTGACTAACTAGAGCAAATATTAATGATTTGATTTTAAAGCATTCACGTTTGTGAAACATTCTCTCAAGTACAGCGCAACAATGCATGTGGGCCGAAAAACGAGAGAGAGAGAGAGAGAGAGAGAGAGAGAGAGAGAGAGAGAGAGAGAGAGAGACAGACAGACAGAGAGACAGAGAGACAGAGAGAAAGAGAGAGAGAGAGAGAGAGAGAGAGAGAGAGAGAAAGAGATAGTTTTCTTTCGCATAAAAACCAAAGTCACTCTCGCCACAACATCCTGAATAACTCCTGTCGCTGTCCCTCTTTGCAACCCAATATTTTTATGGCCTTTGCCATATTGCGTTGCATAGATATATATGCATGGCTCCCACTCTGGTTAAGTGCTTCTCCCAAGAAAGCGAGAGTGGATTTTTCGCCTATGCACAATGTTGAAGCAAATTTCATGGGAGAAATACCTATAAGGTTACTCCTAAAAGGAAGAAAATCAGGCACTTTACCCACTTCACCTTAAATTTCCCGATTTTTTGCGAAAATCTTATGAAAAGTGGGCTTTTCGTTAAGCCTCTTTAGCCAATCGCACGGGAAAATCCCAAAAGTGTCGTCACTGGCTCACTAGCTCAGTTTTGTTATTTTTTTTATTTTTTGCAGGGAGGGGGGTAAGGGCTTGATATTGTAGTGATTTTTCCCTATGCGTCATCCGATTCAGCAAGTAATTATTTCTTGCATTGTCTTCCTTGCCCTCGCCCTCCAGACTTCACATGGTCATGTCATTTTGTGCTACGTTCAACTAGTCCAGGCCCTCCTGCATCCTTATTTTATGGCCCTGTTACATAAAGTTTATTGCTGGTCAAACTTGGTCTAAAGGCCTACAATTTAAGACTACTTTGGTGAGAATGGGTGGTTTGGTTATTTTATTAGTTATTACACGTATGTGAAGCATTCTCTACAATTAAGGTCACCCCTATCCCAGCAGATTCACCTTAAGGTTATTCCATTATCCCCCAGTCTTGATAGAAGATACTTATATGGAAGGAAAGACCTTGTCGCCCCCTTTTATTTGATGTATAATTTATCACACTTTATCATATTACTGAAGAGTTACAAGCTGTTGTTATGCTTAACTAAAGCACTATTCCACTAAAATTAGGTACAGGCAGCTGATCTGGAACCAGGCGCTAATTAAGTCACGTGCAGTGTTTCTCGTACGCTCACGCTAAGGAAGGGACACCTGGCATCAAAGGAGTCATCATCAGTTAGTAGTCAGTAGTAGGTAGTCATGCATAAGTAGGTCAGTCACACATCAATTAGTTATTAGTAGCAGGTCGGTTGCTCATTTAGTTAAAATGCAGTTAGATTCATTTGTCTAAGCCATCAGATTGCCATTACTTCTAAGAGTGCAGAGTTGTGCTATCATCATTTAGTTTAGTAAGTGCCACGTTACCCATTGGTTGGATTTATTTCACTGGATTAACAAACTATATGTACTTTTATGATCATCGTCGTTTCATCATTTAGTTTAGTAAGTGCCACGTTACCCATTGTTTGGATTTATTTCACTGGATTAATAAACTATATGTACTTTTATGATCATCGTCGTTTCATCATTTAGTTTAGTAAGTGCCACGTTACCCATTGGTTGGATTTATTTCACTGGATTAATAAACTATATGGACTTTTATGATCATCGCCGTTTCATTCATCCTATTCATCGTTCCACAAGGGGACCTCATCTTCATCATCATCACCTTCATCAGTGCCTCCACTCTCCACGCTACACTATTATATGTAATTCGTGTCATGTTAAAAGTATCTAAGCGATGGCTTGACTTGAAATAAAGCTTGATGCTTGAAAAGACCTAGCTAAAAGACATAGCTGCCCTTGTATATTGCTTAGGCGACACATTGGCAGAGGTAAAACCCATTAACTGTGCCTGAGATGATTTGCAGCGAATATGCAGATAAACTCTCCTTAGGACGTATAAATAGACATTTATACGATGCAAATAGGCGTGATAAAATGTGTATCCTGGATTAGGGAAGACAAAGAGAAAAAGTGAGTGAAAGAACGGGAGAGAGAAAAAGTAAAGAGGGAGAGAGAGAAAGAGAGAGAAAGAGAGAGAGGACAGGGGCTTTGAGGGGGAAGGGACATTTTGAAAACGTAAAGATGTGTGACACATGATAAGTTTGTTCTGCATATTTAATTTTTGGACCAGGATCTTGATGCTGGGCATTACGTGGGCGTTTTCTGTTACGAGGTCCATCCCAATAATAAGTTTCCCTTCCCTATAAACTTAAGACGGCTTGTGACAGGCTGATGAAACTTGGCACATTTGTACACTGAGTCTTTAGAAAATTCCCTGTAAAATTTTGTGCACCAGTGCTGAACGGATCTGAAATGAGCTTTCTTTTCCTGTTGACAGTTAGATCACAATTGCCGGCATGATGAATGCTCAGAAAATGAAGGAATCATCCTCGAGATATGACATTCGGGTAATCATAAAATTTTCATTTCTTCTGGGTAAGTCAGCCCCTGAAATACACACAGATCTTTTGACTGCTCTAGGAGACCATGCTCCTTCTATTCAAACTACTGGAAAATGGATGAGAGCCATTTCAGAAGGGCGCGTGGACATGGATGATGAAAGCCGGACTGGGCGGCCTCTCACAGCATGTGGAGATGCATGAATCTCAGCTGTTGAGCAATCTTTAGCTGAAGACAGGAGAAAATCATGTGAAGAGAATGCTGATGAAGCGCCCATTACAACGTATTCAGTTTACCGAGTTCTTACGGAAAAACTTGATAGAGGAAAATGTTCTCAAAATGGGTTCCCCATTTGTTGACGCCAGACCAAAAATTCATCCACAGATTTCAAAGAGAGCACAACAAGTTTTTAGATCGAATTGTCACAGGCGATGAACCATGGGTTTATTCGTGGGATCCAGAAACAAAAAAAAACAGTCTGCAGAGTGGAGAAACAGTGATGAACCTCGCCCAGAGAAAGCACGTCGAAAGCCGGGGTCTCTGACGGTCATGCACATGTTCTTTTTCGACACATCCGGTATCATTTTGCGATGGCCAGTTCCCGTCGCACCACTGTCAATGCCCAACATTACAAAATGGTTCTGCAAGATAAACTGAGACCAGCCATCAGAAAAAAGCGACCTGGGTTCCTGCAATCTGGTGTCGTCTTCCATCATGACAATGCACCTGTGCACACTGCCAGGATGGTCACCGAGCTGCTGGACCAATAGAGTGGGAAATTTGGAGCATCCACGCTATTCTCCAGATCTGGCCCCATGTGACTTTTGGCTCTTCCCAAAAATGAAAGAGCACATTCGGGGCCAAAGATTTGAGTCAGAAGAAGACAATATTTTTGCGACACAAGCAGCCATCAGACAGCTGGACAAAGTCTCTTACGTCACTGCATTTGAAGGCTGGTCGCGGAGAATGCAAAAGTACATAGACAATGATGGTTGCTACGTTGAATAGATCATAAAATGAAGGTATGCTATGCCAAGTTTCATTGTTCTTGATCATTTTGTTTCTGAGTTCTTGAGGAGGGAAACTTATTTTTGGGATGGACCTCGTAAATCAAACTATTTGCGTTGGCTCAGTAGCCTACTTACAGTGGAGATGTAATTTCTCTTCGTGAGGATCTGTGGCCGTATGCACAATCCTTACGTTAGTTAACGCAATGCGGTAACCACGGGCAACTCGCAAAACATCAGTAGTGTTCACTGTAGTTAACGCATTACGTTAATTAACGTATCGATTATGCGTACGGCAAATGATTTCTGCAGAAAACTGGAAACGGCCTTTCGAGAGGATTTTATTATATATTTTTGCGAGTCCCGCACGATATAATCCGGAATGACATTGAAGGACTGTCAAAATCGCCAAAAAGAACTAGTAGTCCTGCGTGACACCGATAGAGAAACATTCCACGGTAGATTTTGTTTAAGTAGATGAGGGGTAGTATAAGAAAACAGCACTTTTCCTTGGCGGTTTCCGTTCTCTATACACGTAATTTACTAATAACAATCCCTTTGAAAATTTTTGAACGGAATTTTTCGCGGGAAACAATTTTCATGAGTCAAACTGAACCCGAGCAATTAGCGAAAATCAGAGCCATGCCAAGAAAAAAAACAATTCTAAAGCTGTACTCAAGTCTGAAATTACCGAAAGTCTTCAGATAGGGTTAATACATAGATCTGAACTGTTTGGCGGTCTCCGCATAGGGCAGCTCGTTCTAGGGACCACCAAATGCCCCTATACGACCAATCTTCCGAGGAAGGTGTCACCTCGCAGTCTGCAGTTTAATGTAGACCACCCATACCTATGTCATCTCCAGCATCGATTAATTAATAACAACAAAGGTCGATTATAATCTTTATGTCAGCTAATCTTTGAAACGGATAAATCAAAGGATAAGAGAAGAAGTGAATTGTGAAAGACCTGTAACAAACAATTCGTCGCCCATCTCAATGTATGCGACATTTTGGGTGTTTTGAGCTTTGACTACTTTCCGAAAGCCGAAAGGGAGGTCTATGTGCTTATGAAGAAGAATTTCGATAGCTGTTATCAATTCTAAATCTCACTGAGACTTTAAAACCCTCTCCTGAAACCCTAGCGAATGCTGCACTCGCCCCTTCGTGTGATGGACAACGAATTTCCGCCCTACTTTTGCGGTCGGTATTCATGGTAAGTACTCCAAATAGCAAAGAAATTTACAGTGTATTATCAGTAGACTATATTATGCGCAGGACTTTATAAAAAGATTCTACTACAATAATAGATTCTACTGGAGCTTTAGGATCAGCAATAACAAAGGTAGCATAGAGATAAACTGGAATACATGCTCTCTTCACTGTCGATGGTGCAGTGGTTTCAGGTGTGTATACTCGTCGGGATGTGGACATGTCCCAAATAAAATGGTCACAATGTCTATCTCATATGTATGGAAGAATTCTCGGTGACGTTAGAAAACTTCCTTTTTGTCCCAAAATTTTATTGGTGTTAACAAGTTTATCTATGAAAAACTAAGACCACATCTGTGGTGCATAGGCGACCAATGCATAATACATTATACAATGGCAACGAGACAGCGCAAAGACACAAATATGAAATAGTCTAAGGTAATTGAAAGTTTGATCACATATACCACACACAACTACACAATCTCTCTTCTCATACCTTGTAATTACTATTATTCGACACACATCTACTGGAACTTCCGGACAACAATTTCAATCTGTAATTATCTTCCAAGGTTCATCAGTAATTTCATATTTTTACCGCGCGAAAAGTTCTTTAGTTTTATAAACACTAGGCTGCACATAAAATCTTCTTTTTAATAGGCTGCACCTTTTTCTGAAAGAGATTATATTCATGTAAAATACGTGGAAATCATGAATTTGAACAATAACACAATTTCTTTATGGTAAAAAAGGATGTCGTAACTTGCGCGGGAATTGGATTATAGTGAGGGAGAGTTGCGCCAGGTCGTCAGTCTTACTCTCTCTCCCTGGGCTCGCAAGGGCAAATCCCGGTCACTCCAGTTGTTTTTTTTTTCTTTTGCGTCATATTACACACGCATCCGGTAACAGGAAGATTCTCAGTTTTTTGCCAGATTGTCTCGGTATGCACCATAGATAATTTTCAGAGGGAAAAAATACTGGAAACAAAATTATTTTTGACGTGCATGTCCATGTTTAAATGATTTCTGACGTACGAAGGCCACTAAACATCGAGAGCAAATATTGCACGGAAATATCCATCTTAAGAGGAAAGTTGCATCGTTCTACAAATCATGTTAAATCATATGACACACTGATGTTAAAATAAAAGTCTTTCAAGTGTCTGTCAACATGATATAATGCCTCTGCCTGCCCCAGACAACCTACAGGGTTACGTTATAATGCGAAGTCCGATTTCTTCACCCAGTGCGCGCGTGGCGGCCATAAGCTTACGTGAAATGCGTTCTACCTGCATGGCCAAGCTGTCTAGCTAATGCTCTGCGGACGGGTGATAATGCATCTGTATGAATATTTAAACTGCAAACGGCAGCTGTGTCAAACAAGATCATGCTGACTGCATAATGCATGATACTTTACATGGCTTATATGGTCAAACTTTATTTTTGAATATAGATGACCAAAACCTTGATCGAAAACTAAATAATACATTGTCAGTTAGAGGTATTTGTAGTTGCTGAAACTTTAGTGATGTCATCATTTTTGCCACAAGCAGCTGCTGTTCGGGGAAGAGGAATAACTCTAGTCGCAAGGGCAAATCCAGGTCACCCCAACTCTTTTTTTTTTTTTGCGTCATATTACACACGCATGCGGTAACAGAACGATGCTCATTCTTTGCCAGATTGGCTCGGTATGCACCATAGATAATATTCAGAGGGAAAAAGTACTGGAAACAGAAAATTATTTATGATGTGCATGTCCACGTTTAAAAGATTTCTGACATACCAAAGCCACTAAATATCGAGAGCAAAATATATTGCACGAAAATACATAAACCTGCTCATAATCAAGAAGATGATTTTCAGCAGGATGTCTAGTGCACGGAAATACCTATCTTAAGTGCTTATAATCATGGAAGTGATTTTCAACATGATGCTTATTGTTTATTTGGCGAGCTGACTGGTGGAGTTAAAAAAAATCATGCCTTTGTGACTCTCATAATGTTATTGGAATATTTTCGCGAACAATACGGTCTCAAACAATGAACTCAGTCTCTGCTTTTATAAATCTACTGTTAACCAGGCTTTATGAAGACACGCCTGGCTAACCATCTCCACGTCCTGACCAGACTGGTTGAGGTATTGAAAGGGTATCCAATACTTGCAGGTCGAAATGGGTTTTGGAATACATGGTCCTGGGGCGGATAATTTAGGGTTGGCCGAGCCCTGGATTGGAGAAGCTGGGGGAGGATGGGGGCTCCTTTATTGACGTTCAGTAAAAGCGAGAGAGAGAGAGATAGAGAGAGAGAGAGAGAGAGAGAGAGAGAGAGAGAGAGAGAGAGAGAGACGCATGAATCAACTATGGTATGTATGCTAGTATAAGGCAAAGACTACAAACTCTCAAGCTGCGCAGTCTTATCTAGCTCTTCCGTATCGGCGAAGCCATTTTGGCTGCAGCTTAGAGACTGATACCTCTGTTGCAAAGAATCTATGTAGGACTTTCCACAGTGTAAAAGGACCGCCCCTTTAATTTATTAGCTAGTACCAAACAAATGCAGTAATAGTTCCGAATGTGACCAGTCGGGTGAACACTAGGTTCGCACATGGAAATTAGGGACCGATTCAGGCAGTAGGTATTTAAGAATTAAAATGCTGTGAAGTTAGCGTCCCTGTTATGTAGTGGTAACACGTTCAGACTTGCAAGCTGAGAGACCCTGGTTCGATCCCCGGCAGGGACAGAAATTTTGTAGCGTAGGTTTTTCGGCCTTTCTTCTCAAAAATTGATTGTTCACAGTAAATTTGGTAAAAATCCCTGGTGACACACTTCCCTAAAATAATTATGTAACATCATATCATAACATCAGAAAAATTATCAGACTAAGATCACATTCCTCCCCCTTAATACTAAAGAAAGAATACTACACTATATGCCTTACCACCCGGTTGCGCGTATGTTGGCCTTTATATTTCTCAAGTGTGCAGATACCAACAACAGCTGCTCGCACAGAATAGGGTAAAGGAAAGGAGTGCTCAAGAGACAATGATATCGAGACAATGGGCGTCGACAGAGAGATTGCGGGTTTAATTATCACCATATCGCTTTCTTTCTTTCTTTTTTTCTTTGCTATCAGTTTCATCTAAGCAGTTGATTAACTATTCACAGACTACGTAACCATACTGATTACTGTGAGTGAATGATGTATGTTTGGAATGAACGAGTATTGATTGACCGACTGAGTCTATACTTGCTTGCCTGGTTGGCCATTATAAGATTACAAAGTACGATATAACCTGAAGACCTATAGCCTCTTGTACTAAAACGACAGCAACAACGACAACGACGAGAACAACAACAACACTTTATAAACTCTTTGCACCTCATTAAAATGGCCGCCGCCCTCAAAGAACACCGTAAGGAGTGGAGCCGTAATCGCTCTAAGAGTATGATAATGTAACTCAATGGAACCATCATCATCAACGCTTTCCCTGCAAACAACAATCGACTACTTTGGCTTCATAATTTGAGTATTTCCTTCGAAGTGCCCAACAATAGGAAAGTGATTAACGCTCTCGTGACGTTCTCCGGGCAGGTGACATTACGCTGTTCCGTAAACAATACTATGTCCTAGCAAACTGACTAGTGTAGTCAAAAAATGCCATTTCTTTCATAATGTTATGAGAATGTCTTCTCGAATAGTACGGTCCGTTAAGCCGGAGTCTCAAACAGTTGAATGAGCTCAGTCTCTGCTTTTATAAATCTACTAGTAACCAGACAGGTTAATTACTGAAAGGTACTGAATGCTATCAGTTTCATCTAAGCAGTTGATTAATTATTCACAGACTGCGTAACCAAACTGATCACTATGCGTGAGTGATGGATGGGTCAGTGGGATGAACAAATATTGATTGACCGTCTGAGCGACTGACTCTGTTTTTGCTTGTCTTGCCTGGTTGGCCTATATGAGATTACAAAGCATAAAAGGACCTGAAGACCTTGAGCCTCTTGTACTAAAACAACAACAACAACAACAACAACAACAACAACAACAACAACAACGACGACGACGACGACGACGATAACAACAACAACAACAAGGACGACGACGACGACCACAACAATAACAACAACAGCAGCAACAACGACGACGACAACGACATCAACAAGAACAACAACAACAGCAACAACACAACAACGACGATAACAGCAACAACGACAACAGCAACAACAACAACAACAACAGCAGCAGCAGCAACAACAACAACAACAACACCAACAACGCAACAACAACAACGACGACAACAACAACAACATTAACAAAACAACAAAATTGGCAAAATTGTTATACTGTAATACTCTAGTCCCAAATTATTTTCTTTTTCATACATGTTTATCTTGTGAAGGCGAACACCTCAGAGAGTCAAAATTACAGGCTGGTAGCGTGAAATTCGAATTCGACAATTCTTACCGAAATTCCCTAGTGGTTGACACTGACTCGCCAGTTGTTAGGTGAAAGTATTGATATTGCCAGAAATGGTGGATATTCAGGAAGTGGCCAAATATCTGCGTGCTGAAAATCCACCGCCCATCCACACTCTCTTCCTGACAGACTGCATATCCGCCATTAAAAGTCTACAGTCACCTAAAGAGCAGACAGACCGAGAAACGCAGCACTTGATGACGGCTTTGTCCAAAAATCAGAGAATGTGAATCCAGTGGATTCCGTCTCATTATGGTGTGCCAGGAAATGAAAAGGCTGGCCAGCTGGCAAAATATGGCTGCACACAGGAACAACCCAGATCAGCCGGTATCCTACAGGGAAACACAGACTCTTACCAAACACACGTCGTACAGAAAGAGCTGGACAACATAACACAACCTACAAGCAAATGATGAGATCACTTTGCTTGAACGGCACGAACAGATGTGTAAGCATCTTTAGGTATGAAGATGCCAATAGCACCTGGCATAAAGATATATGCAATTTTAAATAGTCCCTATAAAATCAGAAAATTGGCCATGGGGAGTTGGGGGAAAGGGTTGGATTTTAATTTCAAAGGCTTAGATAGGTGCAAATATATGTGTAGACTCAGAATAGGTTAGGTTTAGTCACTTAAGTATAAAATTTGTGGTTGTTGTTGGGTGGATAAGGTTACCCTGTTTACTGAATGAAAAGGCCTAAAATATTAGGGTGTCTGCTTCACTTTCTAAATTCTCAAAATCTAACTGGTTCAGGTGCATTTTTCTTTGTGTCAAAATTTGGAGGAAGAGCTAAACAACATATTTGGAAAATATTTTGACACGGCACCCCAGGATAAGTTAATGAGAGGTGTAAAACCTAATATAGCCAACAGTGAAAAATACATTGGCAACTTCATACCTTTAGACTCTAAACTGGACACTGCCGGGTTCGCATCTTTACCGACTGAGACTGGCACATACATAATGTGTGCATCAATGAAACAGGCCCACAGAATGCTGAATACGTACTGCAGTTCTGTCCCCTGTAGGTATGAAGATGCCAACGGCACTTGGCATAAAAATAAATGCAATTTTAAATAGTCCCTAAAAAATCAGAAAACTGGGCGGGCTAGGGAAGGGGGAAAGGTTTGGATTTGAATTTCAAAGGCTTAGATAGGTGGAAATACATGTCTAGACTCAGAATAGATGAGGTTTAGCCATTCTTATATAAAATTTGTGGTTGTTGCTATGTTGGTAAGGTTACCCTGTTTACTGAGTGGAAAGACTTAAAATATTAGGTAGCCTGCTTCACTGCCTACGTTCTCAAAATCTACTCGGTTTAGGGACATTTTTCTTTGTGCCAAAATTTGGAAGAAAAGCTAAACAATATGTGTGGAACGTAGTTTGGCTTGGGACCCCTGGATAAATTAATGAGAGGTGTAAAGCCTAATATAGCCAACAGTGAAAAAAAAACCAAAACATTGGCATCTTCATACCTGTATCATGAAGCCCACAACTACCAAAGGGCACAGTTAGATTAGTTAGAAAAAAAACTCTGGGTCTTCAAGAAGGATCTCAACAAGACAGCAGCCCTTTTTGGTCAGACTGGACTTAACGTCTGAGACAAATTTCATGCGAGGAAAGCAGTAGGAGAATAATGACCGTCAGAAACACTACGATCTTTGATCTCTTATACCATAGTACATACACGTACTTGTTTGTTGACAGACCTGAAAATACTAAAAAGAGAATCTGATTAGAATGCAGGCAACTACGAGAAACATGCTGGCTTTCCGCGGGCGCGTCCCAGGTATGAAGATGCCAATAGCACCTGACATTTTGATATGCAATTTTAAATAGTTCCTATAAAATCAGAATATTGACCATGGGGAGAGGGGGGGGGGG
>JAWQUT010000158.1:321512-334159 GCA_033807755.1 Ellobium chinense
TGTCTGCTTCACTGCCTAAGTTCTCAAAATCTAACTGGTTCAGGTGCATTTTTCTTTGTGTCAAAATTTGGAGGAAGAGCTAAACTACATATTTGGAAAGTATTTTGAAACGGCACCCCAGGATAAGTTAATGAGAGGTGTAAAACCTAATATAGCCAACAGTGAAAAATACATTGGCATCTTCATACCCCCAAAGGTGAAGGTCGTGGAGGAGGATGGGGGAGAGGAGGGAAGGGGGAACAACAAACAAGTCCTGTTTAGAAATCTGATCTAATCTCAGTACAAAAGTGATGCCCTCCAGCTGTTCTCGGTACCAACCCATTGATCTTATATCGACAGTTGCTAAGCGCAGCGGCTTTTGTTTACCCACCTAGAAACAAAATAGTTGTGACAATAAGAATGAGAAAATGAAGGAGGGAGAGAGAAAAAAAAGGGTGAGAGAGGGATACAAAGAAAGGAGAACAGGGAGAAAGAGAAAGAAAGAAAGAAAGAAAGAGAGAAAGAAAGAAAAAGAAAGAAAGAGAGAAAGAAAGAGAGAGAGAAAGAAAGAGAAAAACTGATAAAGACATTAAGAAAAGCATAGCCAGGAGGAATTTTGAGTATATCGTAGAAGTAGAAAAGTATATGGGCACATGCTCAAAGACTAACGCACTTCTGCACAAACAAACGCACACACACACACATAGTCTCACGTATACACACACGCGAACAGGAGAGAGAGAAAAAGGAGGAGAGAGAGAAAGAGAAAGCGAGAGAGAGATCAAAGAAAGAGAGAGAGGGATCAAGGGGAGAGAGAGAGAGAGAAAGAGAGAGAGAGAGAAGAGAGAGAGGGAGAGCGAAAGCGAGAGCGAGAGAGAGAGAGAGAGACAGAGAGAGAGAGAGAGAGAGAGAGAGAGAGAGAGAGAGGGGGAGAGCGAGAAATCAAAGACATTCTGTGTAAATGAAGGATCTATCATATATTAAGATGTGTTCACTTGGTTTCAGAAGTCATTCTTTCCATGCGTTTTGTGGAGGTCTATAGGACGTGACAAATGAAACTTACTGCAACCCAAACAAAAACTGTATGTACAAATAATTTTGATAACAACAACAACAACAACAACAATAATGATAATAACAATAACAACACTGAGGCAAAAGCCCACTCACATGACTTTATAGCATTTTTACCCCAACAGACCAGATTATTCAATAGCTTTATCAACTCCCTGTGAGGTTAAAGAGTGCTGCCATTTTAGAGACGCTGACCCTTAGCATTCTGACGATATCTCTTTACTGACTATAGCCAAAGTACTCACGTTATGGACGGTTGGACTGAGGAAAATGTGACTGGAATCCTTGTTTTGAGTATCAAAGGACAAAAACATAATTTGCCTCCTCTCGCTTGCCCTGATTTCCTACTGTACAGCAAACCTAGGCCGTGTTTCCGCCAGATCCGGCTCAGCACGTCGCGTCACTTCACTTCATCAAACTTTTTATTTTATATTCACTCTATCTTACTGTAAATCGATTGCAGCTAATTTCACCAAGTATGTCACAGCACGGTACGATTTTAAACGTTGTCTTGGAGGGAATGTGTCGTCTTAAGCTGTGTCTCAACCATATCTGGCACGTCATGTCACGTCACGTCACGACACCTCACTTCTCTAAGACTTTGGTTCATATAATATATTCGATCTCAGTGTAAATCTGTTGAAGCTGATTTCACCAACGCTGCCACGGCACGGCAAGACTTTATTCGTTATCTTCCCGAAGGAATATATAATAGAATTCGGTTCCACAGGAGTGGTCGAGACTTTGCAAATTCTTCGTTATAACCGAACGCCGTTGATCCGAACTGGATTGTTTCTACAAGTGAAGTAACGTTATAGGGCGGCAGAGAGGTCATGCGGTTTGATTACTTGTTTACATTGTAGCGTCCTTGGGAAAGACACATCACTTCGATTTCCTCACCCTACTCAGGTGTAAATGAATACCTGGCTAAAGCCAGGGCGCTGCACCGCTGGAGACCAACAAATGACTTTGTTACGTATTTCATTTGTAATATTATGTATTTACATGTATAATGTGTATTGTTACATGTGTTTGTATTATGAATGAGATGTATAACATTGTATGACATTGTAAAACTATTGCCTTACGGGGTAAATAATAATATAGTCGTATTTTCATTGTCATTTTCATTCAGACTATGCGTGTCTTTTTAGGCTGGAATGCGACAAAAATTATGGAATGAACGAACTTAGTCTCATAGGCAACAGCTTTGTGCGTGACTGTCTGTTTATATATGAATAAGCAACCACCCCTGAATTAACATACGATACTCTTAAGTAAAACACTAAATGAGACCTGCCATGGAAACAACTCCGAACCCAATATCTTGTTTGTCTGTCAGGTATTGCACTGCCGCCCAGATAACGATTATTTCAGCTTAGTTTCACAGACGCATCAACTTTCAAACCAAACTAGTCGTGCGAAAACTCGAGCTATCATAAAGGCGGTTAGGCCGTAATACTAATAGCGGGTTTTTTTTTTGCCCGTCAGACCCGTTATATTAAGACAAATCTAACAGTACGTGAGAAAAGGAGAAAATGGGACTATGGAATTCTGCTGTTAAAATCGAGTTCCCGTTGTTACCGAGGCTGTTATAAACGTGTCCACGCGCGTCCACTATTTGAAGTGACGTGCCGTGCCGTGCCGTGTTTGGTGGAAACACATCCTTAGATAGAAATGCCGTCGCGTAAAATGAGATAGAAAAGATGACTATTTTGCTCCTTCTCTAACTTACCTGGGTCTTTCTATGAAGTGAAGCTATAATGGAGTGCAGTGGTCTAGTGTTAACGAGACACGAAGGACAACGTCGTTTTTTTGTTGTTTTTTTTTGGAAATATTCTAATGTTTCAAGGGCGGCCTTGTCATCATTATGTCCTCAAGGCAAAAGGCAAAATAAGATAAGGACAAATTTAAATTTCAAAAAAGCTCCAAGTCCAGGATAGATTATAGAAGATTTAGACCTAGATCTATATTATGTGAATAGAATAGTTTGTCTAAAATGACACGCACTGTTATTTTTATCGTAGACAGTTTTACTACATTTGCTCACGAACGTTGTCAAACAGACATTACAATTTATAATAGTGCTCATTAAGTCTTTTACACGAACATTATGTAAATGGACTTATTTGGCATCAAAACGTCTAAACTGAAGGTAGATGGCTTACACCAATGCTTTCAATGAGGAGACTCGATGTTTTACCAGATTCATTGCTACCAAGTGCAATGTTCGACTCTTGGTTGTATTTGGATGCAAATTATATAAACAACCTTTCAGTTGCGCTGTTTCGATAATCTGACCACCATTTTACCATAATATGATATATTTTTAAAAAGACGCAAAAATAACCAAAAAACTATTGCCACTTCTAGTTTTAACTGGTTTAAGTCACACATTTCTCAACCGGCTCTAGGTCTAAGCAAACACGTAAGGAACATCATTAAGAGATAATGATTGACAGAAAAAGCAGCATGTTAAAAGAGATAGTTTGTATACGCATATTTACATACAAGGCAGCCGGTATAATTAATCAGTCTTAAATGTGTATTTATTTCGATTAGATCTCTAGATCTAAGCGAACTGGTACGGACAGTTATGAAGAGGTGATGGCTGGGAGAAAAGACAATGCGATGCAGGATATAGTTCGTATACACAGATTTACATACACGACTGCTGGTATAATTTATAGTCTTAAACATAAACACATTCAATAACCATGCTGGATGTAGCCTTGAGGAGGCCATAAGCTGTGTAGAGCTTGCTAGAGGTTCTAAGCCATAAAAGCTTGGAGGCCCATTGTGTAAAATTTACATCGGGCAATCTCAAAAAGAAGTGCATCAATGCACAATCGCCATAAGGAAAAAAATATGCCCGCAAAATATCTAATATAAATAGCAATAGCAATCATCCGTTTGCTGCTTTGAGTTGAAATTTAAGGTGTGCGGGTCACGTTAAGGGCAGAGGCGTTTCTTGCATAATGGTTACAAGTAGAAGGGAGAAAACGCTAAAAGTAAAGATCGGTGCACAGAACAAAAGACAGGGCGGAAGGAGGTGGTGGTGGTGGTGGTGGTAGTAGTGGTAAAAGAAGCAGTGGGGGAAGGGGGTAAGGGGGTAAGGATAAAAGGGGGTGGGGAGGAGGGAGAGGGACAACATAACGTTGATGAAGCTACATACATATCAATCAAACTTAAATATTGATCAGAAAGATATAAACGTATTTCAAGATATAAGTTTGTACAGAGGGTTTTTCTTTTGGGGTGGGGGAGCATGGGGGAAGGAGGAGGAGAAGGAATAGCTTCCTAGTGTCGCCCATGGATACATACCAGTGACAGATTTAGGCATTGGCTCGATGGGGGCGTGCCCAGGACCCCACCTCTATAGAGAGCCCCTCGCCGGAATATAACAAACATTTTCATGGAAAGAAAAAAAAAAGTACCTGGAGAGAGAGAGAGAGAGACAAAGAGAGAGAGAGAGNNNNAGAGAGAGAGAGAGAAGAGAGAGAAGAGAGAAGAGAGAGAGAGAGAGAGAGAGAGAGAGAGAGAGAGAAAGAAAGGGAAAGGCCGGACGAATATTTATTGTGAATCCTTCTGCTATGGAAAGGTATCAAAGTCTGACCGGGCCCCACGCCTTTCTTGTGCCCACGTTCCAGCAGACCCTAAATCCGCCCCTGATACCTACAAGTTTGAAAGGAGACTGTCCTTGAATGTTCATCCAAACTTGTCGTGTTTGTTGCCGACTCCATTCAGTCGCAACCCCGAGGGAAGATGGAATATTGCGATTAAGCGGAGGCGCCGTTTTTTTTTTTACAGACAGTAAGATCCATTACCTTGACCTGAACCTCAATTATTCGAAAAGAAAAAAAAGTCTCATACTCAGGGCTTCCACTTTTAAGGAAATTTCCTCTTTTTAAGGAAATTTCGCAGTGAAAAGGAAATTTAGAAGGAAAAGGATTTCCCCCCCCCCCCCCNAAAAAAAAAAAGGAATTTCCGCCTCAAGTAAAGTTTCTCAAATAATTTAAAATGTACAATAAGTATAAAAAATTTTGTTTCTCTCTCGTTTCACAGACCCCACTATTTAAACTGTAAATTAGATATTGTTACCAATTATACTCAAATTGTGGGAGGAAAAAAGACATTGACAAGCTTTGTATGAGGATTCCAGTCACTGCTACCAGCTGGCACAAGAATAGAATTACAAACTGAGTAGAGTGGGGATGCCGTATTGGAGTTTTAGTGCCTGATTTAAAAGATGTTTTTTTTTTTAATGTGACGTTTTCGAAAGGCCTCTAGCATTGACTAAAATTAAGTTGGTACTTTGGCATAAATGATAACAATGATTCAGTTTCAGGCATAATTATTATTAATATTTTTTATCCCAAAATAGGTTAATATTTAGGGGACCCGGCACCGCAAGCTGGTGGTGCCTGTTTCCACTACCCTAATTTGTATCCTCAGTGCACCTATTTTTGTGCAAACTTTACACTGAGCTACATTTAACCCTGACAGGAAAACCAATTTCTTTCCCTGTCGAATAGGAAGAGGCTGGAAAGTTGGAGGTGTGATAAATGTAAATTAGCTNATGTCAGTTATGTGGCCATTCCACTTCGTGCAGGAAAAAACAAGGCTGCGAGATTTGGAAACGACCACTTTGTTGTTGTGTATTCCTCTTTTAAAAAACCCAACATTTTTTTTACCCCCCCCCCCCCCCCCCCCCCCCCCCCCTCTTTTCTTTAACACGATGAAAATGAAAATGAAAACACAACTTTATTTAGATCGTAAGGAAATTGGTTTACAATGTGATCTCATTCATAAAAGAAACACATGGAACATTACACTTCAAATATACTTCCATAATACTACACATAGAATACATAATAAAGTCGTTCTGGTCATCTGCGGTGCAGCGCCCTGGTCTCTAAAGCCAGGTACTTATTTCCCTCTGAGTCCAGTCGCGCTAGTCGAATACATAAACCTTAGACTTGACAGTCATCAGTTTCTGAGTACGACTCACAAACTACAAGGCCAGGTCGACATGATCTTTTTTGAGGCTCCTTTTCAGTTTTATTTAGTATTCTACGTTGCATTATATTTGCATATAAAATAAAATGATTGTCTCACCTACCCTCATAATGGTTGTTTCGTATTTCTCATTGCAGTTTTACAGCACAAAAACAAGAGTGGAGGAAATTTTGTGAGGGGAAGCAACCTTGAAATTTTGCTAGGCTTCTCCAATGCAATGTGTTGTTCCCCCCTAGATATGCCGCTGGCAGGTTTCAGGCACCCATTCAATGACCGGATCATTCATTTTGTAATACCCAATTAATCTGCTAATATATAAAATCCTCCTTTTTTTAGAGCCCTGCCACCCAGTGTTAGAGTGTAGAAATATGTAAGATGACCTGTGATCTAAATAAAGCATCCGATTTCAAAGGTTCAGGTACAATTTGAACCTTCTAGATATAAAAGTACAGAGTGTTAGGCTTATGTATTAGCACTCGGTCAAAACCAGCTTAATGAAAAAGTGGGGACTAAACCAGAATTTGAGGTGACTGTTTTTTAAAGAGACAGTAATATGTGAACAATTCTGGGCGTTGACCTCCTTTTTCTTCCCCCTAAAAGATTAGGCAAAAGATGTACTTTAACCTCCATCGAAAAAATATCCGAAATCACAGTGGTATTTGTAGAATAGCAAAAAATGTTAATAGGGCTGAAAGAAGAAAAAAATGACCCTCAGTAACAAATGAAGTCAATTTGATGAGGGGAAGCAAACATGGTACTGTATCTTGCTAGGCTTCTTCAGTGCAGTGTGTTGTTCCCCTTAGATGGTGCAGCTGACAGTCTTTGCAATGAGAGATTCGTTAATCGGCAGTCTATTTCCGAAAGTGCACTGAAAGTTTCAAATTTTCAAAACTTTTTGAAGACATGCCCTAACTATTGTGTCTCACTTTCACAAATGACAAATGACTGACCAGATTAAGCAACAAACTGAGAGATGAGCAAATCAATCAATCAATGGACCGATGAATGTAAGAGTAATTTTTTTTAAAAACTGTGGCTGCAGTACTAATCTGTGCGTTGTCTTTGATATGTAGATTTCTATTAGTCGTGACTTTAACACATATATACTTCCATTTCTGAAGTACTAATATTCAGATGCGATATCTTTTCAGTTACTCGCGGTGATCTGGAAGCTAAACTTAAAAAAAAAAAAAATTATGCTTATCTTTGAGCTGAAAAAATTTACAACGAACATTAGAGGAGACAGTTTTCAGGAAAAGCATGGTAGGAATTTGGCATAGTTGCGAGAATTTCAGGAAATGTACTTTAAAAGCGTAATTTGCCACTTCAGAGGAAACAATAATATTTTCCAGACACCTGTTCATCCAATAATGATAATAATCTAACTCAGGTCGTATCTGGTAAATAGAACCTTGATAAATTCCTTGAAACAGAGAAAAACACTTTTAATTAGGGACGGATTCAAATCTGGCCGATATCTCAAGCTTTTATCAAGGTCGATGCAGAGCCTGTATGCAGAGGTACTCTCGTCAACATAAAAACTCTGGATAGTTTATTCCTATGATTCCAGATTAAATAATTTAGAAAGCACACCTAGATTTTTTTTTACCCTGTTGCAGAGAAAACTTTTCTAATGATTGAGTTTACAGCGACAGATCCACGTTGTGAAATGGATCGATATTTATTGCCAACATATGTTATAAAGTCAGTTAAAAGCACAGCCAACATCTCTGTCGGCAGTCAAGTGCGTATCTCTCCTGGAGCATTACGAAGGCCAAAAACATAAACAAATTAAGAAATCTGATCCAAACTTCTTCATAAATCCAAGCTTTCATTCCCCATTTATTGAAATTTATTGAATACATTCACGCGTGAAAAATTTATTGATTGAATTTCAAGTTGCAAGGAATTCAAAGAAATTGTTTAATATAGCCATAATATTATATCGCATCTGATTTTTTTTTCTGTGGACCCATTTGCATTTCATTTATTTGTCTAGCACAAAGTGAGCTCAAGCTTGCATTTGCACCATTACTAACACCATCTGCATATGGGCCGGCCCAGTACCTCTGTGATGCTTCAGAGAAATTCCGCATTTCACGGTTTTCATGCAACGTAACGGAAGCAGATAAGTGGGATCGAAAAATGTCGCTGTGCATTAATCACTTACTCCGATATCACTGGCTTTAAAAAATTCACATCTTCAAAGTGTCCGTAAATGTGATAAAGTTAACCTTTAATTTTTATTATATATGTATCTTTTTTAAATTCAAATTCTTTTCTCTCTATATAATATACTATAGGAGAAAATACCACATTTGTAACTCCTGCATTCTGAGTTCGAAACAGAAGAAACATCCAATCAAGGAAAAAAAAAAATAAAGTGATGAAAAAGAGTGTATGTGTGGGGAGGGGGGAGGAGGAGGAGGCGTATCACAGATGTTTGATGGTGAGGAATAAATAGTTTTATGTTGTATATCTAAGCTGATGGAGCTTCAAGATTACATTATAACAGGCATTACATCTTCAAATGGCAAACATTTTGGAGGAAATTAGGCATGTAACTTTGACAGTTTTAAAGCAATTCGGGGGCAGAATTCTGTTATATCCTGTTCATACGTCATTTAGAAATGGTTACGGTAACATTTTTTGGAGAAACTACATTTTCGACCTCAGTCGACCTTTCTGCTTTTCTAAAGCTGTTACTCAGTATTGTATCTGCCGACATTTGATCGTTTTCTCAGGCACGCACACATATCAGAAATGACTCACGAACTTGACATTTTGGATTTGGTCTCGGGATTCAAATTCGTTAAGTCCTTGTTTTACAACTGAAAATAGAATCTAGGGAAGACGGGTGGTAGTGGGCAAGAAATGCTTTTGGGAACCATATTCTAATATTTACTCACTCTTCTTTTTAAACAGTTACTGAATGTCATTCAACTTTGAAAATGAAATCTATAACTTTAGATTTCCTATTATACAAGAAGTAACACTAGCCCCTCCCCCCACCTTTTTTCATAATAGATTTATATTTGTCAAAGCTATACACAGAGCCATGGTACCGGATAAGCAACTTCTTAAAACTACCTGCAAGTGAAGGGTGAAAAGGAGTAATTAGAACACTAATTTTAACAAAAAAACTTGAGAGTTGGGGGTTAATTTTCGAGCATCCAGTGACCCCCCCCCCCCCTNCCCCCCCCTTTCCTGGATCTGCCAGTAATGGAAGCTAGGATAAAAAAAACACAAAAAAACGCTTATAGCACACAACTCACTCACTGAGTCATGCAGCAGAACGGAGGAAATATCCTCAGCCATACAGTGTTCAAACAGTCACACAAAGCAAACAAAGACAAAGGGTCGCAGGCCGGTAACGTCTCATTAAAGTGGTCAATGCTGTAACAAACGTAACTGTTTCTACGTAACTATAGTATCATGTTTGTTCACAAAACAGAGGTTTTTAACTTTTCTCGGTGGGTATACCCCTTGCTGCCAGCAGGCAATCTCACGTACCTTTACTCAAAAATAATTCACCTGTGTCCATATGCATTATCCCTACGTTAGTTACCGGACAGCGGTAACCGCAGGAAACTCCCAGAACATTAGTAGTGTTCACTGTGGTTAACGCCTACCGTAAGGATTATGTACATATACGGCCACTGGTCTTAAAATATGGTCAACCAGAGATTCGTATATATATATACATATATATTGTTGATCTAGTAATTGCAGTTCGCTTTTCACGAAGGCACACCCCTGGGAATTTGCCTGAAGTAACTTTAGTGGGTTTATTTACCCCAGGATGAAAACCGCTGTCATTAAAGCACTGTTGGTTTGGATCGTTAATCTGGTGCCATTTTGTTAATGGCAAGTGCAAGACTTATGGACAGCAGCAGAAGAATGAGATTCTACTACTACCATCTGCGACGAGACAAGGCGAAATCTGAAACAATAACTGGCTCTACCATAGAGTAAACACGCATCGTTGGGAAAATGAAATTAAAAATCCAGATTACCAGTCCAGTCAGCAACGAATGAGCTGCATGTGCAACGGCTAACGGAAAGCGAAATGAGTGACCCTTCCCACTAGCAGAGGTCTATCGCAGGGATGTGCCTCTACTCTGCATTCGTCCGTCTTGATAGGTAACATTCCGTAAGATTTGAAGCAAGAGAGGAAGGTATGCTACATGCAGTCTTACTGTATTGTTAGTATAAAAAGCCTTAAACATTTTCTCAGAGAACTGTTGCATCTAAACCCCTTCGCTCCGTATGACACACGGATACGTCCTTACTCTTTGTTACAGACAGCTCTTTGAGGTATCAATACGTCCCACAAGTAGCATTCCCGCATCGTATCTGTATAAGTCTTCTTTATTTTCTTTGTAATGAACCATTCCTACTTACAAGCTAATGAGCTCATGGTAACTTTGGTGACATCAGTATTTAAAACACATGACGCAGCGTAAGGCTTAAATTCTTGAAAGTGTTCATGAATTCGATAACGTCTTAAGAACGGACCCAAAATTCTGAACGGGTTTGCAATTGACGTAACACATGGAATGTGGCCTTATTCGTCAGCACGAACGATGTTGTTGGGGGAGATACTGTCAAATGAAGTGTTAGATTTATGACCATATGACAATGAGTGTAAGGATTTTTTAGGGTGTGGGGGAAGTGGGGGGTGAGGGTAAAATCTGATTGGAGGGTGGATACTGAATGGAGGAAGGACGACTCGTTTTATGTCTCACTCACTCACTCACTCATCACTCACTCACTCACTCACTCACTCACTCACTCACTCACTCACTCACTCACGCACGCACGCACGCACGCACGCACGCACGCACGCACGGACGCACGCACGCACTCACTCACTCACTCACTCACTCACTCACTCACTCACTCACTCACTCACTGTTTCTCTAGCTCTCTGTCTGTCTCCCTCTGTGTCTCTCTCTCTCTTTCTCTCCCCCAGACTGATACATGGCTATCTGAAACTCAAATCCAGATTACCAGTCCAGTAATCAATGAAATAAAATCTTCGAATCTCAGTCCAAGGTCCGGTCAGTGAAATTACCATAGATTCTCCCAGCAATCTGCCTTGAGCCACTTGAGTAGGCTTTTAGTAAACTGCTGTAGTCTGATTCTAGTGTTCCTGCACACACCGCAACTGGTGCCGGACAACCACAGTAGTTAGTAGATGGATGGATGGATTAATGGATGGATTAATGGATGGATGGATGGATGGATGGATGGATGGATGGATGGCATGTGTGTGTGTATTAGTGAACAAATATGTGCTTGTAGGAGTGTATGAATGTGTACATTGCCTAATCGTCACGTCAATAAACATTTCGTTGGTCAGCTCAAGTTGACATGTTGTTTACTCCGACGAGTCATGCAGCACTGAGTCTCACCTCGGCAGTAAAGACATTTTTTACGTAACAACATGTAACCATGTGAAAGATCCCATCGTTAATGCGCAAGCTCTCAACTGTCTCCCCTTTTTTGCCCTTACGCCTACACTCGTAGTGCATCGATTGTGACATCCAAATTACAACACACGTTCGTGACTTATACAAGAAAGTCGTGCGTAGATTCCATAATTGTTTCAAGATTTTTCTTTTTTTTAACGGTTGTATCAGGTTTATCGTCGGAAGAGCAGTCTTTAAAATTGGATTTTTTTTTTGTGAGTGTGTGTGTGTATTGTAGTGTCAGGTATTAAATACTCTCCACCCGATCTATGCTACAATTGTACATAGTAAAGTGTGTCGGGTTCACGGATGAACACTAGGATAACGCGTGAAAGTTAGGGACGATTCAGGCAGTAGATATTAAGGATTAAATTGCTGAGAAATTTAGCATCCCTGTGGTGTAGCGGTAGCACCTTCAGACTTGTAAGCTGAGAGACCCTGCTTTGATTCCCAGGCAGGGGCATGAAATTTTCTAGTGTTAGGTTTTTTCAGCCTTTCTTCTCAAAGTTTAACATTCACAGTAATTAGGTAAAATCCCTGATGGCACACATTCCCTAAGATAATATGTAACATCGAAAAAATTATCTGACTGAGCTCGCATTCCTCCTCCTTAATAATAAAGAATGAATACTATATGCCTTGCCACCCCGTTACACAAAGTCTACAACATTTTTACTGTTATTTTACCAGACAGGATTAGTCTAGACTTTGTAATATTTTATAGGGAGGAGTGCGCAGATGTTCGGGGTTTAAATTCAGTTTGTTGTTGATTTTCACGTAGTATTGGCCTTGAGATCTGAAATATAGTAGAGCTTGGGCAACAGGCCACCCATCGGACCAAGTTACTATAGGTGTAAAATCTGATAGAAGGGTGGATATTGAAGGGAGGAAGGAAATTTCTCTTTTTTTCTCACTCCCTCACCCTCTCACTCACTCACTCATTCATTCATTCACTCACTCACTCACTCACTCACTCACTCACTCACTCACTCACTCACTCACCCTTTCACTCACTCACTCACTCACTCACTCACTCACTCACTCACTCACTCACTCACTCACTCACTCACTCACTCACTCACTCACTCACTCACTCACTCA
>JAWQUT010000158.1:335286-353638 GCA_033807755.1 Ellobium chinense
GGGGCAAGGGGATGAGGTGGAGAGACACATAATAAAAAGAAATCGCTCAGTAGATGTTTTATATCCCTCTCTCCCTCTCCTTTCCCGGTATAGTCGCGACACCGCAGCTGAATTTTGACGTCGTACACGTCGAGGGAATGCTACTTTTGGGACGTTCCGGCTGGTCTAAGACCTAATTGGAACTCTTAGTAAAGAATAAGAACGCACATGTACGTCATACGTAGCGAAAGGGTTAAAGTGCCCATTATTTCGTTCCTCTTCTTTTTTTTAAACTCTGAAAGTTATTGGATTTTGAGTTGATGAAATGATATTTTTTTTTTGCCCTCTGTTTAATGAAATGATTTTGCGCTTAAATGTTGTTGCAGCCGTTTTTGTTTCGATTCAGCCTCAAACTGAAATACATCATCCCATCACCACCATCGTCATTACCACCATCACCAATGCCACTACCACTACCACCATCACCAATGCCACTACCACTACCACCACCACCACCACCACCACCACCACCAACAACAACAACAACAACAGCAACAACAACAAAAGTGCTCTCAATTGAAGGCAGGAAAAGTTACGTGATGAGGACTCCGGTGTACAGCCATGGTTGCAACGCTATTGGCCAAAATACAAGGACATCAGTCTCAATGTATTAGAGAAAAGATACACGAGAAAAACTATAGGTAAATGTACATACAATCCACCAGGAACAACGTAAATGTAAAAAAAGAAGAAACATGACCTGTACATGGAGGTCAAAGACTCTCGTTCTTTAATACGGTTCATCGTGATGGTAACAACAGTGATGATGATAATGATGACACTGATAATATCAACGACGATGGAAATGGTGAAAAAAAAAACCAACAACACAAAAGGGCATCTATAATCAATCACGAAACAAATAAACGCACGAAAAAGTTGTCAATCCCAAATTTCAAGATAAAAATCAAATTCTGTAAAATCTATACACAAAATGTATGTCCAATAAACACCTTAATATTGGTGAAAGGCAAACTTTTATTTAAGATCTCTGTGTAAAATGTAAACAATGTTGATCATAACATCTTCACAACACGTGTATCCCACCAATCCACAATTCAAGTGACATGCATGTTTATAAGAGTTTACAGTTTTTACACAGTCAAGACTTTACATACAACAGAAGCTGGAAACTACCGAGGAGGTTATAAATACACCGAAGGGTGTACAATGACGTCACCCGTACACATTAGTAGGCCTACAGTTATTGCTTGCCCATCTTGATGAAGTCATAAACATGAAGATAAACGGTCCTGTGGCCGTAAGCATAATCCTTACGTTAGTCAACGCACTGCGGGTAACCACGGGAAACAGCCAAAACATTCATAGTATTCACTGTAGTTAACGCAATACGTTAATTTACGCAAGGATTATGCTTACGGCCACTGGCATCTGATACTGGACCATGGGGTTTGGTTATGCTTTTCTGTTTTGTTTTGCTTTTTTGTCCCAAGCTCGTTAATTGCGTGGTATAAATGTTAACTTGTTAGTGCTCCCGTGCATTTGGCTTTGTTTCTAAGGTGCAAGGATATGATATCTTCATAATTCGTATGTCGCCGAGCTTTGTTGCTTATATTTATGTCAGAATTCATTAGTTACGGAACTGCATGGCGCTGCGAGCTTTCATTTTAATCTACACCTTTCAATTCTGATGTTGTTTTGTTTTTTTTCGCCCCAGTGCTGTTTGAATCAGTCTCGTCATGAAGATTATAAACCTGTACATTAGCCAAGAGCACACGAATGAATCACTCTGTTTACTGAACACAGTAAAGTCCACTTAACCGCAACCCCGTTAGGATATGGTTATATGGTTTAAATGAGTTGCGATTATCCAGCGTGACTTTTATAGAAATATAATACTTTATTATCTGGAAAATGTTGCGGTCAAGTGGAAGATACGATTATCTGGATTACGATTAAGCGGAGCTGACTGGTTATGATACCATGAAGACATGAGTTCACAATGCCCGACGTCATGAGCACACTTCCTGCCTAATCATAACCTCCTGGGGAACACTCATAAAGCAATATTGTAGCCACAGCTTCTTTGCAGCTGAGGAAACAAAGTCACATGGAATGGCCTGGTATATACAATAATTATAAGAATTAATACTTGAGTTGAAATACATCGGTCAAGCGAGTGCCACCCATCATTCACACATGCACACACACGCATGAATTAAAGATCACTGACCCTGCTCTATATAAATCTGATCGTCAGAGTTTAAAGCGATTTAACAAAAAAAAAAAAAAAAAAAAAAAAAAAAAAAAAAAAAAACATAGTGCAGTGATTAGCTCAGCTGAACTCGTGGGCACTCGACATACTAGGCTATTAGAAATGCAATTCATCCTTAGGATGCAAATTTATATCTTGTACCCATTCCAGGTTAAAATTATGACGACTGGTGTTCTTAAAGAATACGTCAATATTTGATTATAATCTGCTTCTACTAATACATGACGTGTAGCTTAAGATATCACTTACGAGACATCTCATAAGGGAACATGCTATACCATAACTACTGCATTAGCTTAGTCCGAAATATCACGCACGAGACGTCCAATAAGCAAGCGTATTGAAGGTAGCATCACTATCGAGACATCTCATAAGCGAAGCCACTACAATTTCCCTACGGGGTAAATAAAGTCGTATTTATTTATTATTTTATATTTACTACATTAGCTCAGCCTGAGATATCACTCACGAGACGTCTCATAAGCGAACGTAACGGACTACTACATTAGATACATAGCTTAAGGTACAGCTATCGAGACATCTCATAAGCTAACCTACCAGGGCTGCTACCACTACATTAGCTTAGCCTGAAGTATCACTGACGAGATGTCTCATACGCAAACTACTACTATTACTACAAACAGATATAGACTAGCGTGAAGTACCTCTGTCGAGACTAAGCGAACTTGCCAGTTTGCTGCTAGATATATAACCCGAGGCTTCACCCACGAGACATCTCATAAGCCAATCTACCACTATATAACTTAGGGTATCGCTGACGAGGCGTCTCACTGGATCACCTGTCAGGCTACTTCTATTACTACATTACACATTACCACTACCAAACGTGTCATGAGCGAACGTACTAAGCTAATACGACTACATTACCTATAGCTAAACGCATCACCACGAGATGTCTCTCAAGTGGATGTCCCATGGAACTACTATTACATTAGCTATAGCATAAAGTAACGCTCACGAGACGTATACGTAGAAAAGCACTAACCTACTACTATTACATTACATAGAGCTTAAAATATTACTCACTAAACAACTAATAAGCGAATATCCAAAACAATTACAACTGTTAGGTACAGAATAAAGTACCAGTCACGAGAAGTGTCACAAGCGCGCTTTTTCTACTGGACTTCAGGAGGCAGAGCTGAATTCAGGTATGAAGATGCCAAAAGCATAGAAATATGCAATTTTAAATAGTCCCTAAAAAATCAGAAAACTGGCCATGGGGAGGGAGGAAAGGGGTTGGATTTGAATTTCAAAGGCTTAGATAGGTGCAGATACATTTGTAGACTCAGAATAAGTGAGGTTTAGCCACTCAAGTATAAACTTTGTGGTTGTTGCTAGGTGGGTAAGGTTACCCTGTTTACTGAGTGGAAAGGCCTAAAATACTAGGTAGCCTGCTTCACTGCCTGAGTTCTCAAAGTCTAATTGGTTTAGGGGCAATTTTCTTTGTGTCAAAATTTGGAGGAAAGGCTTAACAACATGTTTGGAAAGTATTTTGGCTTGGGACCCCTGGATAAATTAATGAGAGGTGTAAAACTTTATATAACCAACAATTAAAAAAAAACCCCAAAACACTGGCATCTTCATATCTGAAGTATAATTTACAAGCTGTCTATTAAGCGAACCCACATGGCTAAAACCACCAATATATTAGATTAGCTTAACGTATCCCTTACGAGATTCTTATGAGAGAACCAACTACTTACTACGACATTAGGTATATCTGAAATAGTTATGCGATTTGCCTACCGTCTCATGCGGAAATCAACTACTATGAGTTTACTACATCAAGGAAAGTTGAAAGTACCTTTCACGAAACGCCTCTTGACCAAATCAACTACTACATTAAGGCACAGCTGAAGGTATCACTCACAATTCGTGAGCGAACCAATCACTAAAACTACACTGAAATATAGAATCCAGTTGAAGGTATCACTCATAAAAGAACACACTCCTCCTACTTTAGATGTAGCTTAAGGTACCATTTACAAGACGCTTCATGAACAAATCTTGCACCCTTTCTCCTTTTAGCCACGTACAAGTTTTCAGATAATTCAAATATGAACTTTCTACATAAAGTAAATGGATAACTAGAGCTATTATAGTCGCAACTTTTGACATGCTCTAGAGGAGGTATTAGGCAGGGTCGACTGTTTCATGTAATAGGGCAATACTGGAGTGCTATATAGCGCCTTTTGTGAATATCACATTTCTTACACACACTCACATACTAAATGACCAAAAAAACAAAGGTGTACTTATTTCAACGTTAAAAATATTCAATAGTTTTATGCAGCTGAAGTTTGGCACACATAGCAAATGGACATTGCTATTGTTGCAGATTTAAATATCTAAGTGCTATGGAGATTCTCATCAGAAAACTTTATATCCAAACAATATCATAACCGGTGTGCATATATAACACATTGGCTCCGACATTTTTTTTTTCAGAGACTGAGTTTTTGATTTTTTGTCCTTGCTGTGACAAAAGTATAGTACCTAGATCAATGAAACTTGCAACAGTTGCAGATTATACCTTGAGGTATTTTGACATTAAGGTATTTTTTTTGGCTTTCCGATTTATAATTCTAACATAAAACACACAAAAAATATGAACTCAGTTCAAAGTTAAACAACATCAGCCATTCGAATCTTATGCATGCAACTGATTTTTAGCAATATGTTAGCAGTGTAGACTGTTTATTAATGCTGCAGATTTCGAATATCCAGGAGCCACACCTCTGTCTCGGATAAATGCTTAAAAACACAAAATAAAAATTGCAGCCTAAATAAAGACAATATTTTTACTAGCTGATGGTCTTGCTGGCTAAAGTAATCGAGATTTAACCCTTTTTGCCTAATAGATATTACGTATAGCTTGCAGACGGAAAGAAGGACTTCAATCCTAAAAATAAATAACAATAATAATCATAATACTATATTACATTTATGTAGCGTTTAATCCAATGATAGGCTCTGAGCGGTTCCTACAGCGCTCAAAGTATTTCAGCCCTCTTTGATTATAGAATCGAATATCATAAGTGTTATCATTATCGATCATATCACACAAATAAGGTCAAATATGCAAACTTCAATCCTGGATTAATAAATAAGTTGAACATCAAAAAGCCACAGCTTAGGTCATCACAATCTGCATGGACCTAAGATTTTTTATATGAATGCTATATTGAATTCTATTTTTTTTACACACGAATCAAAAAGAAATTTCTGTTTCCATTGTGTGGCTGTCAGAATTGGCTTGAAACTCAGCTCTGAACAATAGGATATCAATGTTTGCCAGTGTAGGATTTAGACCCTAAGCTATATAAAAATTGGAAACCCTTGTCAAGAACGGCTTTTTCTAGTCGAGTGTAAACATCCAGTTGAAAGCAAACACCAATAACTATAATGTGTAGTTTCTGAAATGAGACCTTCTGTGTAAACTCTTACTAAAGGTTTTCAAGTTTTATGTTGCTTAGAACCTCACCAAGCTTAAATCCGGCCCTGGGAAACACTGATATCCTGTTGTTCTGTTACAAGCCAGTTCTGGTGATATTATAGAAATTAATTTGAGTTTCCTTCCATTAAAGAATGAATTTGGTCTTTTTATGCTTACAAAATTAGTTTAATGTGGAATACTGCGCTAAACGCCAACAGGAGATGACAGCAGGTAGTGTTGATGAGAGCGGTGATAGAATGTAACATCTGAAGCAAAATCTTCCTTTGATATTTTAATGCAAACAAAATTACTGCTGTTTAGTAACAAGCAGTGGGTATATAATACATAATAATACGTTGAAAAAAAATCATTGGAATAGCAGAGAGAGCCTGTCAGCCCGTTGCCACCTGGAACGACTAGGAAGCGTCCGCTGCTAACAAGCTTAGTGTGATTTCTTGACAATCGAGGACTTTGGCATTCTAACGATCAAAGCCGTGAATTCTGAGAATTTGATGAACTGTTAAATCTAAAGTGCATTTCCAAAGCTGATATTATTACAAGGCGTCATCTAGTGGAGCAGCGTGGCCGAATGGTCACGGTGTTGGACTCAAGATTTAAAGATCTGGGGTTGATTCCCTACCTCGGACATGTTGTTAGTGCCATGAGAAAGCATTTCATTCACATTTCCTTCAGTCCATCCGTCTGTAAAATGACTATCTAGCTATAGGCAGTGGAAGATATTGTCAGAATGCTAGTGATCAGAGCCTACAAATGGTATCGGCGCTGTATGCTCTCCAGGGAGTTGAGAAGTCCTAGAGTGATCAGCCCCGCTGGGGTACTAACAGTGTGAAGTAGCGTGAGCAGGCATTCGCCTAGATACGAAACTTATCAAGTGTGATATTAGCCGAAGGTCCCCGAGCTATGTCTATAAAAACGCATATACTTACTCTAAATATTAGATTTCTCCATCACGTTCGAAGTACACGTAGTCCATTTGGGAGTCAGCGCAATAATTCCAGCGCCGCTGTTAAGTCTAGAAGCACTACTGGAAGTCTTTATTTATCCCGCATGTTAAATGACATCAGCGGTTCCTATTACATCTCCTCTATGTTATGCTACTGAAATTGGCAGAGATACAAGTAGAGAAAACACCATTCGCAAGTCAATGCATTATTTTCATTCTCTTCCACACCAGTCGCGGGGGCCATCTTGGCTTGCCTAGAGGCTGATACTTCCTTATCTAAAGAAGGGGTGTGGCTTGCCCTTTCGCGACGCCACAGAGACCAAAGGTGCGTTTTTTGTTTCTTTGTCTCGCTAGTCACAAACAGCCAATGAGCGGAGTTTAGACGCTTTGTATGTGGATCGTAGACGTTAGTTAGAATAAAACAATTTACAAGTTGCAATCTATGGGTGGCCAGACTTGTCTTGGCTCTTTCGGACTTTTGGCTCTTTTTAAAAGCCCTTGGCTCCCAAAAAATGACTGGCTCTTTGGCTCTTTTTTGGCTTTAGGTCAAAACTGACCTTCTTATATAACAAGTACCTGCACTTCTCTTAACTTTGGAGACATGGTTCGGCTCCCTTTTGGCTCTTTTTCACATGACATTCGATTCTACTCGAAAAAAAAAAAAGTCTGGCTGCCTTTATCAGAAGCTCACACAATGGCGACATTCATTTGTGGTTTCAAATTTGCGATTGGCACAAATTAATTTCCTGTTATATGCGATCTCCGAGTAATCTGAATGCTATTGAATGAGGCAGAGATTTAAATAAAGCAATGACCGCCAGCAAGTCAGTGTTTGTCTCCTGTCGCTTCCGCATCAGTCGCAGCCATCTTGGCTTGCCTATTGATTGCAGCTTCCGCTCTCCTAGGGACGACCCTTTTCGCACTTAAAATAGGATCAAAGAAGACCAAACAAACGCAGCCCAGCATTGCAGACAGCTCCATGTTACGTCTTCCTTTTCCTAACGCTGAAAAGTCAGCTGAAGCAAAGACAAATGATGATAACAGGGGAGATATAAGCCGATTCCCAGATGATGCTGGACATGCTGGCATGCTAACACAAACAGATGTCCAGGGATACCCCTATACTTAGGAGTTGAATTATTGTGCTGATTCCCAAATGGACTATTTCGAAGGTGATGGAGGAATGTAATACCAAGAATACTAAGAGCTTTTACAAGACACAACCCGGGAATATCTAGATCACGCTTTTTATGATCTTATTAGCACTTTAATGACTTGATCTCAATGATTTCACCTAGTGCTTGGGCATTATGCATTGCAGCGATCATCGTACGATATCGTATGTTCCAGTCCCGGGCCATATTGATCGTCGCATGACATCGTGTTTTCATTCTTATGTGCTCTGATGGTAAACGCACACTGTTCATCACTGGCAGCCATATTGGTCCTAATACATCATCATGGTAAGGGTTAAATATTTACAGCTCCCTTTAAAAAATATGTAAAAGGAGAATAACAATCCCTACAGCAGGTGGCAATGGGATAAACTTCCAGTGACTGATTCACAAAACATACAAATTTTCACAAGATTTTGACAAGTGGTCCTTTCTGAAAATTTTGTTGAGCAGATGTTTACTTCGAGCGTAGCAGCTCACGTCTTCATTGGCTGACTTCCCAGGGGGCTTGGCTTTCAGTCTGATTTGTGAAACCACGCCCACCAGCAGCTCGTCCACGTTATGGTTGAGGACCACGGATGTCTCGATGTACTTACAGTCGTAGGTCGTGGCAACGCTCTTGGCCTCTGTAATGGTAATGAGAGTGATAGATAATGAGAGTGATTGATAACACCGTTAGCCAATATAAATCCAGTAGAGCACATTTAATACGGCCACGCTTAGTACGTAACAAGGAGTACTGAGTATAGTATGTTTGGTCCGGATTTTCCTTCTTGGATGGTTAGTACGTATTTTTATTAATGAATACAGTTGGTTGGTTCCAAGGGGTTCGCATTATCCATTGTAGTTATCTTCGTCTGATAAAAGCAGTAAATGCAGTAGAAGCTTAGGACCCTGCGCAAATCCATAATTTCAAGCTTGTGATGTGTGCGAATTGCGTAAAGTTTGATATCATATATTAAAGGAAATTGGAAGCTTGGGGCAAAAACAATACAACAATATATGGGTGTTTCAAGTATAGGAAGTTCGCGGTCGTGAGATCTTCCTTCGCTACGTATGATGTCCATGTAAGTCCTCATCTTTTGTTATGAACAGCTCTTAGGCGTCCACAATATCCCAGTAAGTAGGGTTCGCTTGTCTGTTGACAGCTTGCGCATTAACGATGGGATCTTCTACCATCGTAAGAACTGCATTAGTGCCTTAGTGCTGAATGCACCCTTAGTAGCGTTCAACTTGCAGAATTAATGTAATTTTTACGATGGTAAGAGATCCCATCTCGCGCAAGCTCTCAAGTGATGTTTTCGGACGTTTTATTTCCTGTGTAATGAGTTGGCTGCGGGTCATGAGAGCGACATTCACGGTTGATTAAGCAGAGGTGGGTTGTGAGAGCGACTTCGCCGCCCCCATGACAGAATCGAATACACCAGATATCGCATAGCATAAATTCATTCATTTTATGAATACCAGCTTTTTGGACTTTAATAGAAGTCACTATTTGTTCACTAACTTGAGCAGACCTCAGATGAGTTGGTTTTTTTTTCTTCCTGTCACTCAGTACAAATATAGTTTAGTGTTTATATAAACTTCTTAATATGGTGAAGTGTTTTATTCTCTACAAAAACAAAATTACACTATATAAAGGCATTTAAACTAATATGTGGCACGGCAGACAATGGAAGTTGTGGAGACGAAGAAGGGGGCTCCTTGTCTCATCATTTATAACTACCGCTTTGCCATTTTAAAATTTTCAACTGGAACATTACATTAATATTTTTATTTCGGCCTCATCAGAATAATTATGGTGAGACGGTCCAAAGCCCGTTAAACGCTGACGGAAAATGTTTTTCAAGACGGCTGCGGGCAATGAGAGCGACATTCACGGTTGATTATATCGAGTACCAGACAAACCAGAATCGACTTTAACCGCCTGAATGCCTCGGGCAGTTTCTTTGAAGTGACCAAACAATAGAAGTCCGATTGTCGCTCTCATGACCTGCTCCGAATGAGTCATTCCTACTTACAGGCTAAGGAAGCGCTGGTAATTTGGTGATAACACTAATTAATAAACATGACGTATCGAAGTGTTAACCCTCNCACACACACACACACACACACACAGACACACACACACACACACACACACACACACAAAATCTGTGACGACTTCCTCCGTTAACTTCAGAAATGGAAAGCTATTGTCCACAGGCCAAAGAGAAAGAGAGGGAGGGTGCGAAAGGGATAGAGTGAGAGAGAGTGACAGAGAGAGAGAGGGGGAGAGGAATAGTGTCTCTGACAGAAAATCACAGAGAGCATTGTATGGTATGGTATGGTATGGTATGGTATGGTATGGTATGGTATGGTATGGTATGGTATGGTATGGTATGGTATGGTATGGTATGGTATGGTATGGTATGGTATGGTATGGTATGGTATGGTATGGTATGGTATGGTATGGTATGGTATGGTATGGTATGGTATGGTATGGTATGGTATGGTATGGTATGGTATGGTATGGTANGGGGTTGGGGGGGGGGCGCTTATGCCAAATGAAAATCGTATTTGATCCTTTTAAAATCTACTATTTTAGTACGTGTAATATATTCATACTCTCTCCATGTTATTAACCGAGCAAATGTACTGATATGGTACGAAAAGAACCACTCTTGTGAAAAAGGGGAGAGAAAAGAAGAGGGTTCAGGTTGGATGGGGGGGGGGGGAGAGCGGGAGGAGAGGTTAAAAGCCCCTCCCAACTCCTATATCCGCCACTGTGACCAAGCTTTAGAACCAACTCCCGAAATTACCTGAAAGACCAAATCGAAGGTCGACGGGTGATCGGTAAACTGACCTTCTTGTAGTTTCTATTTGTCACTGGGCGACCCCACTTAATGACATTTAAATCTTATAAAATCTTTGCCAGTTTCCGGAGAGAGGTGAATCCTCACGTAACAGGATTATAAAAGCCATACTGGATCTTCATCCCAAAGACCTTTTGTCAGCTGCGGGTTAAGCGAGTGAGTAGGTGTGGATGGAAAGTCCAGGCAGAAAGTCGGACGGATAGAGAGACGGATGGATAGAGGGCAGCAGGGAAGGATGGACGGAGACTCAGATAGACAGAGAGGTCGGCAGACAGTAGGCGGGCGGGCGAACAGGCAGGCAGACTGGCAGGCAGACGGATAGACGGTCGATTTGCAAGCACATAGAGAGATAGACTGAGACAGACAGAGAGACAGACAGACAGACAGACAGAGACAGACAGACAGACAGATATAGATAGATAGATAGATAGATAGATAGATAGATAGATAGATAGATAGATAGATAGATAGATAGATGCTGTGGCGCCTGATAGGACTTTATGTTTTGTCTCTTATATTGTGCTGAAACAGGACATTAAAATCTTGTGTAACCAGGACAAAATTAGCCGACAGCGGGACTTTATCTGATAAAATTTGGAAACTAGATTATCAACTTCCAGGAATAAAGTGAGCTTCACTGATGTATGACAATTAGTATGAATAGAACGGAGAAAGTAAAACCCGGCAAAAGGAGTTTACGGAATCAGATTATATCTAACTGGAATAACTTACAACACGAAAGTTAAGAACAAAATGAAATGAAACAAACCTATGGCTGTTTTCAGCAACACTCATTACAAAGTCCCATAAAAAATAATTTCAGCGTCAGATATATCCGTTAATTAACAACAACAACAACAACAACAACAACAACAACAACAACAACAACAACAACAACAAACTAAGACTCCTCCCCTTTCCTTCATTTAAAAAAAAGAAGGAGGGAATCCTTCAAATTTATAATAGAGGGAAAACATCCTGAAAATGTCAACTTCACCCACATAACCCCGATGTTAAAAGGATAACTCGTGACATCTGTGATCTGATAATAATATACTTGAACATTATGCAGACAGACATGGGAGTCGGACTGATCCTCTAATTATGTTGGATGGCGCTGTTCTGTATGACAAGCACATTTTAAAGTCGAAGAGGTTTAAACACATTTTATGTGAAAATGAAAGTAGAAAAGATGCCTGTTATGTTCTGTCTAGTGCTCTGATGAAACCTGGTAAGAACGTGAAACTTAAAATTTGAGAAATACTGAAAAATATTTTGGTCAGTAGTTAGGATTGACCTATTTGACCTGCTGGGATTTCCGAGAATTAAATAAGGCGTTTTTAAACATAGAAAAAAGTATAACACAGCAACAAGCCGATTTGCGAGTGACTCAGTTTTGACCAAAATAATAATGAAAAATATACTAGCCTTTTTTAGATGTTTGAAGACATCACCCTTGGCTTCCCTTATATCTTTTATATCTCGCCCTGAACGCAATATCTAGGGACTCTCTTATCAAATACATGGTTTGCAGTTGTAGGTAGGATTAGGAAAGAACACACACAAAGAGTTCCTAAATAATGATATTTATAATGTTTAGAAACTGTCCCAAGGATGCTGGCTTTTTCCCCTCACCCACCAAAAGGTATTGGGTTTGTTTTTTTTTGGCGCAATCTACGTAGGTATCCCATCCCCTTTTGGGCGCAGTCTACATAGGTACCCCTAACTATCCTTTTGCCGCAATCTTCAAAAGACAGATATATGCGGCGTTAAGGCCATTAGGGTACTACAGTAACAGCTCCTACATATCAAAATGAATATCATCGAATTTATTTTTAATACTTCCTGACGTTAATGTCAATAACAGACCACACCCAGTTATTATGTATGCACGGTCATACAGCCAATGCAAAGCCTTAAAACCAACAATCATTATTTCCCCTTTCCACTTTTCATTGTAACAGAAATGCGATTGGCTGATACAGTCTTTTACACTTGCTTTCATTGGCTCATGCATCTTTCACTCTGTAATCGAGATTTGATGACGCAAGCACACAACTAACCTACGTAAACCTAAAGTAAACTTCGTTCAAGTTGACTATATAAAAATGGTCTATAGCACTTACTTGGCGCATTGCTTCTTATAGTTTCGCACCAGTTGCCTCCAAATTCCCAATGATCTATACACTTATTACTCGTCCATTGACAAATCTAAAACGCATGCCTTACTTTTTAGTGGGTATGTCCCGAGATCTAGGCTGACATTTCATAAAACATTACTGTTGAAAATGAACCGGTGTCCCATGGACTTCTTTCATAACAGATTCTTATCCGAGTCACTTCACTAAGATCTTCACTAGCTCGAATCTGAACTCAGTCGCACGTTTCCCATCGGGTCTCTGTTTTTCGGAATTTCATGGATAAACATTTTCATATTGCATAGAGACTTTGCAGACCACTAGTTTACTTCCCCTCGAACACTACGGTAAAGAGAACTGTTATAAAGACGTCTAGTATTTGAAATATGCAGGCAGGGGCGTTAAGTAGTGACGTTATTTTTCAGAATTTCACGACTAAAACATTTCATACTGAATAGAAACTTGGCAGAACGCTAGTTTATTACCCCTCCAAAAGATCCGTAAGAACAAAAAAAAAATGTTAATTTAAAACGTCTAGTATTTGAAATATAAAAGCAAATCCATCTAAATCGAGGAAATGTTTACGTTCATTGTAGGCTTGCCATTCAACGTTAATGATAGGATTTATGAGCTTTTTTTTTTTTTTGGCCCGAGCTCCTTAATTCCGTGGTACTGATGTTAGTATGATTAGTACTTCCTTTCAACTTTTATTGTCTTTTTTTCTGATTTTTATAGGTCACATCACATCACAACTGTAACAGCATCAAAACAGTTGCGACATTAAACAGAGTGACTTAGCTTTTCAGCATGCTTGTTAGTACAGTATTCCTATTATAACCCCCGATCTTTTCCTAGAGTCAGAGGCGGAGCTCTTCCCGCATACCCTGCTCCAAACAGGGAGCCACCAGGTTAGTGTGTGTCACCTTTTAAAAAAATTCCCCAAATCACAAGGGGACCGAGTGGTGACTGTTAGTTACTATATTTGCTACATCCTATTAACTTAGTTACCGGAAACAAGGACAGCTATAGACAAACAAAGTGAAAAATAAGGGTACCAGGATTTAGATAGAGCTTCGAAATATAAAAACATAAATGTTGTGTAAATAAATAGATTAAATTACTAAAGTAAATACGTAAATGGAAAGATAGAGAAATAAATAAATAAATAGATAAATAAATATATTTTGTTGGCTTGCCATTCAACGTTAATGATAGGATGGCGCAGCTTCAATCAATTTATTGAGAGTGCTTTCTCTGTAATCATACAGTCAGGTCTTCTAGGATCCAAAGAATACCGACCTGTAGATGGACATGACCCTGAGTTACAAACAAACGAAGAAAAAGAAAACTTTTTATTTGCTTTGAAAACTGAGCTCAACCTTCTTTTTTTTCCTTTGATCTTGTCAGCTTTGTCAAAAAACAAATCTTCTCACTTTACAGCATGTCAGCATGGCTTTGGTTTATTTCCATAATAAGAACTAAATTTCAGGGGAACGTTCTTTCTTCTTCTCTTACGCTCCCACAATAATCAGCATCACCACCACACCATCAACGAATGTGTCTTGATGATAGAGTAATACGTGTATTGAAATTGTCACAATGACAACTAGAAATAGTAATCATAATGAAGTGTATACATCTCTTATCCAGGCCAAAGTCCATTCATGTCATATTATATTATCATGGTTTCAGGCTGACCAGATCCTTCAATGACATTCTTAACCCCTTGGAAACATAAAGAGCTGCTGTCTTTTACACGCGCTGATCACTAAAATTCTGATAATACCTGTCACTGCCTGTAGCCAGGTATTCGTTTAACTGACCGGCAGACTGAGAATAATGTGAATGAAATCACACAACGACACCAAGAAAGAGTAATCATAATGAGCTTCATTAATCTCTCATCCAAGCCAAAGCCCGCTCACGTCATTTCATAATACCATGACCACAAGCGGACCAGATCCTTCTAGGACATTCTCAACTTTCTTTTGGTAACATAAAGAGCTGCTGTCATTCACAGGCGCTGATCACAAAAATACTGACAATATCTTTCACTGCCTGTAGCCAGGTATCTCATTTATTGACAGGTGGACTGAGAATAATGAGAATGAAATCCTTTTCCGAGGTATTTAAGACATGACCATGGCAGGTATCGAACCCACGACTTTCAGATCCCGATTCCAAAGATATAACCATTTAGCCACACTGCTCCATATCAGAAATTACTGAGCACCCATCATCACATCCACAACGATAATTGCAGGTTTGTGACACCTATTAGAAGGGCAAATCACTCATAGTGTACAACCCAATTAATCCGCTAATCTATAAAATCCCCCTTTTTTGGGGCCCTGCCAGCCAGTGTTAGGGTGTAGAAATGTGTAAAATGACCTGTGATCTAAATAAAGCATCCAATTTTAAAGTTTCAGGTACAATTTGAGCCTTCTAGATAAAAAAATAAAATGTGTAGACCTATGTATTCGCACGCGGTCAAAACCAGCCAAATGAAAATTTGGGGACCAAATCAGAATTTGAGGTGATCTTTTTCAAAAGACATTTGTGAAAAATTTTGGGCGTTGACCCCCCTTTTTCTTCCCGTTAAAAGATCGGGCAAAAGAAGTACTTTAACCTCCATGGAAGAAATTTCCCCAAATCACAGTGGTATATTTAGAATAACGCAAAATGTTAATAGGGCCAAAAGAAGAAAAAACAATAGGTGTCAAAGACCTGCAACAGCAACAAGAACGTTAACCACGCACCCACCCAAACTCACAGCAACATTTAACATGAGAGAACTTTTATCACAAACTGACCTTGCTAGACAGAAAAAAAAAGGGACGGAGAAAGACAGAATTTTCAGTAAATTATGGAGTGAAAATAAAATACTGATAGAAAAACACCCACACTAAACATTTAAACCAGTTTTCAGACACTGCGGAGATTTGTATTTCACTTCTAAATATGTAGCCTGAAATAACAAAAAAATAATGAAAAACAAGTGAGTGACGGCTTAAAATGGATAGGTCAGGGACAGAAAAAAAGAGAAATGTACACAGGAGTAGGTGGTAGGTGGGCGTGGTTCAAAAGGAACAGAAGACAATGGGCACATTAACAAGAGGAAAGGTAGTGAAGTACATATTATTGTCCATATTTGTAACATCGAATACAATGGAAATGGACTTGTGAACTGAACTGACAAAGTAAAGGAAGGGTCGCGATTTTTTCTTCTTTTCAGCCATAAATGCTTCGATACTTCAAGGTTTTGAAATGTGAAAGAATCGATACCTCTTCCCTTTGCACCACAATGCATCAAAAACGCATTTGTTGCCCATGTTTACCAAATTGAGGAGGGGGGGGGGGGGGGGAAAAANGGGGGGGGGGGGGGTGAAAATACAGCAGGATGCTGATGATGACGTTTCAAGGTCCCAGCCCAAAATGTGTTTAAGTGTTTCTGTCTGTGGAATTTACCATGTTGATTACATTTTGCTGAAGCAATACACGCACGACCAAACTGTTCTAGAAGAAAGCAAACCTCGATTTTGTATCTTTGTAGCCGAAAACAAACTACGTCAATGCACCCGTGGACAAATGGAAGACAAATTAAGTTGTGTTTACAGGAGTTACAACTTTCCCGTGTCCAATTTTCTGAATGTTTACTTCAGTTGTTGTAGCTGTTTACCTAGACAAACTGTGGTTAGACTGTGAGATGGCGTTTTACCAACTCTTTGTTACTTGCTGCTGTAGCAAACATCATTGTTACTCGAACAACTCCATAAATGCTGCGTTCCACGGAAGCCAGCGAAGAATCACTTACTTTAAGGGACAGGGGTGGATATTTGTTCCACAGTCTAAAAAGTTCACATATTTTGTGAAAAACTTGAAACCGCTCATATTTTCCTTCCTCCTGCCCATATCTGCGAAAACGCAACTTGAAATATAGGGATTTTTGGTCCTGCGTATGCCGTCATTACTTATAATATATGACGTCATAAGCGACAAAAGCTAGCAAACTATTGTTACGTACGCAATGCTCAACTGTTTGGATCAATCTTCCCTTAGCCTATTCTCGCTTTTTGATCTCACGCAGCACGAGTGACGGCGGCTAGCCCAGGGTGAGGATCCAACATTTCAGTAGTGTTTTCTCAGAAACTGTCGACCGAGAGGAAATATATAGGCAGTTTACATTAAAAAAAATAAAAATCATGAGGACTTATTATACTGTGAAGCGAACAACTACCCCTGTCTCTTTAAGTGTTCCTGTTGTTGTCCGCTTGTGTATTCTGCCAGCTTGCAACGTCTGGCTGCTCCTTTATATCCACCAATTTCCGACATCCGCTCTAGGGAGTGAACCGAACAAACAATGAACTTGTTGTTTCTTGAAATATCCATTCGGATACAATAGAGAGTCACGTCTAGATGTTTGCGCCAAAATCTCGGTTGATGTGCTCCAGCTTTAGTGCACGTGTACTCAACCATAATGCACTTTTAGTGACAAAAGAAGTTTGGAGTGAACGGACATAATCAGATGTTCGTAAGGAGGAGATGAGAGGAAGAAAGTGCTCAAGAGACCAATGAACAGAAAAGAAGAGAGGAGGGGAGAAGGAAGATATGGTGAGATATAGATTCTGTTTGAATATACAGTATATATATTAAGTATTCATTTAATAAGAATGCCTTGCTATTATGTATGAATTTCAAAAGAACCGGTTCATTATTACTCTATAGTATTTCATTATTCAGACGGACCTTGATATCACGTATACTTCAGTTCTAAATGTACATCTTCCATGCACCAAGGAATACTTTATATCGAGAATCTACGGTATTTCTTAACTCCAGCCAAAACCCCAGATAAACATGATTCTCTTTTGCTTCGCTCTCTGTGTGTCAGAAAAGGAATTCGTTATAGCATGTGGGAACATAAACATACTCCAGTGAGTGATCCTGTCAGAGTGGTAAAAAAAAAAAATTGGGCACCTCAAAGCCGCCAATCTGTAAACTAACCGAACTCTATCACAGCCAATATTTCCTAAACAGTGCCATGATAGCCAATTTATAACGTTCTGTTTATATTTAAGATACAGTCTACTAGACCTAGATACTTTTTAACTCCGTTGCAAATTTCAGATGACGTAGATCTAGTCCAAAAATACACATTGTAGGATGCAGCTAACTAGATAATAGAAGGGCATTATCATAGTTCGCATTACAGTAAAAATCTCTTCCTGAATCTCGAATAAATGTGAATTATAATGCAGCTTACATACATTATGCATCCCTTCTTGACAGATCTTGTACAATCAGCTTGAAGTGTCATACTGGTTGGTTGGAATTTGGTGGTACGTCTATATTCCATTGACAGGTTGCCCAGTTCGGAGACTTCCATACATCCCAAGAACATCAGGCACAAATGTTTATTAGAATTGAGAAAAAAAAACACAAAAAAAACAAAAAAAAAACAAAACAGAGAGGAGGCCGGGGGGGG
>JAWQUT010000158.1:365074-407467 GCA_033807755.1 Ellobium chinense
CTAAATAGTGCCTGGTAAAATAAAGTAAAATGGACACAGATTCCCATGATATCAAAAATTCCCCCCTGGAGCCCTTATTACTGGAAGCAGGGCATGCCAAAAGAGGGAAAAGGAGAGATGAAATATACCCCCTAAAGTACAATTACAGGCCTGTAACCTAAGGAGAACTTACTCTGGCCATGTCGTCTCAAGCTATGGCCATGAAGTGTCAGCTACTTTAACTTAAAGGCCCGCCCGGCGTGCTCTACTGGTGGGTTCAGCTTCGTCCGATTAACAAAGTTTCAAACGTTTCAAGGTAAACTTCAGCGTGGTAAATAGGCATGGAACAGATCAATCAATCAATCAATCAATCAATCAATCAATCAATCAATCAATCAATCAATCAATCAATCAATCAATCAATCAATGCCCCGGCGACATCCCAGTCCATATCCGTCATTTCACATGGCAGCCCCCGCCACGTTTTAAAAGCCAGATCTAACCATTAGATATTGTGGACAATCACAATCATTTTGTGTCTCTCAGAACCAAATATACATCTAGACAGTCTGTCACTCAGAAGTAATAAGTTTATTACTGTTATCTCCCTTTCACGTTTATTGTCCTTTTATTTTCCAGGTTATCGAACAGGTATATCAGCGTGTATTTCGCAACTGACAATGAACCCTGAAGGATGAACGTTTGGGTCGTGGCGCAAAGCCAAGGACGGACAATACCTAATTAAATACTGCAGCCTGTGAAGATGAGATTTATTCGCTGGACTGTGAACTGTGTCTCTGTTTAAAAAAACTAACTGAGGTGTCCCGGCGCCGCCTGGGAATGAGCAAAGGAAGGTAGCAGCCAATCTCATCTTACATCTGCAGGCATTCATACTAACCATCATCAAGATCACTGTGAACAGATCTTTCAAAAAATTCGGTCTCAGAACGCCAATTTGGCAACCCTTGTATACAAATCTCACAGGTAAATCTGGCCAGTGATGACATGCGCACGCTGCAGGCCGCAACAATAGAATATGTGGAACGCAGCAGTCTGAGTTTCACAAGCTTTATTCACGACACAAACCATATTAAAAGAAGATACTTCAATGTCACCCGGACTATCAAAACCTTGGGTTGAAATAGATTACTTTTAGAGCAAAAGAAACTTGGGTACAAAATTTCACGCAATTAAGGGGGAGAAACAGCCGCGGAATTACTTTTCACAAACACGAGGGAGTTTTTTTTTTAAGTAAAAAATGCAGATAAGATTTATTGGTATCGAATATTAATTTGTTTTCACATTATAACCTCCGAAATGTTTTAAAAGCCAGATCTAGCCAGAAGATATTGTGGGCTATCACATTCATTTTGGGCCTCGCAGAAACAAATCTAGATCTAGATAGTCTGTCACACAGAAGTAATAAGTGTTGGTGCTTTTATCTCGGGGTCATCGAACGGAAGTGTATTTCGCAACGGAATATGAACCCTGAGCGGTAAAAGTTCGGGCCGTGGCTCAAAGCCAAGGATGGGACAATACATAAGTAAATACTGCAGCCAGTCAAGATGGGGTTTATGTCGCTCCACTGAGAACTTTTTTTTCTCTTTCATTTTAATAATGGCTATTCGATTTCAAATACAGGTATTTGTTTTCACACGGTAAGCTCCGGCACGTTCTAAAGGCAAAATCTTACCCACTACTATTATAGTGTGAGCAGAAAGAATCGTTTTGTGTCTCACACAACTCTAGAGAGTCTGTCATACATAAGTAACAAATTTTGGTTCGATGTTTTATCTTCAGGTTGTCGAACGGGTAACTCAATGTATTTCGCAATTCAATATGAACCCTGGGCGACAGGTTCGGGCCGTGGCGCAAAGCCAAGGGCGAGACAATACATACTTAAGTATTGCAGCCAGTCACAATATGGTTTATGTCGCTCCATTGAGAATTTTAAAAAAATATCAATAAGGGCTTGACAGTTGTTTCAAATATTTGTTTTCACATGATAATCTCCGCCACGTTTTAGAAGCAAGATCTAACCACCCTATATTGTGAGCAGAAAGAATTGTTTTGTGTCTCGCAGAAACAGGTATAAATCTAGATAGTCTGTCATACAGATGTATTAGGTTTAGATTCGTACTTTTTTTTCCGGGTCATAGAACAGGTATCTCTGCATATATTTCGCAATTGAATATGAACCCTGAATAATAAAAGATTGGGCCGCGGCGCAAAGCCAAAATCGGACAATGTATAATATTAAATATTGCAGCCAGTCAAGATGGGGTTTACGTTGCTCCACTGAGAACTGTGTATTTCTATCTTCAGTAACGGGTATTCGGTTTCAAATATTTGTTTTCACATGGTAACCTCTGCCGCGTTTTAAAAGTAACCAAAAGCACAAAAAAAGACCGCAACACAAGATATAATAATACTAATACTACTAATAATAATGATACATTTCTATAGCGCACATATTCACCTGAGAAAAGTGCTCTATGGCGCTGCTTAACACACAAAATTTAGACATTAATTACATACATACACATCTATAAACACATCTCACTTTCATACACATCACTTACTCACAACTGGCATTCGCACCCAACCGCGCAAGGTTAATAAAAACACCTTCATTACTGCTTCATGGAAATGATCACCGACTACTGAAAATCAGATGCCGGTTTAAATAATTCTGTTTTTACTTTCTTTTTAAAAATCATGATGTTTTCACTTTTCCTTGTCTCAATACTGATGTTATTCCACAGTTTAGGTCCACATACAGAGAAGGCCCATTTACCAAGAGATAATCTGACTGTAGGTGTTTCAAGCAGCATTGCATCAGCTGATCTTAGTAAATGTATTGGCTGATATATCTCTACTAGTTCTGACAGATAGTCTGAGGCTTGTCCATATAAACACTTAAAAATGAAACATAAGATCTTGGATTTATTCTTTCTTTTATAGGCAACCAGTGAAGAGATTTAAGAACACACTCAATGGTTACTGAGGGATGTGATCGTGTTATTAATCTAGCTGCTTGGTTTTGTATTTTCTGTAAACGATCTAGTGGGCAATGACAATCATTTTGTGTGTCGCTGAAACAAGTATAAATCTAGAAGGGCTGTCATACAGCAGTAATAAGGTTAGATTCGTGTCTTTATCTCCTGGTCATCGAACGGATATCTCAGCGTGTATTTCGCAATTTAATATGAACCCTGAACGATAAAGTTTCGGCCGTTCAGCCAAGGACGGACAATGTCTAATCAAGTGTTCTTGCTTTTTAAAATGAGGTCTATGTCGTTCAGCTGAGAACAGTTTTTTTTTTTTTTTAACAAGAGCTATTCTGTATCGAATTTTTGTGTTTAGCTGACTATGATTATTTCTGTACTCAAGAGTGTTGATTTGATAATGCTATTTTTTAAAAAACATATATATGTATATAAGCTAGATTAGCTGATCTTTGCATTAAAATATTGTACTTTACTCGTAATTTTTTTTTAGCATATTTTGCATTAATTAGAGTGACCCTCCATCTCCAACCCTCTCCAACCCAATCTCAGACCAGAATAATGCTCGATTTTTTTTGTACGCCTTTCATTGAAGTTGCGCACTCAAGGTTCATATCATATCACAGCATGATATAGTGAAAGTGACGTAAGTTTTGCCTGTCTGCAAGACTTCTATCCTCTCTATCATAATACCATTATAAGATATGCACTGAAAGCGGAGATTAGAAAGCATGAGTGTAAAATCCTCCCACAACCCTCCGCCCCTACCTCACTGTTCCTCCAATCCTCATCATCAAATGAAGACAAACAAAGAAGGACAGCAGAATGACTTTTCTCTACAGTTCTTCCTTCTTCAACTATTATGTCGACTGCAGAATTTGGCAAAATGAGATCATAATGAACGCAGTTCGTGAACTTACTTTCAGTTCACGTGAACTTGAACTGAGCTTAATAGCTCTTGGACGAACTGATCTGGAGCTGAACTGTAACTATTTTAGGTGTTAGGTCTGAACATTAATCATTTACCTAACTTTTCAGTTCATATCTATCTCGAAAATCAAAACCGAATGCCAGTTTAGAAAACCAAGGGGAATTGATTTGATCTCGGTTTCGATGGAACTGAGATATTCTTGATCTTATCCTTTTTGTTTATTTAGTAAACTGAGCTTAATTTGAATTTACAATTTTGGTGAACTTGCTCTATCCATTTTTATCTCTCCGCTGTCTAGTCCATCTCAACATTTCGCTGTTGCTTCCTGTGCCCTGGATGGGCCTTGTCATTCTTTCCACAATGACAGTAGTTCACCTTTTGTCTTCCTCTGCAGAGTTTTCAGTTCAGTTTTGTTTCCTTTCATATCAGAAGTTCTGGGTGGTTTTTAGTTTTAATGCTTGCAAATGTTATGTTCTCGCAACTGTTATGTTCTCTTACTATGAACAAAGATTGCTGGACCCTCGTGTCCTAATTACATGCTATGAGTTTGCAGGCAGCTTTCTATCTGAGAGAAGACAAAACAAAACAGTAGAATCCTGCATTTTAAAATTTTTTAATATCTCTTTGCAATCGTAAGATCCATCTCATAAGACATAATAGTGATTTTTAAAAAAACAACCCCAGAGAAGACAAAATAAAACAGTAGAATCCTGCATTTAAATGTTTTTTTATATCTCTTTGCAATCGTAAGATCCATCTCATAAGACATAATAGTGATTTAAAAAAAAAAAACAACCCCATGACACGTTACAGATAATACATTATACAGTGTGAACGATAGGTTATAATTTCTTTAATTTTTTTATTCCTCACGTTCCCCCTCCGCTCCAAATAAAAAAAAAAAAATAATTGATATTCTTATGTTAAATATCTCATGCCAATCTTAGTCCCCGTTCTGTGTTCTAGCAACTGTTATTACAGGTGCGACATGAAATGAGTATATCAGTAAACTGTGTTCACACCCTCCTTTCTACTTTTTTTACTTTTTTATCTGTTCCTGAATGCACCGTCTCTTTCTTTGTATTTATTCTCTTCATTTGAATTTACTGTACTGAAGAAGATCCACGTTTCATAGTATCGAAAAATTCTAATAAACTAGTTTCTTGGTTACATTTTGGAGTGTCTCATTACAAACACTGTTTGCAAGTGCGTGTTTCTTAAATCTTAAGTAAACTGCGTGAAAAGAGAGTGACATCACCAATGGTCGTGTTGAAAAGTGACCTTAGTAAACTGACCGAACTAGATTTCGAACAACGACTTTTTGTCTTCATAATCATAAAAAACTCCAGAGGGATCAACAATAGAGATGAAATAAGAGATGAAGAGAAGAAAACTGTATGGAACGGTTCAACATCATCACATCTCATCACTTCCAAAATAAACTGATCTCAATAAACTGATCAGATTGGATCTCCAGCAAAGACCTTTTAACCACATAATCATAAAACAAAAAAAAAACCAACAAAAAAACAACAGCAGATGAGATATGAGATATAAGATATGAGATGAAGACAAGAAAACTGTGTTAAACCGTTCGACATCATCATATGTCATCCCCTCAAATAATAAATTGATCTCAATAAACTGATCAGATTGGACCTCGAACAACGACCTTTTAACCTCATAATCATAAAACCAAAAAAGGCCAACAACAGAATAGAGATATGAGATGCAAAGAAGAAAACTGTATTAAATGGTTCGACATCATCACATTTCATTACCCAGATATAAATTGGTCTCAATAAACTGATCAGATTGGATCTTGAACAACGACCTTTTAACCTCATAATCATAAAACCAAAAAAAAAAAAAAAAAAAAAAAGGCCAACACCNAAAAAAAAAAAAAGAAAAAGGCCAACAACAGATGAGATATGAGATGAAGAGAACAAAACTGTTAAAGTGCTCGACATCATCTCATGTCATCTAGAACAGTTTGATCACATTAAACTGACCAAATTAATCTCGAACAACGACTTTCTGGCCTCATAATCACGAAAACACTAAAAATCCCCCAAAAAACCAGATGAAAAAAAAATTACATTAAAGGGCTCGACATCAGTGCATGTCATCTAGAAAAGTTTTATCCCAATAAACTGATCAGACTGGATCTCGAAAAACGACTTTTTACCCTCACAATCATTGAAAACACCAGAGAGACCAACAACAGATGATGAGATGTGATAATGGAAAAAGAAAACCGTGTTAAAGGGCTCGACAAAACTCGTGTCATCTAGAGAAGTTTGATCCCAAGAAGCGAATCAGATTGCATCTCGAACAACGACTTTTTAACCCCATAATAATTAAAAACACCAGAGAGACCAACAACAGATGAGACTGAAGAAAGAAAAGTGTGCTAAAGGGCTCGACAAAACCACGTGGCATCTAGAAAAAAAATTGATCCCAGTAACTTAATCAAACTGAATCTCGAACAACGACTTTTTGGCCCCCGTAATCATAAAAGCCAAGAGAGGTCATCACCACATTCACTGTCAGCGAGATCAACCTCGCCTTGACATAACAAGAACATCGACCTTAGAGCTCACTCACAAGTATGAGTACTGAGCAAAAAGTTCATGACAGCATTATTAGTCTGACGAAGAGAGAAACCCGCAGCATGCATCCTCGCGGTGAACGGACGAAATGTCTCCCGCAAAAATAATGACCCCTGGTCAAGCTTTCAATCAGCAGGAGGTTTCCATATCAAAGTTCCTGGTCAGTTTTTATAATCAGCTTGGCTGGTGGGGTATCTAAGGGTCTTCAAGCTGATCTCAAAAGCTTAGGCCGCGTTCACACTGCTAATTTCTATGGCTTTCATGGTCACCCACTGTGTTTTTCAGTGTCAGGCTCTTGTTTTCAACTTTTTTTGTGTTCTGGTCTTGTGGACTCTCTTATTTGTTGTTTTTTTTATTTTTGTTGACCTCCTCNGCGGGGGAGAGGGGAGGGGAGGGATCTTGTAGACTCACTTATGTGTTTTCTTGTGGTCTTGTTTGCGCGCTCTCTCTCTCTGCCGCCCTCTCTCTCTCTCTCTCTCTCTCTCTCTCTCTCTCTCTCTCTCTTTCTTATATTTGGTCTTGTGGACTCTCTTATTTGTTGTCTTCATTCTGTACTGGTTTCCTTTCTTTTCGTTTTTCCTCGCAGTCTTACATTCTTCCTTTTCTCTCTACTTCGGTCCTGTCCGTCTGTAAAAACGTAATGACAATTTTCTTTGAAATTTTCTTTACTACTAGAGGGCATCGTCCAAGGAAAAAGAATGAGAAGAAGATATGGCAAAAGCTGAAGAAGGAGAAAGAGGGATATGTCAAATGGGATTTGAAAGAACATTTTATAAAGTCACAATACTTTCATAAACTTCAGCTGCTTTCCGAAGCCAGTGACGGAGTCATACTCTTAATCGTTTGGTTTTTTAAAATTTTTTGGTAGTCTTTCATGTCGTGTCGGTTTGTTATTCCGCCGATTTTACAAAATCACGGTAGAAAGTCTTATTTTTTGGTTAGCAGTGGCGTACATCCTGTCTCCAATTTCACAGTGAATGGATTTTCCCACATCTGAACAACCTGTTTCATTTTTTAAATTAGCGTCCATTTCCATGACGTCACAACCCGCTGTGCTGTCTGCAGCCAAATTGGCTTTATGAAACCAAATTCCACAAATTTGGAACTTTTTTAAAGGGGCTGGCGTCAAGTAAATCTTTTGTCGTTTTTTTTCCGTCAGCGTAAGCGATTGTTTACTTATATTGATGCGTTTGAACAGATGTGGTTGAATGGTTTGCTTCACATAAACCCTCGCAAATTTGCAGGTGCTTTGATTTCAAAGCTACAACATTTAATTTAGCCTGGACTTTTACAAGAATGTTTTGCAAATGACATGAACTATCTGCTTTCCTTTCCTACATTTCCTTTACTGTGATGAATTTTGATTATTTGAAAGAGGTTTTGCTCAAATATTGACAAGAGCACGACAAATAATTGTTCTGACTCTGGACATTTTGTTTCTTGTAAAGATGGTGAAGACCTCAGGGTTCAGTGTGTAATAAAAAGTATTCCAAGACATCAGTTTATCTCCCTAGAAATTATAGATGCCTGAGTGTGGCTAGTTCCAGAGTAGTCACCATGGTGTCCAGTCGTAAAGTTTTATGTGGTACAAGATCTACTCGCGCTGTGATGTGCCAGCTACGAGTGGAAGTTTGAGAGATAAGAAATGTCAGATATGAACAAATATATAAATTTGCGTCCTGTGGGAACCACGGGCTTTGAACGTTCAACAAAAAGTAGCAGGCACGAACCTATCTTATAAGTATATACGTAATAACCATACTATCAACTAACTTGTGGACGACCTGTGAAAAAGACAGGCTAGCTCAACATCATTGTCAGTACATCACCTGAGTCCCCACATCACTGTCCTTCCACCTCTATGACCCACTGCCCAAATCCGATCATCGCTCTTGGCTATCCGGCCGACTTGAGGGTCTTCATCATTACCTCCCCGCCTCCTCCCTCCCCATATCACCGCCTGACCTTTATTGTCATTTTAATAATCATAATAATAATAGTGAAGTTTTCAAGTCTTGTATTCAGTTCAATGCACAAAGTCCGCAACCTTTTGATCGTGAGTTCAACGCCGGAACTATTCAGCCACGCTGCTCCGCACAGACAGAGATGACAGTTTGTTTTCAGGAATTGTCGCTAAAATTTTCCGCTCTTTTTTTTTTGGCTATATTTATTCGGAAATTCCGAATTCAACCTCCCCCCCCCCNCCCCCCCCCTTCTCCACCATCATAATGGAGATGCTGTGTGCAAACAAAGTCACTGACCAGACAGATAGTGCTTGTCGTTTTGAATATGAACATTAAGGGAGTACACTATCCATTATAATGTGGAGCAAAGTACCAGAATGGTTAGGGCGTTGGACGCAAGATCAGAGGGCCGTGGGTTCGATTCCGGACCACGGTAATGTTGTGTGCCATGGGAAAGCATTTCATTCACATTTGCCTCAGTCCACCCACTTGTTAAATGGGTACCTGGCAATGGTAGTGGAAGATATTGTCAGAATGCTAGTGCTCAGCGTCTGTGAATTACAGCGGCACTATATGCTTCACTAAAAAAAATATGTATTATTTCCACTATGGCCGCCGTCTTCATGGTATCTGGTAAAATTTGCAACTTTNTACTGGCTACTGAAAGCCCAGCAACCATAAAAAGCACATCTGTCAGCTGCATATTGCATTTGGTCATGAAAAACAAATGAATGGTTAACTCCCTTAAATAAAGTCAGGCAGTACCAGTAACAAATTAAATATTCTAAAAGAGCAGTCTCTTAACTGAGGCGCCTACTGTCTCTTTACCGGTCGCGTTGGTACCAGAAAATATATAGGTCTAATTAGGTTCTGAAGAGTCAAAGGAATGAGTTTTCTTTGGTCTTGAAAAAAATCAAAGTCGTCAACAACAAGACGTATTCTTTCATGTTGTGGTGGTGCAAGATAAAAGATAATAACAGACTTCTCTAAGTCGCAACGTGAGTTCTTGGTTGCCACATGACCATGATCATAGAGTATTCCAAGTATATCAGTGTTGCCACTCGTAAGGATTTTCCCCTATGATAAGGTAAAGCTGTTTTACAAAAAGCCATTTGTATCTATTCTAAGTTGAGGAAAATTGCTTTTCTTAAACTGTTGGGAAGAATCGTGAAATGTAGGCTAGAGTGGGTAAAATGTCCGTACTTTTTTTTTTTTTTAAATTAAAGTTATTGGACTTTTTTCCCCGCCAAATTTACTTCAACACCGTGTTAGGGAAATATGAGGGGGAAATATCACTCTCGCTGTAAAAGAAAAGTACATGGCCGGAGTGGCAATAAGGGAATAAATAACCAGAAAAATATATTATAGAGTTACCAACATTACTGTAGATTGCACTGTTCTATTGATTTACAAAGCAAATGCTAAAACACATTTTTTATTTTTTGTAGGGCAAGACAGAGAGCGAGAGAATGTGAGAACGGAATACACCGTGAGCAGCACTGTTGCCAAGAGTAATCTGGAAAAAATTAACTTTTTTTGCTTAGTCAGTCAATAGCCCCTCGCCCTTCTCTTTTTTAAAAAAAAAAAATCTTATTCGTTGATATCCCATCCATCAAAGGAAAAAAATGAGGTTGGGGAGGGGGGCGGGGTACTAGCGAGCACACGGAAAAGTCACGTAACAGACTCCCATCATACAGAGACGAGAAAGAGAACCTAGACACGTTGACGTTGACCTACTGAATTCCGCTTTGATATCACCAGTCTTCATCGGAATCAGCGTAATTTCGTGAGGAAATGTGAGAGCCCATGCTAGTTTCTTCATCCAGATTAAAAAAAAACAACAAAACTCAGTCAAGTGGCATCTTGTTGATGTCGGTGAATATTCAGAAGAGAAAGATACTACTGTACGAAAAAAGGGTTGGTGAGTTACAGAAGATGGAATAGCAGATCATTTCTGTACCCATTTCTAAGGAGAGTACAGTCTTTATGATGTATCTAATTCTAGTTTGCAGTAAGTGTAATCCAAGCGTTCTCCACCTTCTCTTCCAATAAATCCTCACTTTCACCTGTGGCTTTGATGGAGGATGTAGCTCCACCTATGATTATAAACCCACAAAATTATGGAGCCAAGATTACAAAATAAGCTCAGTGACCAGGAAAAAAAATGCAGTCTCATTTCGCTCTCTCTCTCTCTTTCTCTTCCTTTCTCTCTCTCTCTCTCTCTCTCTCTCTTTCTCTCTCTCTCTCTCTCTCTCTCTCTCTCTCTCTCTCTCTCTCTCTGTGTGTTTTAAAGAAAAAAAAATCTGGTTCTTTGTAGATGGTAAGTGATTGTTGCCGGTGTCTGCGTCACAATAAACTGGAAACCATACTGTGATCTGGCCGCTTAAACTCTCTAGGACTTTATATTTACATCGTAGCGAAATTTTTCTATAATGCTATACATTGTTATACATGTCATTCATAATACAGATAAACAAAGAACAGTCTACAATTAATATATAAATACACAGTAATACAAATAAAATCCATAATAAAGTCAGTCTTTAAAACTATAATTCCCTACAACGTTATACATGTCATTTTATTATAAAGATGACATAGAAAACTTTCTTAAACAATAATTATTATATACCTTATACATTAAACATGAAATAATATTCACAATGTTATAAATAAAAATCCCTAACAGAGTCATTCTTTGAAATGGCCTAAGGAATACGAAGCTTCCATTCTAAAAAACGTGAGTGCATATGAGGCAGTGAAGCACTGTAATATAGAGGTTTATTTTTATTTTACAAAAAATTTCCGAGACCACTTTAATGTAGGCTCCAACCATTTCTAAAAAAAAAAAATAGAGCAATTATAACAATAACTTCACAGCCTTTCCAGCGAGACAGTGGCACGATAAAGAACGATGAGATTTGTGTGGATGATGTTTCCATGGCGAAGGGAGGATAAGAAGGAATGGTGACAAAGAATGGGAAAGAAGTGGATTAAAGACGAAAGATGCTGGTGGCAGATACATCGAGCAACGAAGAGAGACTGCAAAACCACATAAACTGACAACTATACGAATTTCGTTTAAATTTCATCCTTTAAATTCACAGACAACGCTGTTAATTTATTGATTTCCTAGCTTGTTTGGAAGTGAAAATTCTTCTCCACTTCCCTGCCACGGAGCAATTAACAATCCTTTTCCTCCTCATTTGCCATTGCGAAGTTCACAAGAGCAAAATTTATGTTCTTAAGAACCCAGAAAGTTTTGCACTCATTTGGAAGGTCAAGTAGGTAGGAAAATTAGGGAAGCGAAAAAGGGAGAGCAGAAAGTTAAATAAAGGGGGGTAAGGAAGAAAGATTGATGGGTTCATGAGAAGGGATACAGAAAACAGGAAGCGGTGGTCGAGTGGAATTAGATCAGAAAGGTCCAATAGAAGTACGTAATTATCGTTCAGCAGAAGTAGGTCAAAATTATGGTCGTAGGTGAAGAATCTATCATAGGTCTATCCATCTAAAATCTATCAGTATGGAGATCAGTTAAAATATTTATGAGGAGAATCGCAGATTTGTGTGCATCCATTTCTGATTTTGCATAATAAATCATACAGTTTGAATTTCTTCGCTGCTGTATATGTGGTCATGTGTGCAGAACAGTTCTGTGGGTATGTTTTGTTTTCGCTTGAAAATGCAATTTCAACAGAATATTGATACACCTAATCTATTCATCTGTACTTCTGACAGACTTCCATTTACTATAACGAACTGGGGAACGCGTGCAAAACCATTTATCGCGCTAGACACTCACGTCCATTTTATGTATGGTATTATTTCAGAAAACTGCCTCTAGACTTTTACAATAATGGTTGAAAGTTTCATTCCCACTTTAGATGTTAAAAGCATGAATTAATTCATTCTGCAAACCAGTTCGCCAAGTACTTTGGAATTAAAAAACATGAGATTCACAGTAAATAAAGTTTTTGTATTCAAACGCTTGGTAAAAGGTGTCACATCCGTTTGAATGAAATGAAAAGGGATGAATTTAAGTAACCTCAGTATTTAAATGGCATGGAGTTTAAAAGTGTTTGGAATGAATCTATTGCCGTTGCTGCCCATGCTCCTCATCCATTTCTCCTGTCCCATCTTGCTAGTCATAACTAATGGAAACTTCCGTTCAAACCTTTAAAAACTACTGCCCTACGGGTATTATCCTGCTAACGAAACAAAGTAACAGAAAAGGAAGAACAGGTGAAGAGAAAGGAAGAAATAAAGGATTCTGTGACAAAACGCATTGTCTGCCATGATTTAACAGTTCTTTCGTTGTGCAGAGATATCTGATTGCTGGTTCGTGAGCCAGACTGTCGTCCAGTCCAGCAACGGTGTAAAGTATGGCCCGGAACTAAGTTACGACAAGACAGAGTTTTGTTCACTGTCAAGCAGTATGATAAAACATGGTATGGTCACGTGAAAAATAGTTATGGCCCTTTAAACAATAACTAACATACAAAACTTGCCCCTTGGTCCAGAATATAGCCACAACTATACACTTCCCAGCGTGGCGGGCCAGAATCTGAAGGTTCAAGTTTCGCGATACTCAGTCTTCAAGCTCAAAGTATCAAAAGCACCCGTTCTATTTCAATTCTGACGCTTAAGACGCTTAAGAGATACGTTTAGTACCAGGTGGACAGGCACTTCGATAGATTCGATAGCTATCACTCTCTTCATACCTTTCGAAATTTCCGATACTCTGATACTTTTGATAATTCCGATACTTCCGATACCTTAGATATCCCAGGTTGTGCTCCAAGAATATCGGTGGTTAGTCTGGGACTCAAAATTAAGTTAAATTCTCATGATATCGTGGAGACCGAGAGCTAATTTGATAATAGGGATCGAAATTATTGCGATACCATCGATACCGGAATTTCCAGTACTTTCGATAATAATGAATTCAAATTCTTAAACTTGAAAAACTCTATCGTCAGAAACGATAGTGCCTATCCCTAATTCCCAGGACGATTAATACACGATTCTCTGCAGTAACTCAGTGCTAGCTCTATCTGTAGTTAACATAAATCACTGTATACTGCATTTGGGACCACCGTGTTTCAGGTTACAGAAGCCTGATCCAATTTCCCTCTTTGAGCCAATAAACTGTTTTCTCTACTGTCACTTACAAGAAATTCCACAATCTCTAAGTCTTCTTTAATTATTTGCAGAATTCAATAAGCTTATTAAAAATGATGTTCAAAATATAGATCTTGCAGTTCGTTTTCGAGCTGCGAACCGATACATCGAAAGGTGTAAATAAGTTAACCAGTTTCCTTAATGACAAGAGCTCCGCACAGAAGGCCACACCGAAACCGAAGTGAATGACCCAAACTTCAGGTTTAATTTACAAAATCAGGAGAGAATGTAAAATAATTCACAGATAGGTTCACAAATCTAGGGCCCATTCTCCACAATCTGTCCAAAGGACAGATCTTTTTTACTGTTTTCTTAAGGCATGTAACAGCATGTTATTTTCAGTCAATTAGAAGGCTGTAACCTTTATTGCAGAAACCTCAATTTAAAATTGATGGCGATAGTTGATATTGGCTAGAGCACTGGTAACAACTGGACGACTAGAGTATTGTACATGAACTAGAGGAAGACGGAGGTAGAAATTTATGGATGAGAACACGTCGTAATAGTGAAATGTTGCGGTGGACAGACAAACGTGAAGGTCTATGATCGCTTACACCAGTCGACATCTTACTTGAAAAAGAAGAATAAATAAACTACAAACTAACAGAAATAAGGTAACAATATCACTGATCACACCACCATCACCAACAACAGCGGCGGCAGCAACCACATCACCACTATCACTACCACCAACACCACCACAACTACCAACAAGACTTCCTGCTCTACATCTTTTTCAAAGACTGAGGAAATGCGTGCTTCCTTCAGATGTGTCTTAGAGCTCCGGTGACAGACGAAAAAAACTAATGCTGCAGACAGACAGGGTGAAAGGCCATGAAAAATATCAAATGTCATGATCGACCCATAGTGCTGAAAAGTCCCATTAAAGAACGGATAGGGCAAGGATACCGGTACTCATTATAGCTTAAGGAAGATGAGTGGAAAAAGTCAAACTACGGTACGTTATTACGTAACATCACTGAGTGCACTAGATTTCACCCTGCAATGACAAAACACCTTATAATCGTACAATCACATTATATAGTGTTTTGTCCTCGTGCATTTGAACACCATCTTTGATAGATAGATAGATAGATAGATAGATAGATAGATAGATAGATAGATAGATAGATAGATAGATAGATAGATAGATAGATAGCAACATGGTGGAAAAAAGAACGTTATGCAGCAGACAAAAAAAAATTCGCCCAAATTTTTTCATAACAGTAAATTTTCCAGTGAGCTCTGTCCTCTCTGTCTTTCTATCTTTATTGCCGTTGCCTTACAAAACATGTCGCTCCAGCCAGGGCACCTTGTGGTTTGGACAAACAGGCCAGTGCGGACTCCAGCCTTCTTATTAGTTCTAAGCGCAAGATATACAACATAGCTCTAAGAGAGCTTAGGCATTAACGATGGGATTTCATACCCTCGTTTAAATTACATTAGTGCATCGGTGCTGACTGCATCCTTAGTAGCGTTCAACATGCTCAGTCAACATACATCTTATGATGGTAAGAGATCCCACCGTTAATATATAAACTCTCAACTATCTTAGTAAAATTGCAGCTCTAAGGGCTGTTTATACAACATAGCCCTATTTTCCCGATAAAATCGGAACCTAAAAATAATGACCTCCCCTAGACTAGTCTGAGACTTGAACTAATCAGCGATGAAAATAATTACTGGTTTAGGTGGCGCGGCGCGACACCTGGGGTTGGGATGGAGGGTGGGGGTGTAGAGGGGAGGGCTAAGGGATAACCAAAGCTACATGAACATTTTTTTTGTTTCTTCCCCTTCCACCCCTACCGCTTCCCCAACATCCCTTCCCCTCCCCACCACTCGTGCCACTGAGTGGTATTGTTCGGTTATAACAACATTGTACTTATACGTCGACGAGAGGTTCAAAGTACGCACATTTTGATGACGTCATCCACCTGAGACCTTATGTTTCGTTTTTGATTTGCAGTTACCAACAGCTGTAGAAGGGCTGGAGTGTTTTGTAACTTTTTATTTATTTGTTGAATTCAGCTATTCCAAATGTCCAAACTAAAAAAAGAAAAAGTTGAAGGACGTAATGGTAAATCTCTTTGTGCATTCCACCAAATTTAAAGTCTCTAGGCATGGCAGTTTATCCATAAATAAAAAAAAACAAAACCCAGACACTCGTTATTCTTATGTTCCCAAATACAGATTATAATGATAATAACAATAAATTAATTTTAGGGGAATAGCCTGCACCTTCTCTGGACACAATAGTGAATGGACGGCCAATCCAGGGCAATGACCTGAATAAAGACCTCCCCTCACCCTGCCTTCGCCTCCGCGCCCGCCCAGCCATTTTCAACTCGTGGTCGCTTTTTTTTTTTCCATTTTTTTTTTCTGAAAAGACGTCACTGCTGATGTAAGGGCGATGAATTTTTGCAACATACTGACGCTGTTCGGTGGTTTTTATCAGAGGAAAAGCGCAAATGTTCTCCACCCAACCAACTGCCGTCTCCTTCTAGCACCGGTACTGTCTTCCTGGCTATGTTCATTATCGACTGTAATTGTCTAGCTCTTTCGGCCTATCATTCTGCCTTCCTGCCTGCTTGCATGTCAATTACCTGTCTGTCTGCCTGCCTACCTGTCTGTCTGTCTGTCTGTCTGTCTGTCTGTCTATCTGTCTGTCTGTCTGTCTGTCTATCTGTCTGTCTGCCTAGCCATGCTTGCCTAGCTGCCTGCCCGCCTGACCGTCTGTTTGTCTGTCTGTCTGTCTGTCTGTCTGTCTGTCTGTCTGTCTGTCTGTCTGTCTGCTTCTTGAAAATGATGATGCTGACGTGGATTAATGTTTTGTAACCAATCATGATGATGATGATAATGTTGATGATGATGACAACGAGTATGATCATCATGCATGAGGATAGCCTAAAATAATGACGACGTTACTGAAATAAAGATAATGGCAGAGTATCAATACTCCTCAGTCTGGATCAAATTCTGGACAATACGGGGTGAGTAACACTTTAAACCGTCCCGTGAACACCCGGCATTTAAGCATGATGGATTACTGCTGACGCCAGAGATGGGTCAAGGGGAGATAAATGGCCACTATCCAAATTTTCGTCATAAACTGAATCCAGCTGTACATTTTCCAACTATATGCGGGCTAATTGGTGGCATCTTCTCACCCCTCCCACGCCCTTCACTCACTCCTGATAAGATGGTTGAGAGCGTGTGCGTTAACGATGGGATCTCTCACCATCGTTATAATTGCATAAACTCTGCGTGTTTAACGCTACTAAGGGTGCATTCAGCATCAGAGCACTAAAGCAATTCTTACAATAGTAAGAGATCCCAGCGTTAATGCGCAAGTTCTCAAATAGGCGTACTCTTTCCAGCTGGCTCCGACATAACACCATACAGTCTAGAAGCATGTACATTTTAAGAAATGTTTAAAAGTTTGACGCTAGACGACTATACTATGATATTACGCCATCAGAGACGTTAAGGGATGAGAACAAACCATCAAAGAATCAACAATTAACAAGAGAGAGAGAGCGAGAGAGAGAGAGAGAGAGAGAGAGAGAAAGAGAGAGAGAGAGAGAATAGATGAGCAAGTAAAAGAAAGAAATAAAGACACAAACGTTTCAGAGATCAGAGGAATTTTTCTTTACACCATTTCCCTCCTCCCCCATTCCCCCTCCCATAAACCATCTAATGTTCCTTGTGCCCTGTACCCGCTGCAGCATAAAACCATTAGTTTAAGCACTCTGAGATCTTGATGATTCAAAATGTAACGCTTTCATGCGCCCCAGGCCCAGATGATTTAAACAGCCAAATAAACGGACTAGCATACCAGGGAACAAACGCTCAAGCCAAATGAATACATAAACAGACATGCGTTTTAGAGGCCATTAACATCTTTCTGCAAAGGAAAACTTAGAATTCAAAACCGTTTTGAAATTCATGAAACAAAGCCAAAAAACTGATAAAACGGGAGTTCTGTAAACCTTAGTGCAATTCTTGTTTCAACAGCTTCACAACATTATTTACCTGGGACATGCAAAGAATATAATAAGCCCTTGTTTATGCGTTTGCGAGGAATTTATTGGAAGAATGAAACTAATTTATGCCACAGCATTTAAATTTCTGTTGACGCATCGCACTGCATTAAATTCAGGACTCACTTTTTTTGTTAAGCGCTCACAGTAGTATAGGATTGCATCTGCACACGGCATACTATCTCTTCCACCAATTACGGTGTGTAAATTCAAAGGTGTTCCATGTCAATTTCTGGACTTTGTTTGACGAAATTTGCCGGATTTCCAGGCGTGAACCCTGTGCCTAACCATCAACATAGACCCTTGGGAAAGTCTCTTATAAAGCTCTTAAATCGTGCATTAACTCAAACAAAGGTTACTTGGCACTTGCATCGTGTACATCTGACTGTGTGACATTCATCATGCTAAAACTTATATAACACTCCCTCAAAGAGTTTTATTTAAGATTAGAGGGAGGATTAGAAAATAGAAAGCTCACACGAGCGAATTACAAAACGATGGTAGTGTCTAGAAACTATCCCAAGTTTGGTTTATCTTCCTTAATTCTACCCTAACCCTGCCCCCCCAACCCTATCCCTAAACCTAAATCAAGCTGTAAGCGAACGCGAAGGGATATATTGCCTATGTACTTTTTGTTTTGAATTCCAGGATCAACCAATGTGCAATGCAGTATAGTGTGCAAGAATGCTACGCTTTATTAGACTATCAAGATTGAACGTAGTTCAAGGATTATGAAAAATTTAGGCGTTGTGTGTTTAGAATTTCCAGTTAAAAATACACTATCAAAATTTGAGACCATCACTATTTATCATTCTTCCCCCTCCCCCCCTCCCCCATTTTAATGACGTCAGATGGTGACGTCAGAGGAAAGCGATTAATTATCCAGACCAATCGTTGACAAGATAATCTAGTCTCAGGGTTTCGGAAGCGATGGAGGATACTTATAATTACACTGCCCTCATGAAAGCTTGAAAAATTGCCTGACGAGAAAAGAAATGGTCCAGGCTTTTCTCGTGGTCCTTAAGTCACAGGTCTTTGACCGATAGGACCATAGCATGCATGTCTGTATCACATAAAAATGTTAATTATTTCATCTGTGTTGATAGACAGAAGCTGGTTATCATTACTTGGGTGTGTAATTAACCTGAATCATTTAATATCGTGGAATGAAACTGACATTTACTGTATTCTGGTCTACTTTAGTAAAAGCTGAGAATAAACCCTCTGCTACGTTTGATGTACGTGTATGTCCATACTCTTTGTTACAAACAACTCTTACGCGTACGGGTATGTCGCCAAAGTTGCATTCCTGTGTGGCATCAGACGTATCCATGCGTTTTATTTCCCATAAAAGAGAACTTGCGCATTAACGATGAGATCTGTTATCATCATACAAATATACATTAACTCTGCAAGTTGAATGAACGCCATTAAGGCAGCATTCAGTACCGATGCACTCATGGAATTCTTACAATGGTAAGAGATCTCACTGTTAATGCGCAAACTCCCAGTTAGTGAACTAGTGCTACGTACAGGGTTATGAGTTTCATGGTAATTTGGTGACATCAGCACTTGAAACACAGTCATATCGTAACGAATGGGTTATGTCGTGATATGCATTTGTTCTAAGCCAGAATTGACCACGAAAGACGAAGTGTTGAGGGACGAAGATTTTGACACTTAATTACTCAAGATTCAAGATTCAGAGTCTTTATATACTTCAATACAAAATACTTCAAATTGTCAAAGAGAAGACGAAAGCAAAGGAAGTGAGAAAAGGAAAAGAAAGAAAGAAAGAAAAAGAGAAGAATAAAGCAGAAAGAAAGAAAGAAAGAAAGAAAGAAAGAAAGAAAGCAAGAAAGAAAGAAAGAAAGAAAGAAAGAAACATGCTGTAAGAACTGAAGGTTGCTTTCCTTTCTCGCTACTTTCTCATGGTCTATCATGCAAGTCACTGGGTCTTTCGATCATTACTGTAAGTTACATTTTTTGTATGCTATGGTTGGGAATTGATTTTAATCAGTAGGTCTAGTAGACCTCTGTTGAAGCTGGTATTCTATAATCTGTGTTGTGCTTCAGAGGGCCGAAATTATTTCTCGTGCTAGCGAGACCTCCTCTTAAAAAGCAATTTGACATAATTCATGTCTCTCCCCTCCGACCTCCCCAGACCTCTGTCCACAAAAGGAGTCAAGAAATCCTGCAGATCTTAGTAATATGAGGCTGACCACCCACCGACCCGGCAGATCGCATTAATTAAGACAGAAGAGCTGAGGAAGTCGTTCATCACGTAATCTCATATAATTGTAAGCCATTCACTTTGACCTAAATGTGTCTTCATGATGGCCTGACACCATAGGCCGTAACAGACAACAACCTATTATCTTAACGAGGTGGTGGGAGAGGACGGTCATCCGCTGGATCAAAACAGCAGGTTGTGTTAGGATTTGACATCACTTTTCAGCACAACTGACCTTTCGGAAATTAGCCAAAAAAAACCCAAAACACCCGCTATCCACATGTATGCGTCATTGCAATGGATTGTATTCAAGTAATATTGTATTGTACTGTATGATGATGGCCTATGGCCTAATAAAACCTTTGAGTTGAACTGAATTTAAACTAGGCCATTTCAGATCTCAATTATGGCCACAGTGATCAGCTCCGCCAACTTATAATTTACTTTGCAGCTCCGATCTCTAGTCACAACCCTTGTTTATCCATAACTATAAGCATTACTCCTCAGCCATTCATTGTTCCGTGTCTCACCTGAGGCCAAGTAAACGAGCATATTTTTACCGACTGGCGTATTCGAAAGATGACTTTTTTTTTTTTTTGGAAAGAAAAAGTTGCCCAAAAGTTACCTAACGCCATAAAGACTACCTGCAAGTTTCTCGACCCTCCTACAATCAAACGCAGGGTCCCACCAGCTTGCAGGTCTAATGTACTAAATCTATTACATACTATACCACAGAAATGCAAACTTCACTGCAATAAAATTCGTCATAATGGTAAGGAAAACAGAAGACAGCCTTGACATTAACGTTTGAAATGCGACAAGGAAACACCATAATTATAGTAATATGGTAGCATCTTGCTTCTCATGGTTTTCTAACGTGTTTAGTAATTAACGGTATGAAGATGAGATTGGAAGACACGCAATCAGTATTACTTAGTAAGATGTTTGCATTATATCAGGAAATGTCTAGCCAGTATGATACAATTATGTGGCTTATAAGTCTTGTATCTAGGTTAATGGCGGCTTATGCGGGCTCATATTCAAAGTGAAGGCCTTCCTTTGAGATTTCATCTGGACTATCCAATGACATGATTTCTTTATCTTTATCATGCACCGAACGCTACTTATTAGAAATTATGCAGAGTTAACGACCGTCACAAATAAAAAGCACACCCTGTGCAACCATCGCATCATCATCATCCATCATCATCATCATCATCATCATCATCATCATCATCATCATCATCATCATCATCACCAGCGTCATCATCATCATCATCATCATTTTTAAAAATATAAAACAAACCAAACTCTCAAAACTCTCCTCCTCCTCCTCCTCTTTATCATCAACATCATCATCATCATTATTATTACCTCCAGCACCACTGTCATTTATCTGGTTGTCCCGACATTTTCCTGAGACATTCAGTATTATTCTATTATCCTGAGCGCCTGAACTGTTTTCTAACTCAACTTTCCATACCGTTTACTCGTGATGCTGACGTCTTTTCCAAAATCTCACATCTCCCCGGGGTCAAAATTTTACATCTAGCCGCACCTCGCTTCTCATGGTATCCTCTATCTAGAGAGATGTTTCTTTTCTCTTCAGAATGCATATAGAAGGTGTAATGCCAGATTTTCTCGATTCTCACGCCTAATCACTACTCAAAAATCTCTCACCAACGTGATGTCCAAATACATGGTTATTGGCCCGAGGTAAGTACGGATGAACAATTTTATCTGTTGCCCTTAAGCATGTGGTCCGCAGATTAGAAAACAAATAACTGTTACTGATGTCACGTGTATAAAAATCGGATCAAAATTTCAAGTAGATTAAAAATATATTACCTCATGGGCAGAAACTTACAAGATGTGGGTACACTGGAGTTATATTGTTCATATCTTCTGCTGAATAATTTGATTACGTAGGAGATGAAAACATGTCATGCTCCGTCTACGAAATACATTTACCCATTTAAGAAAACATCAGTACCAACGATTCTCGATCAAGATTTTCGTTTACCTAACCTCTCATTACTCATCAATGGGTTGAATGAAATAATAAGGCAGCTTATAATAACAATGCGGTTTAAAAGTCTCTTATCGAGACTGATGCGCGCTCAGCAACTTCACACTATTATTACCCCTGCAGGATAGGTCACTCTAGAACTTTATCAACTCCCTGGGGAATAGACAATGCCGCTGCCATATACAGGCGCTGGTCATTAGCATTCTGACAATATCTTTTACTGTCTATAGCCAGGTACCCATTTTACAGTGAGGGAAATGTGAATGAAATTCTTTCCCAATGCGCCTACAACATGACCGTGGTCAGGAATCGAACCCACGACCTTTTAGATCTTGAGTTCAACACCGCAACAATTCGGCCACATTGCTCTAGGACCCAGGTCAAATAAACTACTACTGTCAAAAACCTGGTAAAGGTAACTTGTATTTTATTGACAGCTAAAATTAATGTCTCCATCCTGTGTGTATGTGGGGAGGGAGCGGACGGAGAGGGAAGGGGGGAGTTTTTTTTTGGTGGGGGTGGAGGATGGAAGGGTGGAAGGGTGCTGGTGACGCCGAACGCTATGCATTCAATAATGATAGACGCAAGACCAGACAGTTACAACAAAAATGAGGATCTTTCCAGTACATAAGGTCTGGGTGGGTGAAGCTCTATTGTTTATTTTTTTGCTTTAAAATCCATTTGATGATATTTAATATCCCTTAGGGCAAGGAGGCCTCATTCCGGGAGAATTTGCTAATAATCTCTGACACTTGAGCTACTCTCTTCAACCGTAATTATGAGGAAAAAAACTATTAGAGATTATAAAGGTACAAAAAAGCCCACAAATAGTAAAGACAACACTATCAGGTTCTGTCGTTATTTGATCGATTAGCCCAAACGGGGGCGCAGTTTTTTCGATCTCTTTTTGTGGAAAGGGGAGGAAGGAAGGCGATAATTTTTCACGAGTTGGGTTTTAGTTATGAGGTTTTCTTTGAAAATGGCTTAACCCCTTAAGTATTGGCCTAGGNAAAACCTGGTAAAGGTAACTTGTATTTTATTGAGAGCTAAAATTAATGTCTCCATCCTGTGTGTATGTGGGGAGGGAGCGGGGGGAGAGGGATGGGGGGAGGTTTTTTTNGGGAAGGGGGGAGTTTTTTTTTGGTGGGGGTGGAGGGTGGAAGGGTGGAAGGGTGCTGGTGACGCCAAACGCTATGCATTCAATAATGATAGACGCAAGACCAGACAGTTACAACAAAAATGAGGAGCTCTATTGTTTATTTTTTTCCTTTAAAATCCATTTGATGATATTTAATATCCCTTAGGGCAAGGACCAGGAGGCCTCATTCCGGGAGAATTTGCTAATAATCTCTGACACTTGAGCTACTCTTTTCAACCGTAATTATGAGGAAAAAAAAATTAGAGATTATAAAGGTACAAAAAAGCCCACAAATATTAAAGACAACACTATCAGGTTCTGTCGTTATTTGATCGATTAGCCCAAACGGGGGCGCAGTTTTTTCGATCTCTTTTTGTGGAAAGGGGAGGAAGGAAGGCGATAATTTTTCACGAGTTGGGTTTTAGTTATGAGGTTTTCTTTGAAAATGGCTTAACTCCTTAAGTATTGGCCTAGGCATCCTCTCTTTATGCTCATATTTTTAAAATATTATATCGAGAGCCAAAATACTCACTCAAAATCAGCCTCTTCCCTAAAAAAAAAATGTCTAAAGCGGAGGATGTAGCAAAACTCGTAGGCGGGCGATGGCGGCCTGAGGATGATCAGATAAATAAAGGGCTAATACAATATGAGATGTGACTGAGGTATTCTGGGACCATAAGTCGATGCTGAGTTAGGGTTAAGATCAGCTGCTGCTCCTCTCTCTCTCCCCTCTTGCAAACAACAACAACAACAACAACAACAACAACAACAACAACAACAACAACAATTTTGCAATGAAGTTTAATTACAGTGGATGCCAAAGAGCAATTTTTCTCAAAATTAAAGAAAAAAATATTGACGATAATGAGAAGCAGCCCGACTACAATCAATAAAAAGCGTCGTTTTTGTCTATTAGACGCAATTTTTCAAAAAATATGTTACACATTTATTGCCCTAAAAGGATAGTGCATCCTATCGAAAATATACATCGTAAAATGGTCTAACGTTATAATATGGTTAAATTTGTTAATTCGGTTGGATGGAAATGTATATAACAAAAGCAATATATAACAGAATATCATATCTCACTTTTCAGGGCCTAAATGAGTCTTCTTCATGGATAATGAGAAAGAACACTGAGTTGACCTATATACCCAGGAAAACTTACGAATGAACTGGGATTTGCATCTACAGCGTCTCACAAAGAACATTCCCATCTTCCTTCGCTGTTGTACCAAAAAAAAAAAACAACACAAAAACAACCCACCGCTGTGAAGTCTAAAGTTTAGGTGTCGATGGAAAGAGAATTCATAAAAACATTTATGTCCTTAAAATCAAATATTATTGCCCCCCCCTCTCCCTTTTGTCTCCCGGAAACTCAAACTCTTCTGCCGGCCCTATTATACATTAATTAATAATATCGCATTAAACAGATGTGCAGCGATCTAAACAGGGTTGGGTAAGTTCATCAAGAAAGTCAGTTCAGATCAAGTTCAGTTCACTAAGGATGAATAGCCCAAAGATCAAGTTTAGCTCAGTTCTATGAAACTTGAGTAGTTCCCAGATCAGTTCAGTTCTCCTGGGTTGTAGAAATCGACATTCGGTTCTGGCTGCCGAGGTAGATGTGAAGTGAACTGAAATTTAGGTAGAAAATTAACGTTCAGATCAAGCAGCCAAAATAGCTACAGTCCAGATCCAGATTATGTCTTCCAAAGTAGCTATTAAGTTCAGATGAAGTTCACGCGAACTGTGCGTAAGTTCACGATCTGCTTTCATTATGATCTTCGTTCCAAACAGGTTGAAGTCGCATTCATAAATCAATAAAGCTTTTAAATTCAAAGACAATTTGCAAATGTGAATGTCTGGGCTGCCTTACTTAAAGAGAAGGTTTACCGGACTCCAGTACCAGGCACTCAGGATGAACTGAAGGAAAACATCAAGTGGGAAAGTGGGCTTATAAATTCCGCCCGGGATTGACGTCCTGAATCAAAATTTGCGGATTCGATTGGAACAAACGTTGTTGATGTCAGAGATTGTGAGATACTAGATTTTTAGAACCGGCATAAAAACGTTAAAGATCCCTCAATTATTTGAAACAGTTTTTGTCAAAAAAAATTATAAATTATGTTGTCATAGTGACGAGTTCAGACGAGAAAGTTCGTTGGAATGTGTGTGTGGCACTGTTTTAAGGTTTACTCTTCGATTGCTATGGAAACAGCAGTAAGCAGCTGCCATCTTAAAGTTGTACATAATGGGCATAGTTATTGTCTTACCGACCTGACATTTATATAATCTCTTTCAGATATAGCAGTGATATTTTGTGATGAATTTTCTGTCTCTTTGAAATTTTTTTTTGAAGTTCGCGTTCATCCATGTATACTATAGAAAAAAAAGTACATTTTTTAAAAACATCTTTTACCGTCTTAAAAGAAGTAAACAAGCACACAAACAATCACACAAACAAACATACAAACAAACAAACAAACAAACAAACAGAAAAGCAAGCGGGCAGGCAGACAAGCAAGTAAAAAAACAAACAACGACACAGGAGCACCAAGGTAACCAGTAACCTTCAAAAACGTCAGTGATCCCGAGAAGTACTGAGACGAACTTATATCCTCTAGTTTATTACTGAGGATGCGAGCTACTGATACCTGTCTAGTCTAATTTCAATATTTCCTAATGGCTCGGATTAGGAATTCTCTGAGTTATGTGAGGTTGGCTTTACGAAATGTGGAGGAATTCTGATGGATAGGAAGTAATTCCTTAAATAAACAACGAGATTATGAAACTGCAAACAGGGCTACGGAAAGTCAGAGGAGTACCGGTGGTTGAGATGGGGGATGGGGTGAGAAGGATGGACACACTCATGAACCGATGATAAAGAAACACGATATTGCATTTTATATTTCTTGTGCCTTTGGAGCAGGATAAGAGAGTTGGGGGGGGGGGGGGGGGGGGGGGNGGAGGTTGGGGGGTTGAGGAAGGGTGAAGGAGTGGGCGACATAGCATCAACTTGAATAACCATATCGTGATAAAGCTAAAGGGACGCGTTCATTAAACACCCATCCATTTCATTACAAAGCCAACTCCAACCATGAAAAGTGACTTGCCACCATTTTTCTTCAATGCCGAGTTGCATGGCGGCTTTAGTTTTAGTATCTGGAGTGGCTTTACATTTAAAAAAAAAAAATCAGTTCTTCTTTGCTAAGCTTCATGTAATCGTCAGTTGTTTTTTAAAATTTTATTTTGCTGGGAGAAATAAGTTGCATTGCTTCTCAAGGTCACGATTCATTGGTCAAAGATCTCGTCAGGTTTTTTTGTCTGTCGTCAGTAGGCCTAACACCGTATCAGGATTTCAGTGTTCAGGCAAGGCAAGCCCATTCAAAGAATGGGCGTTATTACTAGTAAAGCAAATTAACCATTACTTGACAAACAAATATGTTTAAAATATGTTACATTTATTCGCCAAGGGCAGTTTGGGGAAAGGAGGGCGTGGAGGGAAGGGGAATGGATCATTAGTGATAAAGACAAAACAGGAAAGCAGCAGAAGATGGAGGGAAAGAGGTAATTATTATTACTGACCGCGATTTTTAATGCAGATCTGTTTGCATTAACGGCACATTAAGAGCATGACAATAAATGGCGCTCCACCTGCCAAAATGTGATTTTAAAGCTAAAAACCAAAAGGATGAAGAGATCTCCAGCGGATGGTAGAGACATGCTGAAATTGTCCTCAAAGAGGCTGCAAGGACAGGCTGGCATTCTAACTTGTCAGATATGACCAGTGGGGATTATCTTGGATGCAGGTAAAGATATGCATATTTTGCAAGTAGGATGCGATACCAGTACCTATCCTCCACCTCTAATTTTACACATTTCAAAACTGTACAAATAAGTGGAGAATATTGAACACGGAAGACAAGTAAGGAGAACTGAATAGAAAGGAAAACTCCATCTAGAATTATTTTTCTCTGAAGACAAGAAACATATTTATAAGAAGTTAGTAAAAAGCATTATACAATATAAACTGACACATTTCAGCTTTAAGCCATTGCTTTATTTACTTGTCTCATTTGTTTTATTTTACTGAAGAAGATCTTGTGCCCAAGGAAAAAAAAGCAAGCTTATATTAGCCTTGATAGTAAATAAAATATTTTTTTTACCTTTCTGCAGTAACGATATTTGTCTTAAGAAATCGAATACCTCGATATTTTCACACTAGGATTCTTGTTATCGATACCTGCCCATCACTTGTGTGACCAGACTGCACCTGAGCAGTCTCATCAAACCATTTCCTGAATATTTTCACAGCCGTTAATCGTGAAGAGCTTGTCTGGTGTGGAGAGCAGCTTAAGGAGAATGGTGATAATTGATGAACGTTACTTAACTTTGAATAGTGGGTATTGATATAAAGCGAACCGACGGATAAAAAGGGGGAAGAGGACAGGATAAGATGTTTATACAAAATAAGAGGATGCACAAGCACTGCTTCGATGAAAAAAAAAGGTGACGGGTCGCAAGAAGGGAAGCAATAAAATGTAAGGAAAAAGAGAGAAAACATGGAGAGAACTCTATTCACCACAAAGAATGTCAGTTATGGGCAGATGCAGGGAAAGGGGAAGAAGATGCAAGCTTGCAAGAAACTTAAGGGGACGGGGGCAGGTATTTGCTTCAGTCTAAAAACACGTACATTTTCGTTTTGCCTGACCATTTCTGAGAAAAAAAATCGCTGGAATATCGTGATTTTTACCCTCTGTACGCCATTGCACATGCTGCTGAGGTCATAAAGCTGGGAAAACTTGCAGACGACTGGTGCAGATGCATGCGCAAACTGTCTGGACCAGTCGTCGGAGCCTACCTTTAAGAAAAGGCGTTGTGATTATCCAGTGATTTGTAAGTAGAAATATAATATTTTGTTATATGAAAAAAATGCAATTAACCAGATGTTGAGATTAGGAGGTTTGCTGTTAAGCGGCGTCAGCTGTATTATTCTTATTCAGTGAACTTCCACTCATAAAGCTCCAACAGGATTGACAGACAGTGTGAGCAGAACATCCTCAAAGATGTACGAGAGGCAAATGAAAGATTGATAGAATGTGTAAAGAGGCGACAAACGCATTATAAGATAGAGAGACAAGCAGCGAGCTAGAGAGAAGGAGAGAGATTATATAGATTCTCGATACGGCCAAACCGTTAATTTATTACCGGTAGAAATGCGTGGCAAGTAACTTTCACATTTACGAAGATTTAAATCTAAAAAACGAAAACAACTAAACATATNTAACTTTGAATAGTGGGTATTGATATAAAGCGAACCGACGGATAAAAAGGGGGAAGAGGACAGGATAAGATGTTTATACAAAATAAGAGGATGCACAAGCACTGCTTCGATGAAAAAAAAAGGTGACGGGTCGCAAGAAGGGAAGCAATAAAATGTAAAGAAAAAGAGAGAAAACATGGAGAGAACTCTATTCACCACAAAGAATGTCAGTTATGGGCAGATGCAGGGAAAGGGGAAGAAGATGCAAGCTTGCAAGAAACTTAAGGGGACGGGGGCAGGTATTTGCTTCAGTCTAAAAACACGTACATTTTCGTTTTGCCTGACCATTTCTGAGAAAAAAAATCGCTGGAATATCGTGATTTTTACCCTCTGTACGCCATTGCACATGCTGCTGAGGTCATAAAGCTGGGAAAACTTGCAGACGACTGGTGCAGATGCATGCGCAAACTGTCTGGACCAGTCGTCGGAGCCTACCTTTAAGAAAAGGCGTTGTGATTATCCAGTGATTTGTAAGTAGAAATATAATATTTTGTTATATAAAAAAAATGCAATTAACCAGATGTTGAGATTAGGAGGTTTGCTGTTAAGCGGCGTCAGCTGTATTATTCTTATTCAGTGAACTTCCACTCATAAAGCTCCAACAGGATTGACAGACAGTGTGAGCAGAACATCCTCAAAGATGTACGAGAGGCAAATGAAAGATTGATAGAATGTGTAAAGAGGCGACAAACGCATTATAAGATAGAGAGACAAGCAGCGAGCTAGAGAGAAGGAGAGAGATTATATAGATTCTCGATACGGCCAAACCGTTAATTTATTACCGGTAGAAATGCGTGGCAAGTAACTTTCACATTTACGAAGATTTAAATCTAAAAAACGAAAACAACTAAACATATTCTGACTCAGTTGCTGGAATAAAGAGCGATAGGACGAGAGATTTATTGCGATGATATGAATATATCAGAATAGAATCTAAAGGAAACCTTGCGTCTATAGCCAATAGAAAAAAAGGATGAGCACAGAGCGGACAAATCTAACAACATACATTTTAAAACTGACCGTATTTAAGTACCAGGAAGCTTGCAGCTGGTCAAAATGAGGCTTATATAGCTATATTAGGAACTAAGACAGGTTTTGAATATATTATGGAAATCGAGATTATAATCTAGTCAATACACAATAAATTGATTTTATAGGCAAATAGTAACTGTGGGTAACTGTCATTTTTTAAGGGGCACATTAGATGACTTATGTAGTATAAAATTGTTCTCCAGTAGCGATCTTCTGAGATATCTTTTTTTATTTCCTGCTGTAACCCTTGCAACTTCATACAACTATATTCCGGGCCAGAATATTGTTAAGTCATAATTTATTTTTCACCCACTGAAACCACACACATTAAACTTTTATGTCATACCAAGAACTTCATTGAGCCAAAAAGGGACATACTATTAAATACGCTTCATTTTAACTGACTGTAAAACTTTTGAATTAAGAGGAATGTAAGGGCCAGCACAAACCGTCAAACTTTGGTTTTTAAAAACTTTAGCTTAAAAAAAAGAAGACAATTTATTCAGGAGGATAAAGTCAACACTCGATGGTCCTTCATCTGTTTGTTTTGAAAAAAAAACACGAAAAAAAAAAACCAACTTCAACACGTAATTAAACAACACAGAGAAGACGCCCCAAAGGCGATAAGGTAGAAGATTAAAGTAGAAAAGATCTGATGACAAAATCTAAAGCAAATAGGCCCAACCGTCTGGTACTATGGAAGGTTAAGATGTCAAGCTGGCAGATCAAAGGGACAGATGTAGTTTAGTCCAGAGAAGGCTTAACATTCTAAGAATTCATTAGTCGAGTAGATATACGATCGAAACCCAACTTCCAAGTTTTTTTTTGTTTGTTAACATTTTAGTCTCATACTGATCTCAAGAACACTTTTAATTCTAAGCCAGGGCAGAATCATTGGCATGATTAGTCTTAGACTAGATTACTTCTTCTCTGCTAACTGTTGGTGCCGTCTGGTACGCGTAGGGCAGTGAGCGTATCTCGCTTGTCAACCCAGTTCCTTGCTCTTTTAAATATATGAAACAAAAATAGCGATGCTGAATGAAAGGCACTTAGAACTGGACCAAAATGGAGGCATGGTATCGATATTGTATCATTTGCAGATGTGTCGGTATTAGTATGGAAGCNTTCTGTCACGTATTCTTACATTTTTTTTTGGGGGGGGGGGGGGGGGGGTTGGGGGGAAGAGAAGAGGAAGGGAGGGAGTGAAATGTTGATAATGATGGAATGAGCCTAAGTTTGCACGACAGCAAGAAGACGAGTATTTTGTTGTTCCTCTTGTTGTGGTTTGTTGTTGCTGATGATGTGGTTTTTATTGTTTTATTTCTTCTCTTCACAATTTTAAATCTGTTACTTTACTCTAAAGCCACTTGGTGATCGCCAGTCCCTTGGTGCGAAAGATCCTAAGTTTGAATTCTGCTAACGTCTCATGGGGCATTAAGACAGTTTCGCCAGCCTTTCATGGCCCAAGTCTCATTTCCGATATAATCATAACCATATTAAAACCATATATGTAATACCTAATAACATGACAACAAAGTAATGATAATAATAATAATAATAATGCGATGTATAAGTCTCGTATCCAGGCTGATACCCACTCACGCAACAGGCCAGGTAACTCTAGGACTTTCTCAATTCCCTGGAGAGTATACTGTGCCGTTGCCATTTATAGGCGCCGATCACTAGCATTCTGACAATGTCTTTCACTGCCTGTGGCTAGGTACCCATTTTACAGACTGGTGGACTGGGGAAAATGTGCTTTCTCAATGCATTCACTGCACGACCATGGTCGAGAATTGAACTTTAGATCTTGAATCCGACGCTGCAACTATTCAGCTACGCTGCAATGTACTATAATACTATGAAAATATATTCTACACTGCAGATCTTCTTTTTATTTGCTTGAAAGAGAGAGATGTGAGCAAAGAAGATGAGGAAAGAGGCGTAATAAAATTGTTGATCCTGAACGCTGACGACAAGCTAAGAACATTTTCTTGTCCTTGATTTAGGCTATTTTGCTGCTGTCACCCGACTGTCGGATGATGAAAAAAACAACAAAACCCTGAAATCTTAAGAAGCTTAGGTATCAAGGGACCTAACAGAGACGAACTGTAATGGACTGTATGATGGCATTGCACAATCTTGGCTGTCAACAACCCATTAAGAGAAACTGGAACATTTTTGTACTATTATCGTCGTTACTATTATCGTCATCATAACAAGTATTCACGAATAACACTGTAATATAGCAACAACAACAACAGCAGCAGCAGTAGCAGCAGCAACAACAACAACAACAACAACAACAACAACAACAACAACAACAATAACAACAACAACAACAAAAACAACTTTAACGATAACAACAACAATAACAACAGCTACAACAACAACAGCAGGAGCAGCAACAACAACAACAATAGCAATAACAACAACAAAAACAACTATAACAACAACAACAATGACAACACGAACAGCAACGAGGCAGCCTGGCCATGTGGTTTGTAAGTTAGAATCAAAAGACTGCCAAGTCTAAGTTTGTGAATTCGACTTAAACCGGGCTGTTCCGTTTACACTGTAGTGCCTTCGGGAAAGTTACTTCACTCCCCTATACCAGTCCGACTCATTTGTAAATGAATACCTTGGCTTTATACTGGGGGACAAGGGCGCTGCATCGCGACGACCAGCAATGCTTTTGTTATGTGTTTTATTTGTAATATTCTTTATTTACATATGGTGTACTGTCCTATGTGTTTCTTTATGAGTGAGATGTATAATTTTGTACACCTATTTCCCTACATGGTAAATAAAAGTGGCCTTTTGTTTTCGATACAACTTTGCAAAGCTCAAACACCGTATTTTATTGCATAAGGGCAATAAATATGTTCAGCAATCTGCCTGCTATAATAATTCATTCGTGCACACAGCCACACAGATCCTCTCCCTGCTCGGTCGCTTTGCCATTTAAGAACACATATTAACTGTGCGTGAGAGTAAGAGGCGGTAGGCGATACATTATATGAAGTTCAATCACGCTATGGGTTGCAACTCTGGAAACTGAACACGGCACGCCAGGGATGCATTTGTTTGATCCCTGCAGCCGTCACAAAGAATGGTCTTCCTTGACAAGGGAGTTTCAGGCTCTAACAAGCCAAGATGGCTGCGACTAATGCGGAGGAGACAAAAAATAATGTGTTGACTTGTGATTGGTGTTTGCATTACTTACATCTTTGCCTAATTCATTAGCATACACACATCACCATTGACTCTTGCGACATTGCCGCCCGACACAAGGCCGTTGACAAGACGTTACACTAACAATTTTAAAACCGTAGATGGTTGACGCCATGTTGCCTAGCTTGCTCTTCCAGTGCTGGCAAAAGACTTTACATTTCTAACAAACCACTAGCAGATGTGCACCATTCCTCGCTGTGACTGGTGCGCACTAATTAAAAAAAAGTATCCTAGCATGTCCAGTAGGATAGAGCTGCCGTTTTGTGGAAGAAGACCCTATGCGTCAGAATCACAGATTCACAAAGTGCCATTTTTTAAAGCAACTAGTCAATGCGGTATACTGTCATTTTCTTTCTCACAGTGATCATACTTTGATAACAGAAGAATTTCCTTAGACCTTTAACGAGTACATGTAGTGGATGTCCACAAACAATATAAAGGGCTGAAAGGTTAAAAAGGAAATGAAAATGAAATGTGGAGCAGGTTGGCCTAATGGTTACAGCACTGGTCTCGGAATCTGAAAGTCGTGGGTTCGATTCATGCCATGATCATGTTGCAAGTGCTTTAGGAAAGCATGTTATCCGAATTTTCTCTAGATTGTGAAAAGGGCACTTGGGTGTAGGTAGAGACAGATCGTCAGAATGTTAGCAATCAGTGTCTGAAAATGGCAGCAGCAATGTATGCACTTCAGGGAGTTGAGAATGTCCTCAAACGAGAAACGATCTGGCCTGCTGGGATTATTACAAAGTGTTCTTTTTTAAATCCCACCCTTTTAGGGCACCACGGCGTTGAATGGTAGCTTAATGGTAATTTCCGTGTAATCATAGGTTGTGTGACTTATTAGGAACTTACATTTGTCATTCCTTTGATGAATAATGTGAATTCGTGTGAGCGGGTAACTGCCTAGTCACGAGAAGAACGAAGCTCATTACTCTTGTTATTATTACAAACAAGAAGGAAAAGGCTAAGAGAAGAAGATGGATGGAATAGCCAGAAAAATGCGCTCAACCAGATTAATTATGCAACAAAGAAGCGAGTGGCCCTCTGTGTTAAAGTAGCTGTATAGACGGCAATCGCAGTTGTGATAAAAAACAATAAACCCAGACATGTTCGCACAGATCTATACTAGGATATTATCTGTGGTATTATACCATCTTATTCACCCAAAGCCCCATGGCAAACACACCGATCATTGGTGGACAAACTCATGGACAAAGACGCGCTTGCATTTAGCACTTGTTAATCAATATGACATCAACAGCTAAGCCCCGCGCATTTCGGGGCTTCTGCAGCATATGGAGATAGACCAACCCATTTACTCGGCTCAATAATACAATAGTTAAGCATTTGGTCGATATATGTCAAAGATGTTCAAGATAAGACCATTCTTTTAAACCTCAGCCTCGGGGTGCATTACACTGCACCAGTCTATAGGCGCATTTTCTATCCTTTGTAGGCCTTTTTCTCTAGCCATATCTTTCTCGGGGCTAGATCCAGTTCAACAGGCTGTCTTTTTAAAGAACATCAAGCAAATGGATCAGATAACGGATTGGTAAAAGAAAAATGGTAGAGAATACTGAAAGCAGCTCCAGTATCGAGAGAGAAGGCAAAGACGCTAAGAGGGTTGAGCTTGCCTGGGGAAGGCAGAGGTTNGGGGGGGGGGGGGGGGGGGGGGTGTAAGAGAATAGTTCCCTCAATCTTCTGAGTCTTTAATCTGGCTTGATTCAAAAGAAAACGGCAAAAAGACCAAAAACCCTCCTCTCCTCTCCTCTCCTCTCCTCCCCCCCCCCCCCCCCCCCCCCCCCCCCCCCCNAAAACGAGATCTAAACCTCGAGAGATGGAGCCACTGTTTATCTACTACTTGGGTCTTCTTCTTGTCTCCTTGCGGAGAGATCCGATTGTCGATCGGTTTTTCCTTTGTAAGAACGGTTTCCACTCTCTAAAGTGCCTGCTCTTTGCCCTTTCAGTCGCTGCTTCGACACAATCGACGTTTTCCTTGCTCTTCAGAAAAGGTGGACATGAAATTCTCACTGGCACCCGCTCTCTCTTCACGCCTTTTATGTTGGCCTGCAAGATGGCAATACTGTCTCTATATACAACCTCATAAAAGACGGTCCACTCTTTCCACAGGGCTGCTCTTTGGCCTTGCTCTTCACAAAGCCATGACCATTTACTTACATTTGTTCCCTTCACGCAGCTTCTCTTGCCTGCTGAATAGTTACACTGTATCAAGACATAATGTATCCTCAGAAAGATACGGCATTCCCACTTCCTTATCTTCTTACTACTAACTGTTACTCTTTGCTTTACCTCTTCACAAGAGTTTAAGACTGCAGGGGAATATACTGAAATCCGTTCTCTTTACACTCTTTGCCTTGCATGCAGGATAGCAATTGACATGTATGCTCTGAGAGATATACTATTCCTTCACGTCTTTCTTTTACGTGTGACTATTCTGTATAGCCTTTACCTTTCAATCGTTGCTTCGGCTTAACTGGCCCTCTTCTATTCCACAGAATTGCCTGGCAAATTAAACACACACTGGCACCAGCTCTCCATTTACCATTGTATAGTATATTTCCACTGGCCTGTAAAGACATACCACCTCTCTCTCCCTTCCTTCCTTCCTCCCTTCCTTCTTTTCTTCCTATCTTTACCCCATCTTTCCTTCCTCTCTTTCTTCCATTCTTCTATTCTCTCCTCATTCGAAATCGTTTTCTTCCTCAGCTGAAACTATTTCCCCAGTTACATTTGGCAGTGCCTTTGCAGTTTTCCGGAGTAAAGAATTACACTTACTGGTTCCTGCCCATAAGCCCATAAACAGAATTCAGCAGTTATTTCTAAACATCATGAGAGGTTTATTTGGAACACATATTACCAAATAACTACCTCTTGGTCATCTTTAGCAGTCACTTGGGAAAATGTCTCTACCCCATCTTTCCTTCCTCTCTTTCGTTATTCCTTCCTTCCTTCCTTTCTTCCTTCCAATCTCTGCATCTTCGAAATCGTTCTCTTCCCCGTCTGATACTATTTCCACATTCACCTTTGGGAGTGCTTGTGCAGTTCTCCGGAGTAAAGAGTTATACTTATTTGTTCCCTTTCATAAAGAGGATTCTGTAGTTATTTTCATACAACACAAGAGGTTTATGACGAACACATATTACTAAGGAACTTCCTGTTTGTCCTCTTCAGCAGACATCACACCGAGCGACTGCTATTCTTTGAGATAAAAGCACTTTAAACATTCCCCGTCACTTCTGTTCCTGAGTGCAGTTTGAAAAGGAAATAGAGTAGGAGGTAAAACAGGAACAAAGATGGGAGAGAGGTTTGCTAAATTAAAAATAGTTTATATTTATGCCTAATCGCTGTCAAAGACATTTTTGAAAATCTCTGAGAAATACTAGAACTGTTTCATCCTTTTATCTAGACTTCTGTACAGATTGAATTTTAAGAACCAAGAGTATTCAAACCTTTGTGTTGCTCTTCAATTTCCCATTAACAGGCAAATTTTGGCCTTCTTTCATAGCAGCACCGCTTCGATGATTAGTCTAAGACTAAATAAATTCTAACATTACCAGAGCGGTGCTGTACAGAGAGATAACCCAGTTTTCATCTAAGCCCCTCTTCCTGTTTCTCCACCTCCAGGAATAAGAAATAAGAACTTGAAATGATTCCCCGATCCTAATAGCCTTTTATCCTCACAATTGTCATCATATTGAAAGGGTCGATTTGCTCATTTAGAATGTCGTTCGCTCTTAGAGCCTGAGACCAGCATGCATAGTGAAGTATGAAATTGGTTTCTATACTGACTTAATCCAGGGCATTGCTTCATTCTGCTCTGACAGTCAGGTTTAGAACTCAGCGTGGGGAATGAATTCAGACGACATACGCTGACTTCCGGGTTGTAGAAATTAATAAGCTCATCAGGACTGTTCAACTTGATCTCGGGAAAACCCACAAACGGCTTTTACATTGTGTCTCATCGACGAATAGCAGCTTCTCGGTGGCGAACCAAGAATAAAACTACTTTGGTCTTTATTCCGTTATTTAGCCCTTTAACGAAACATGTGATATTGCGACATGTGATGAGTTGTTTGTTTCACCTCAAAATATCAATCTCACTAAATCAGTGGATTTCCTCTGTAAGTTGATGAAATTTATTGTAAATAGAGCTGTTGTTAAATGTCGCCTCCAGCAACTATTTCAAAACACCACTGCTGATATTAATAAAAAGAGAATAATGTACAAAATTATCACGGCCTCTCCCCACTCCTGTGGCTGTATGCATAATCCTTACGTTGGTTAACGCACTGCGGTAACCAAGGGAAACTCTTAAAACATTAGTAGTGTTCACTGTAGTTAAGGGAATACGTTAACTAACGTATGGATTTTGCATACGACCACTGATCCTGATTATGTAGCCTACAGGTTCCGGGGGCCACTTAGTAATCATCATGTCTGGGACACTGACGCATAAAATTTTAATATCAGACTGTTTTTTTTCATCGACAAATTCGAGTTTCCATAGCTCGCCAAGGTTAATTTTATGATCGCCCTCGGATTATTCATTTTTTAGTACAATTAGGTGCGAGCTCGGCTCTAAATGACGCAGTGCGCTCTGAAGGTGTCGCTATAAAGTAGACTGCTCTTAAGATAGTGATCATCCATACTAGCAATTCCATTCGTAGAAGGGGGGGGGGATAGTCTAGTGCTGCTATATTATAGAGCTACTTGAACATCGATCTCATATCGTGAGGAATGTTAAGCAAATAGTTGCTTTATTTTTCCACTCCAGACAGTATCATATATCACTGACAGCTGATAATGACACATGAGAGCCCTGCTTTAGAACGGACATTCTATAATTTCTAAGGCTATTTCTGTTCGTCAAGAACCCGCATAAGAAACGTTTAACACCTCCAGTAGGATACCCATTTAAGCAGATAAACGCAGTGGAACGTCGATATTATAAGTACTTATTTAATAGATATACACTGTTATTATATGAATTTTACATGCATGGTTTCAGTAACATTCTTTCATTTCATTATACAGATAGACCTCGATATTAAATATTCTTCAATAATAAGTACAATTTTTCCATGCCTCAAGACCATTCTTATTACCGGAGTTCTAGTGTACATTCACTGCACTGCCCTTCATCTCGAAGGAATGTAAATATCTGGGTTATCTCCCTTACATCTCCCATACACCTCACTTATTTTTAATAAATAATCTGATGTTTTAGTACTCTTTGGTTAAGAAAACAAAGCAGCTTTCGGGTGTCATTTTCAGCAGTCACTGTTCGATGGCGATGTCTCATATGGAAAAAAAAACAACAACAAAGCTATTAGTTGCTTAGCACTGAGATATAACGCTAGAAAAAGGACTTCATTCCATGTGATGCTCTCCAAGTGGTTCCTGATAACTCCCCAAGACTCACGACTTAAGACTTAAGTGCACCTGTCCCTCGCTGGTAAAATGATCTTAAGTCAGTTCTAATAGCCGCTCCAGGTCATCAAAGTACATCCGTTTTAACCGAGAAAGTCTGACGAGTGAGACCAGGAAGAAACAAGACTATATTCCCACTGGCGGTCTTCGCTTGAGTTGAATTCCATTTGTCTAAGAGCATTATCCCAGCACAGTCACGAAGTGTTAATTGACTTTGTCGCATTCTGGAGTTATCGCATTAGGTTTTTTTAGAGCGAGAAATAAGGAGAAAAAAAAGGGTCACAGCCGCTCGTAACCACGTTTTAAGCACTAGCTAAAGGTAAAAAGGACTGCAGGCTGCCAAAGCTAAAATGTCATCGTGATATTGTGTGCCTCAGTCTTTCTCCTCACCTCCCACCTCCCCCCCCCAACAAATACGCTGTACACANTCGTGCCACAGGATGTGGAGCGCCTATACCAGAATTTTTAAGTATCGCGATATTCAGCCTTTGAGCTGTAAGTATCGAATATATCGATTCTTTTGCGTTTCTGAGACTTAGAATTGGGTAGGTTTTCGATACTTTCGATACCTTTCGATACTGTTTACACCTTTTGATACCGGGCAATTGAAGCTGAGTTAGGTGAGGCAAGGAATGAAATGGGAAACATTTAATCAACTGGGGGTGGAAAGGGGGGGGGGGAATTGTGTGGGTCAGTCAAAAGGTCACTGCTTATTTCGAAACTATCGAAATTATATTGAAATTCCACAGTTTATGTATCCATACCGAACATAAATAAACGAGTATCGATATTAAAAACTGATACTGCTCATCATCAGCCACGAGACGTGAAGCAAAATGGTCTACGATAATTAAAGTGATTGTTATCATTTCTACACACAAAGGCAGACATTACACAGTGAATAGGCACTTAAATCTGGTTTCACAAACCCAGGAAAAAATGCATGTCATTATCTGCGATGCCGTTCACGAATATACGAGCCATTCTGCATAACCTGGTTAAACGAAATCTCTTTGCGTAGTAATAAAGAGTCCAACAATGACATAAATACAGTAATTTTCCCACAAAAATCCCATCGCTTAACATGCCGTTTCGGTTAAGATGCAGCTCAATCCGTTAAATCGACTTTTTTTGTTTTTGTTTGCTATATTAATAAAATAACCCTCTTAACATTCTGGCCACGAACTACTTTTTCACCTCAGATCCTGGTCTCATTACTCGCAGAAAAGTGTTCTTCTTTCTTTCTATTCCGACGAGACTGCCTTTTCCCACTGATAGAATTTGGGCCTAATTACAGTGTTATCCCTCCTAGATCTGCAGGAATGTGCCTTACTATAACAAAGCGCAGGTAAACCATCCACACCGATAATGCATGGTCCTTCCCATCAGCGACATGCTCTTCGATCAAGAAACATAATTCAGACGCATTTTTAACTTCTGTATTTTCTCCCCTCTCTGCTCTGGATCTTTGTCTAAGATCCCGCTCCGGGTAAGATTCTGCTTCATTCATCTCCCAAGCACTGGGAAGTTAGCCAAAGATTACTGTATCGTACTCCAATTAGTATACAGGCTGATTTAACGAAAGGCCCAGTTCAATCTCCCCATCAAGAGAATAGCAACCACCATACTAAATCGTCAGAACAAACATCCTAGAACAGAAAAAGAGCGTGCTCCAGTGCACCATTTTATTTTTCCTCTTTTGCCTAGCCATTCGTTTTTCAAAGCTTTGTTGTAACTGATTCAAGCTGATCACAGCTTAGCATATATGTGTTTTCATAACTGTCCGTTTTTACGCTATGTAGGCATGTGTGTACGAGATTTAATATTCAAAGTCTTCATTAGGCTCTTTCTATGCTATAATATGTCAACTACAATATCTAAAAAGACTAGAAATGTAGGAGAAAGAAGAAATGAAAGAAGTAAGAACGGCGAGGGGAGAAAGAAAGAAAGAAAGAAAGAAAGAAAGAAAGAAAGAAAGAAAGGAAGGTTAACTGTGGGGGAGAAGAAAGACACATAAGACGGACACACACACACACACAAAATATCCACTCTGGAAATTTCACAGTTCCGTCCTTGGCCAATGTGTCCGAGTAAGCAATTCCATTATTTATCTCCTACCTTCCCTTTCCTTTTGCATTTCACATTTAGGACAAAATAATGACCGACTTACATCAATTTTAGCCGCTTAACGAGGCAACTCTGGGAGAATGTCTTGTCTGAAATGAGTTTTTTTTAAAAGATATTTATTGGGTGGGCTTGCCAAAGAAATCTGTAATGTATTCATCTGTTTCTAATCCCCTTAGGGAACAGACGTCTCAAAAACAAGACCTGACCTAATTTCTAGTTGCTGTCTTACACGGTCCATTTCTTTCTGGAGATTTCAAAACAACTCAACGAGTTCAATCTTGTTTTGACATCCATCCCTCCAGTATGGGACCTCATCTTCTCGGACAACCGGCATTCTCGTTGCAATGCGTTGGCATGGTGTTCCTTGTTTTCTACAAGCTTGCCCGCGAATCTTGCAATGGAGGGTGTTGTCTGCTGAAAGCACACAATAGAACCAGAGTGGGCAAATGAAAATAGTGCACCGTGAGGTTCTAGGTCTTTTTCCAGCATTTAGAATTCTGCACATGAAATGCCTCCCTTGACACGCACCACTGACAAAGGGAATGGCGACTTCCTTTGTGTGTAGAAGCTTGAAATTTTACTTAAGTTTTTTTCGTATCTCTTTAAGATCTTAAACTTTGAATTAAATAAACCTATTAGAGGGCATTTGGTATATCGCAGGCGTGCAGTGCCCGAACAGTTCTTCCATGTCCCGCCTATACGTAGAGACCACTGGACTCCTGTTACGTCTCGGATCAGGTGTCGAATTGCTCAGCGCAGTCTCCACAGGGTCTCGCATGAGTGTCATTGGAAGTACCATGACATTTGCTGAAATTGCTGTACGTGAAAGGCGCAGATAGAGGAGGTGGCCAGAAGCAGTAATATCTTTCCTTTGTAAAAGACACCCACAAGGGTCATCCAGAGGATTAGAGTAGCTGTACTTTAAACTGTTTCAAAGCTTGAATGCAATGTTATACCTATTCCCAGTTTACTGACGAAATTTGAAGGTAACTAATACTGGTACTGAATATTTGTTTATGAATGAGACAGGTCGCATAACAAATAGAAAACTGAACTAGGTGATACCGGACGTAACATTCATGTTGGTGGCACTGTTATGACCAGACATGACAGAAACTGGGGCATCACATCCTGAAGCCGCCGACAGAGCGGAATATAGAATAAAATACAGATAACAATATCATTATTAGCAGTGATTGGTATCTAAAAATGAATGCGACCCGATTTGATATGGGCAAGGTGTCAATCACAGCTGTCTTCATTGACGTGACGCAAACAGGAAGTGCCAGAAGAAAAAAATTCGCAGAGTTTTTTCTTGTTTTTTTCTGTGATTGTGCCCGTACTTTTTACGCTTTAAAGTGACTGTTAGTAGTGGTTCTCTGTTTCTTGTCATGATACACGGGGTGGCATAGAACCACCACAAGTTGTTAAGTACACAAGCAAATAATATGGAAAGTCAAGCTGTGGTAACAAATTATTGCATCACTTAATATAATCGGTCTTATTGTCGATGTTCATGACTACCAGCGTTATAATTAAGAGTGATAGTTTAATAAAACCGCCACTTCACAGAAATGGCTATAGTTATCAATTACGGAGTCTGTTCTGTTTTGCACATGAATGTTTTTACGTCGGAAACTTGACGACATAAATAATGATATAGGCTACAAACCCTCAGTTAAAAAAATTCTAAAGTCTCATTTCGACTGCTGAGAGAATATAATTATGGGCTGTCTTGATCACGAATGTCAAAATAGCTAAAATGCCTTTCTGTAATGGAGCGATCTATTCCATACCTGTCGCCGAAGTTCCTGTCTTGGTATTAATTGTGTTGGTGACCGAATTTAATCTCATCCAAAGGCAGCGCTTTTCTGTGGTGATTTACTGGCTGTGAGCGTCTACAAATGATGTTGCCTTCATTACTGTATTTGTGAGCACTTAACAACATTAATGTTACTCTAGATTTGTATGAAAGCTTCGAACGCATCAAAGAGCATAGACCTTAAGATTTATGTATTCTTGTTTGTTCTATAGGGAAAACGGGTGCAGCCTGTAATTCGGTAAGAAAAGGGCTGGGAGGTTTTTCTTTCAGTGGCTGAGGCGGGGGTAGG
>JAWQUT010000158.1:414419-438578 GCA_033807755.1 Ellobium chinense
CACCACCACCACGCCTCCCTTCTCCTTAACAAAGTTTACAGGCTAGGCAATTTTACATAAAAATGCTCCTGGATATTTTTTAACAGCCCATCTGCACTATGTCTTTATTTCCGCCGAATATTTACTTATGCCAGTTGATGCAACATATTAGGTACAGTTACATAAGGAATTTGCATGTTTTTACAAATATTATACAAAGTTTTGTGTCTCGGAACTTGAATGTATTGTATAGAAACAGTACATAAGACAACCAAATAGAAAGATACACACAAGATGAGAGAGAGAGAGAGAGAGAGAGAGAGAGAGAGAGAGAGAGAGAGAGAGAGAGTGTGTGAGAATGAGGACAAAAGACAGAGAATAAAATAGAGAAGAGAGAGAAAAAACAAACATGAAAGGAAGGGAAAGAGAGAGTAGAGAGAGAGAAAGAAAGTGGGACAGAGAGAAAGGGGAGAGTGGAGAAGACAAATCGGTGGACAGATTGTTGGCATCGACTGTCAGTGACATCTGCTCCTTCCGAAAATGCCCATCATCATTCTTATGATCGCAGACACTATCGATTGAGGCAACACTACCCCATTAAATAGACTTAAGTCTATCGTCCATAATCGCGATCTAATGGTTTCGGAGAATACTTGCGGATCGTTCCACAGAATATGTCCAATGTTTTTCTTTTCATCATGACATTTACTTCAATCCCTTTGCTTTTCAGTACGACTAGGCCTACCAAATGGCAAACTGCGGGATGATTCTAGCTTTTAGCTATAGAGGGGCTTTACTTTTTACACAATACAGGAATTATTCTCATACAATGCCTGAAAAAAAAAGACCAGTTGTTGTTCTCATTCAGCAAAGCGGAAGTTCGAGCACCTGGTTTTCACTATCAGTTCTGATCTATGAGGCTGTTCTAAGTTCTTGGAAATTTTCAGGAGAAAATGTGATAGAATGGGAATCACCTACATTTCAATACATCAACGACTTTTGGGTCATTCATCCACGAAACATACAGCCTGAGTTCTAAATAAGTAAATTAACGCGTCTTTTTAGACAATCTTTCATGCGTTCAGTATTCTATTTTCTATCTTTTGTTACTGGAAACAGAAATATTTACTGTGGATGAATTATATGTCATCCATCATTTTTTGCAAATTCATGCACGGTAAACTTCACAGCCTATACTACATCATGAGTTGTCAAAGTAGATTGGCACCCGAAGGCAACAGTTTGTAATTACATGTCGTGGTAATGTGAATAGCCACTGGGCATATCCGTTTTTCTCACATTCAAAGTGGTTCTCACGTTCGAAGTGGTGCTAAGGAGCTTAGCCAGCTAGTTAAATAATATGAGGTCATTCGCGCACCGTGTTTTCACCATCAATTCTGATCTACGAGGCTGTTCTAAATTCTTTAGAAAATTTTCAGGAGAAACTATGATAGGACGGGAATCACCTACATTTCTTTAAAATTTTGAACACGTTTATTTCAATACATCAACGACATTTGAGTCATTCATCCACGAAACGTACAGCCTGAGCTTTAAATAAGTAAATAATTCTAGCAGTGCCAGGCGCCTTGGACTCAGCCTCTCGCTGGCTGCGTGACCATTGTAACGGCCGATCAGCTGACACCGGGCTGCAAAATTTGACTGCCACCTCACATCACATGGGTAGCGCTGGCATGCGAATTTATTTTACAGTCCCACCCTGCGTAGTGGAGGTAAGATGGGAACTGGTTCTACCGTAGAATCACATGGGTTACTGTAATTTGAGTTGAAATTATACGGTAACAGTGCGTGGAATGGCCCTTTTCAAAGACTACCTTGACCTGATACCGAGACATCACGATAGGACGGAAACATGAGTGCGCATGTGCTGTATCGACACCATCACTTCTGACCGGAAATGCTGTGAGAGATAAGAAGCAGCTTCACTGCTCATAACAGGCGACATCTTCACTGCTCATGATGTCAGGCGACACCTTCACAAACAGCTTTCCCATCTGTATCGATTTCCTCATTTACATCCGGATAAAAACTCGCTTCCCAGTTTTCTAAACCATATCTTCCCGTCTGGGCAGTATGACGAACTACCTCCATCCTCCACCAAACAAAAACCAAGGACTAAAAGCCAGACAGTTCATTGAAATATTAATGCCCAATCTTTTTAATCTGAGAACTGCCTGGTACTACAGTACTACTATTTTGTTTAAGGATTTAGTTTAGTTCGTTTTTGGCGACACATTTGACTTCGCATACTGGCATGTCATGGGAGGACGAAAAGAGTTGCAATTAAAAGGAGTTGTGATTATCTAAGACTTAAGATTCAAGAAAGTTCCTTAGCTTAACACATGTCATATATTATTCAGTAACTAAAAATAGCAAAATCATGATTCTGTTATTTCTACAATGCTGTGAATAAACAGAAATTGTGACTAGGTGCGTTCTAGGATTAAGGGGAGTCAGTTATGCTCACTGTCATTTTATGTCTTACTGATCACTCTTGCAACTTGTTTACTTTGTACTTGTTTCAACGACACCTTTCGGCTGCTAAGCGGAATCTCTCATTGGTGCGGTGCCTGCGGCATGAGGAGGATTACGGCCAGCAGAATAGTCGGGGCATCTAAGGCAAGATCTGATCTAAGCACTCCTCACTCACCTCCCCGGGGTCCTACTCCCGCACTGGGCAGTGATCTACAGAAAATGTTGGCTCTGGGCAGAACTAAGATCATATGAACGCTATTTTGGACGAACTGGGTGGTTGATCTGAGCTTTAATTTTCATGCCAATTTCAAAAACCAAGAGGAACTCGTCTGATCTAAAAACTACTCAGTTTTCATGGAACTGAGCTAAACGTGACTGAGGACTATTTTTCCACTTAGTGAACTGAACTTGAACTAAATTGACTGTTTTGCTGAATTACAATTCTGAGCACCACCTGCTTGAGCCATTAGGAGTCATTGATGGCGACTTGCAACGTTGGGTTCACTTTCTCTGGAAGGTAGGCTTGGCGACTCAATGGGTGTGGAATTAACCATAATGCACAATTACCAAACTACTGTTTGCTCCGGATGTTGGTACTAAACAGCACTGCACGACCCGTGCATTAGTAGAATCAACACGACAGTGAGCATCAATCTAGCCGTGCCAAATTCATTCAAACAAGCGTAAAACAAACAGTCAAATTAGCGAGCTCTTACCACTTTGCCTGGCGCCAGGCAGAGCAGTGTAGAGTATGGGAAGTGCTATCGAGGCAAATCAAGTCGATACTGAGCGCTGCTTGCTTTCATATACATATTTATATAGCAGCTTGAGACTATTGCAGACTGCTCTGCGGCGCTAACCCTCCGTAGTGTGCGTTCTTTGAAGACTCCAGAGATCACTGACCCGCCTGCATTGCACTAATCGATTTTGTTTGCCCCATACTTGTGAATAATTGATACAGGCTAATAACTGAGACGGTAATTTGGCCAATCACTACGCTTGCTTTGTTTTTCTTGCCCAGTAGGGCGCAAAACCACCGGATCCAATCCAGGGTCGTAACTATCTCGTCTGCCCCCCCCTCCCCCAATCCCGACCGTAAATCCCGTAAATCAATCACTCGGGGGCCCCATTCTCATGTCTCTTTTCTCTTCATCCCGTTTTTCTATTCCTTTCTAAAGGGGCTGTCTGTCCTTGCTCTCCCCCTCCCCCTTCTCCCCGCACTGTGAAGATAGCGGGAGTGTTAGTTATGGCCTTGATCCGAACACAGCACGACACGACAAATCGTGAGATAAATAGATCTCTTTCATTAGATGATGAGGTCAAAGCCGTGAGTTGATGTGACGTGACATGCCAAATGCGAAAGAAATCATCTTCGTCCGATTAACACTAACAAAGAGAGGACATCCCCGTTGACTTGAAGTGAAGTGTCGTGTCCAGATATGGTAAGTCCACATCCTTATACGTTTCTCGGATAATGGAACTAGCATGCTTTTAAATCTCATCCACAAACACGGTCCTATCACAGCCTCGTTGTCTACTTATCCTCCCTCTCTGTGCTCCCTCTTATTTTCAACCACTTCTCGTCCCTTGCTCTGAAAAAAAAACAGCCAAAACTTACTGATTACAAATACTTAACACTGCCGATCATAATATAAAGCCCTTAATTATAATGGGCCTTCGTGTTTGCCCAGATAGTACTGAGCAAATCGTGTCTGGAACCAATAAGCTGGTTGGCCTAGAATGAACGGATGATGTCTGTTTTCTTTCGGCCACTCACATTATCTGCCCAACTCGTGCTCTATCTTCCAAATGACTTGTTGACATCGCAATATGGCTGTGTGTGCTGAAGATGAGTACTTAAAGGTTGGGGTGGCAGTACCAGTCTATTGATGTATTTGCTGCAGCTGATTAAGGACAGCGAGTATCGAAGTGTCTGTGTTTACCATTAGCTGGATCACTGCAAACTGGTTCAAACTTTTCCTACCCAGCATCTTATCACATTCGTTCATATAAGGAGAATCGCATGTTCTTACATAAATCGTATGAGGTCTTAATATATAATATACGAAAATGTCATATTATTGTGATTATTGTTATGAAAGCTTAACTTAGTGTGCAAGAGGGCGCACTGGTGAGAAGTAGATTAATCTATTTATCTGTGGCATTAGCTAATAGTTTATCATTTATCATGCCAGTAATGGACTTAGTCCACTGAAAATACCTGTATTCACTTAACTTATTGCACAAATAAGTCACTAGGTGTTACAAAACTACAAGTTTCGTTAGTGTGAAGATCACTATATTTATGTTCATGTCCCTTTATAGAAAACTGTCAGCTAACGAGATACGGCCATTTAGTGGTTTGCCCGGGATCAAGGTGGATGGTCCCGTTTAACTGATTTCTACTGTTGTGTGAGTACTTCGTGTCGGGTCACGGGAAAACACTGAAGTTCACATGAGTGAAGATCAGAGAAGAGCTAAGCGCCAATCCTATCAAAGACGCAGTGCAAACACACTCTGATGGGATTGGAAACGAGCTAGTGGTGGACGGTATCGTATTTGAGTATCAATATTTTGACATTTTAGAAGTATCGAAAGTTTCAGATTATCAAAACTTTTGATCTTCTTCCGGTCCTCAGCACCAAACTGGCTCCCGATCATCTCATTGCAAAACCTAACGGTATTGAAAGGTTTGGAAAGGATCGGATCGAAATTAATTCCGATGTTTTTCCGACCCTCAGTCCCAAACAAACAGTTACCTCTGTGCAAAGTCTAGCAGCATCGAAATATCAGTTGTTTTGAAAGTCTCGGAAGATCAAAAGTTTCAAAAGTATTAGAGGTATCGGACGCATTGGAGCGCAGTGACTATTCAAAGTATCGGAAGCATGGAAAAGTATCAAAAAATAATATGGAGGGGAGGAGAATGGATAGAAAATAGAAATAGAAACTAGAAACGATACTTTTAATACTTTGAGCTTGAAGGCTGAGTGTGATGATATTTTGATATTCAGGTACTGGCCAGTCACCAAAGCCAGTTCGACGAGCAGAACATGACTACCTCATTTACTGATGACACCGATGGTTGGCTAAAATTAGCAGGCTATTTTCCATATCGGTACCCATGGACGGATATGAAAATATTTCAGCCTCGAGCTTATAATATTTTCGGCGACATAACTCTCCTATCCATGATTATTTGAGCAGATCTAAAGTGAGGGCGGGATGCGAGACTAATCAGTCCTGTCGCATGCCGTTCCTGTTTCGCCTGTGGCAGGCCCTATCGGTGCAAGGTCTTCCGATGTTTTTTCCTCATTGAGCTCAAAAGCTGATTGGCCAAATTTTGTGCGAAAGGGTAATCCGCAAGGCATTATGAGGGAGGTTCTCTCAGCATAATCCAGTTGCATCATCCTGTCCTTGCCCATCTTCACCCTCCCTTTCTTCCTAATGTTCGCCGGACATTTCCAGTTACTTAAAAATGAGATTTTGACTCGTTAGGTTTCATTATAAACAAATCATAGAGTCCTCGGTTCCCATAAAAAAGTCCTGCTCGTTCTAATAGGTAATTATAAGGAAGGTGAATGTCCTGGACACAGAGCCAAGTCTGGGCATCGCAACAAACGCAAGAGAAGACCCAAGGTCGGATACAAACTTTATAGGCCGTATGCAGCCAAACTTTGCGTGCTTATGGTGACTACCGGGAAAAAATATAAATTTGAGAGCTTACGCATTAACGTTAAGATCTCATACCGTCGTAACAATTACAATAGTGCATCTGTTGGTTACGTTCATCATGTGGAAATAATGCAATTCTTGCTATGGGAAGAGATCCTGTCGTTAATGCGCAAGCTCTCATTTAATGATTTTGCCCGTATTTATCGCCAACGCGCAATGTTAGACCGCATTATGCAGGTGGGACCTTGATAGCTCCAGACTCTAGCGTAGACAAATCTGTTAACGGCTATAAATAATATCTGCCAGGAGACTGTGACAATTATCACAGCCAAAGGAAAGGGGTAGGTGAAAACCAAAGGCGACTGAGCCGCGCAACACGAAGGTACGTTTTCCTTTCTCAGTAACCTTCCACACCAGAAGCGTTTGGTGAGCTCTGACGCTAACACCTTAGGTGTGAACGGACAATGGAAATAAATAGGGAGCCTTTGTTTCGCAGCCCAGTCGCACTTTCCTCTTTCACATGGTATTTGGTCGCAATACACAATAGTGGTGGTAGTATTAGTAGTAGTATTTTTTCTGCCCTCCTGCCAGGATTTTTCTTCTGGGACTCATAAATGATTAAATTATTTTCCTTAGTTTTCTGATCTTTTCTTCCGTTTCACCCCAATGCCGAGACGAAACGGCAACAATAACATCATTATCAGCAGCAGCAGCAGCAGCAGCAGCAGCAGCAGCAGCAGCAGCAACAGCAGCAGCAGCAGCAACAACAACAACAACAATAACAACAACAACAACAACGAAACTGTTTGGGTGAAGACTTGTTAAAGGTATTGCGTTGACAAGCCTTGGTTTGACGAAGTTTCAAATAATAGATTATCAGAGCTGCTGATCGTTTCACATGTCGGCATGACGCAGTTCAGTGGTGCTTCAAATAACTGAGTCAGATATTTATCCTTCAGAGATGTTAACATAATAATAATAATGATAATAATAATAATAATAATGCAATTTATAGGTCTTGAATTGAGGCTAATGCCCGCTCACGCAACTTCACAATATAATTACCCCAGCAGGCCTGATCACTCTAAGATTTTCTCGACTCCCATGGCACAGCCATTAAAGGCACTGATCACTAGCATTCTGACATATCTCCCACTGCCTATAGCCGGGTACCTATTTTACAGACGGGTGGACTGAAGAAAATGTAAATGAAATGCTTTCCCAAAACACAACATCACCGTGGTCAGGAATCGAACTCATGACCTTTAGATCTTGAATCCAACGCTGTAACAATGAAGTGCGTTTTTTTTTTTTAATGAAATGAAATTTTCCGTTCATTCGCAGCTCTCCCCAAATTCTAACAAGAGACAGTCACTTGATCGCTCTCAAAGGATGAAGTTTCTTGACCCGAAATCCACGTTGACCCACCGGTCATCAACACCGGACGTCCATTAGGGCCCCACATTCCACAAATCGTCATGGCCGCGGACCGGGGGAATCGGCTAAAAGTGTTCACGTGTCACGGCCCATTTGCGTTCTCACTGCGGCCATTTTTAGCATCATTTACTTTTCGGCCGTGTCATCCCTTGGGAATATTCTTTCCTCTTTAGTACAAATTATATACAAAGACGTGTTTCATTGTTGCAAGATTCCAGGACTTCGATGTTTTGAAAGATTTAATTTCTCATTATTTGCAGATCCTGATCTCGGCGTAGAGAAAGAAAGCTTGCCATTGTTGCACTAGACTTTATGTTTTTGAAGAGTTAATTTTCCATTTGCAGTCCTTGACCCTGGGTTATTTGTCTGTACTCATGCCATTGAGAAGTCATTTTCTAATTAGTCTTTAGTCCCTGATCTCTACCTAGTTGAAGAAAGCTGACCATTGTTTTGCTGCAATACTTCAGAATGTCATGTTTTGAAAGAGTTAATTTCACGTTATTTAGCAGATCAGGACTTCTGTTAAGAAAGCCTATTCTTGCTTATTTACAAAGACGTGTTTCATTATTGCAAGACTCCGGGACTTGGATGTTTTGAAAGATTTAATTTCTCATTATTTGCAGTTCCTGATTCCAGAGTAGAAAAATAAAAAGGTTGCCATAGTCGCAGTGCTCTAGGACTTCATTGTTTTGAAGAGTTAATTTTCCATTTCCAGTCCCTGACCCTGTTGTCCCTGGGTCAGAAGTGTGTGCGCATACCACCGAGAAGTCATTTTCTAATTATTCTTTAGTCCCTGACCCCTATTTAGTAGAAGAAAGCTGACCGTTGTTACAATACTTCAGAATGCCATGTTTTGAAAAAGATAATTTCTCATTATTCAGCAGTTCCTGATCTCTGTCAAGAAGACAGCAGCCTACTCTTGCCTATACTCTACACTGGTTTTACTTGACTTTATGTCTGAGGAAGGAAATAGATCATATCTTTTAAGAGGTGAAACCTCTTGATGTCATAATATGTATATATAGTTATTTTCATCAAATCTTTCTTTTGTATAAATAAAGGGATAGCTAATGTAGCTATATATAGCAAAACAAAAACAAATGTAAAAAGACACATTATTATCTACATATTTAATGATAAACGGCGAGCAATGTAGAGCTGGAAGTAAAAATCGAATGTTCTAACTTAAAAAGTGTTGTCTCAAAAATTTAACACTGCTTATTTGCGCTATCTCGTCAAGATGGCGTTCTTGTATTTGATGACAAAAAGAGCTTTCAGTGACATCGTCTGTCTAAATTTTGAAAAAAAAACCCACTAGAAATAGGATTTACAGTATACTGACAATTTTCAGATGAAAGATAATTTTGGCTCTTTTACGGTATGTGTACATCAGCATAAGATTTGGTCTCCTCTGTGCCAAGTTTCGAGAAACTTGGACCATTATTTTTGAGATATTAGCGGCAAAAGAGTCAGAACAAAAGATGAGGCATAGTTCAGGATTTTGACCTCGTCTTAAAATATCAGTTATCAGTTTCAATGTTAGGTTACAAGTAGAGTCTATATAATTCCTCAAGGGAACTGGCGTAACCTACTGCTAACTACTACTGAACAAAATCAAACCCATGAAACTTTGTTATTCTGGGCCCCTTGAGGAGACATTAGACACTGGAAATGATCGCACTGGAGGAAATTAAGGTGGGATAGAGCCAAAAAATGATGCTTAGGGGCCGGACAGTAGCAGGATATCAGTGACTGGCTGAAGTGTAACCAAGCTGGGGCTCGGAAAAAAGCAACGAAGGGAACAAGGTATCTTGGAAAACACATGGTAAGCAATGTCTCGATGACGAGACTGGGAAGAAAAATAAAATGGAGAAGAAAACGAAGCAGAAAGTATTACGTACAGGTTGAGGAGGAGAAGAAGAAGAAGATGGTGATGACGATAAGTAGAAGATAAAGATGATGATGAAGAAGAAGAAGAAGGAAAAAACATGATGAAGATGAAGATCTTAAACTTACATTGTCAATCTTGAAAAAGTGTTTTAACACAAAACGTCGACTATTTTTTTTTAAAATAAATTCATCATACATTTTTCAAAAACGTTTTGTGTCATTGGGCAGAATCATATTTAGTTTTAATGAAAAAGAAGAAGAAGATGATGATGAAGAAGATGATGATGGTGATGGTGTTGAGGAAGAAGAAGATCAGACGAAGAAAAGCAAGTGACAGAAAAGAGGAGCTCGGAAAGCAATGTCTCAGAGATGTGCTGACGGAGAAAAAAAAAGAAGTAGGAGAAAAAAAAAGAAGCAGAAAGAGAATGAGGAAGAGGAAGAAAAGAAGAAGAAGATGATGGTGATGAATACAAGAAGATAGTGACGAAGAAGGAGAAGGAAATAATGATGGTGTTGAAGAATGGGAGAGGAAAATCTGACAGTCGCTGGGAACAAACTTTAACAAAAGATTTTTCAACTGTTTTTGATTCTTCAGAATGTCATTACTGGCCACAAAAAAAACAAAAAACTATGAAAATCTGGCTTTCGGAAATCAGCGAAAAAGGCGTATGTGATGGATCATTAATGTCACCCTGATGAGTTAAAAATAGTTGAAAAATCTTTTGTTAAAATTTGTTCTCCCTTGAAGTACGAACTTTCAGACTGTCAAATTAGAAAATTGCTTGTAGTTAGAGTAAATACATGTACACATAATATTATATATTCGCACTGGTTTCAGAATGACAATAACAAGAGTGATGGGCAGTCTGTTCAGCTATGCAAATCCGCACCGTAATTCAAGGGCGGCGGGGGGACGGGGGTGNAGTTTCGGGGAGAAGTGGGAGGGGAGGGGGTGACACGTTCAAAAACAAAATTCGTGTTCGTCGAGGCAAGAGATTCGGATTCGACAATTCTAGTGTTCGAGATATGATTGAACTCGTAAATTTCTGAATTTCCAAGTTCGTATGTTAAGACATACTGGTATTGGAGATACATTTCCTTATATTTCGCCGACTGTCTCCGTGACCTTATTCCAAATTCGACATTCGGATTCGACCTTCGAATTGTCGAATCTGCGAATCTGGAAGTTGTGTCAAGCCCACTTCGGTTTACAACCATAAGAATAACATAATGGTAAATAAATAAATAATAGAAATCCTTGCTCCAAATTCTTTACACCAGCCATCAGCTCCGGCTTTGGAGCTTTGTCTCGACGTGCCCTCGACTAATCCGACTTGAGGTTTCATATTCACGGCGCGCGACGTATTAATCTTTCTCTCTGTCAAACGTTGATGATGTCTTATATATTCTAACTCTGCGCTGTGTGTCGGCTTAGTTCAATCTGTTCATCTTCAAAACAGAAAAACAAATATAATCGATTCTTGAGATCTGGTCTGCTGAAAGGTGTTAGGTACATTATCTGTTTCAGTGACAATAAGATTGCCTTTATTGTTCGGTAGTGACTAGATCAAGTAAAACTAGTTTGTTCATTCAGATCTATCATGGTAACAGAGTCTACGGTGAGCTTTGTCTTCTCTCTCTCTCTTGCCTAAAAGAAAAATGTAGAACAGAGCTTGCACTGTGGCAGGACATATTTTAAAGCTATTTAAAGATGCTTTCCATGGTAGGAGCAAATCTGGAATCTCAAGACTAGAACAGGAACCAGACGCTGACAGCTTTGCATTGTCTGTACTTTAACACAGGATGTTTGTAACGACGCCCACTAGGGGACATTACCAGTAGCAGTTGCTGCCCCTACGCGGTTTGGCTGTCGGGCGCCAGTCTGTCTAGGAATTAGGTCAGGTGAAGAGACAAGCGGCTGAACATCCCAAACATTAGCAATTCTCTTGACGATTACGGACATTTTGTTTTCCTTGTTCCTGACACGAGAAATTCGTCGTTCTGCCTTGGTGCTAAATGTAAGCCAGTAACTGCTGACAAAACGCGTTGGAAAGTCGAGCAGAAGTGGGCGGGGCAGCTAGTTTACAGTATACCATTGGTCAGAAAAAAAGAGGATGGGGAGGGGAAGGTAAAGGATTGTTGAAATTCGAAATTCTAAAGTTTGTCTCGGCTTGGGGAGCATTTAGGCATTCTAGCATGAAATTCGACATAACACCGCAAAATCCTAGACCTGATTAATTTTGAAATCTAATACCTCAGACATTAGTGAAGATCAGTAGAACAAGACGATACCATAAATGCCACAGACACATTTTAATCAAGATAATCAGGATTTGAGAAAATCTTGAAAAGAGGAGACATATTGGCTACATAACAGGAGAAAGGAAGATCGCATTGAGAAATTTTCTCTCTTTAAAGAAACAATTCTCTTATAATCGGAAAGGTAAAAACAAATACACGTAAGCTTCATACGAATGCCCGCTTATGTCATTTCAAGGTAGGCGCGCACATCATAGACAATTGTCCATTTTCAATTACTTTTCAGTCTAAGAATTGTGTTCATTATCCACAGGAGCAATTTTGGGAAGAAAAATGCCGTAATGGTATCGTCTGGGCATGCTTTATGATGCAAAAGGGAGGGCTCAGATAACCAGATCTGGCTCTTGCCCAGAGAGTTCTTTCCCTTGTTCGAGCAGCAAAGGCTTATGGGAATAATAATAATGATACCGTCATAAAGGTTCCAGCAGCTCCAGACGCCTCTGTCAGACAATGAATTCTTTAGCTTGCATTTAAGATTGTGGTCATTCAAATTCAAACGTTAAGTTCGACTGTACAAGTCAGGCAACATTTTCTGCAGCTTTATTGCCTCAAATGATTTGTTTGACACACCTGCCCCTTTTAATGGAGTTAAAAGATCCACACAAACGGGTTACCACCCGTCTGAATAAACACTGTCTAGACGCCTGGCCTTTCACCCTAGAACCTGTTGGACATAACTTATGGCGACCACGAGCGCAGCGGGTGAAAGAATTCAGAATTTGCGCCATGTTATAGTTTGTGTTGTCGAGGGCATACATATTTGCAGTGTTATCTCGAATTTCATGCTAGAATGCAGAAATGCTCTCCAAGCCGAGACAAACTTTAGAATTTTGAGTTTCAACAATCCTTTACCTTCCCCTCTCCATCCCCTTTTTTTTTCCTGTCCAATGGGATACTGTAAACTATCTGCCCCGCCCACTTCTGCTCGACTTCACATCATATAGACAGACACTCAAACTCTTTTTCTCAGCACTTAATGCAGTACCATTTGGTATACAGTGGTTTAAGAGACGATTTAAGTATTCTCTCATACTATTAGAGTAATGCTGCACTTATGGACTTTTTCATTTCTCTGTGAAACAAACTCACAGTGTGTGTTGCAACAAGTTTCTGTGGGATGCTACATAGGATCAGCACTGGGGATAGACAAAAATCAGAAATTCATAGATTTGCAAACCCGAATTCGTCGGACCTGCAGACTCTTCGACCATGAATCCGAATCAGCTTCGAACATGATCCGAATCAGCTTCGAACATGAATCCGAATATGAACCTCGAATTTCGAATGAAGGTCACTGATGCAACCAATGAAAATTTTGGGAACTGTGATCCTGATTCACATAGATTGGAACACGAACATACGAATCTAGGGCAAACGGAGATTCATCAAATTCGAATCTCGAATAAGTGGAATCTTGCCTCAAGGTTTTGGTGAACATGATTTTGTTTTCGACCATGCCCAGCCCTAGTCGGCACTCGGCGTTTGTGATTATTCCCCTGAGCTCTAACGTCCTAGTCGGCTCTTGGCGTTTGTGCAGCAATCACAATTTATTGAAATGTCAGAGTGTTACCTGAACGGGGTGGGACAATATTAATTATTATGATCGCAGTTCTATTAAATGACAAATTCTGTCCATCCCATCCTTGGCCTACTCCGTATTGGCTCAGACAAACTAAACATATGTAATGCAATCGCCACTTGAACCTCATCTCGTCCCTTTTAGGTTTTAACGCTTCCCAAAACTGCGTCTCTGAAGTAGCGTATATCTCGGCCAGACTATCATTACCCCAGCCAGACTGGGCAAACAATGTCTCGGACAACAACCTCACTTCAAGGAGTGCAATCACCAGGCGCCAAATGCGCAACACGTTAATGGCGCTGGTCTCGACGTAAACGCATCAATAAATTATTATTTTGTCACTCGTCCATGTATCTGATAGCTTGTAGTGCATTGCCCTAGTCACCTTAGACTGTGAATGTTTGAAGAAGACCGTCGACACCAGTGCCAAAATGGATGCTTTCTGGGTCCACCGCTGTATTCCTGCTCTCCCGTTTCCTTGATCCATTCACCTCTTACCACGTCGCAGAGTTTGATCGTCAATACAAACGATAATTTTTTAAAAGCATGAACACGGAGTTGTTTTTTGGTGAAGCCCTCGGCACAGTTTTGCAGCAATTTCTTCCTGTATTCTGAAGGATGCGTCGAACAATTTGTCTCATGACAGAGATTTATAGGTTAAAGGGCCGAATTTGCTTGGTTTAACAGGATTCCAGATTGTGACAAATGATAGCCACAGGATATATAAATGAGAGGAAAAGGATAAAGAATAAGATCACTTATTTGACCCTAAGCAGACACAAGTCAAAGATTCAAGATCTACTGCTCACTTTAACTCTGTGTGTGTGCGTGTGTGTGTGTGTGTGTGTGTGTGTGTGTGTGTGTGTGTGTGTGTGTGTGTGTGTGTGTGTGTNAATAATTAAAAACCTTGCGACAGAATCCTCACCCATCCACCTCCCTTCTCCCTGATTTTTCACACCTCCCATCTCCTCCCCACTCACTCTTTAAACCCTATAATATAGGCTTAAGGTAAATAACCGCATTACTGACTCTAAAGGGCAGACTCGGTGCTCATAACAAGTTTTTGTCAATGCACTTGACAGGTTGTAAAATGCATGCTATAAAAATGATTTATCTGGTGTCTGAGTCTCGGCATGGGAGTCATTTAGAATCGACGACTGTTTATTATCCTGGTCACCCCGATCTTAAAGGACTTTTATATCAAGTTAAGATTTCTTACTGCAGAGTTAGGAATGCGCCTGACTTTTCATGGTATTACGGTCGTGTTGTCTGAGTCTCTGCATGGGAGTCATTTAGAATCGACAGCTATTTATCACCCTGGTCACTACGATATTAGAGAAAGGATTGGGCAGAACTGAGATCATAATAAGATGAACGCAGTTCGTGAATGTCAGTTCAGTTCAGGTGAACTTGATCTGAGCTTAATAGCTATTTTGGACGAACTGATTTTTGGACATTTTTTGTAGCTATTTTGGATGCTTGATCTGAACTTTAATTTTCTACTAATGTATTTCACTTCAGTTCACATGTACCTCGAAAACTGGAACCGAATGTCCATTTCTAAACCAAGGGGAATTGATCTCGTCTGGAAACTACTCAACACTGAGCTAAATTTCATCTCAGAGCTTTTCCTCTTAGTGAACTGAACTTGATCTGAACTGACCTTGTCGGTGAACTGCCAAACCCTGATTAAAGAGCTTTCATTTTTAAGTTCAGATCTCTTACGTACATTTATAGCAGAAATATGAAAGCACATGACAGTTCATGGCATTACGATCAGTTTGGCTCGCTCGTAACGAACTAGATATGAAACTCGCATCTGATTCTAGTTCCTAACGTGCCATATGATCATAGCATCAGGAAATGCCATAGTACTGTACATGCCCATCTGTGATCTGTGATATATTGGTCCGCAAAAAATTCAAACTTGAAAATCAAAGCTCTCTGTCTGTTTGTTGTCGCAAAGTAGCGCTGTGTTTTCGTTCATTCTTCTCCTACGTTGACCCTGAAGGGTTCCCATTATCTCTGTTGTTGTTATTAGCTTAAATCCGAGTCCAGTTTATTGTTGAGATCTGAGCCAAAAATCAAAATTTGAAACAAAAGTAGGTCATGATTACACTCTTATCCATCGCAGTGGTCTACAAGACACACCACAGTGGTATTGCTGCTGTTGTTCTCGCTACTTGTACTGATATCGCATCTGATGCTGCTGCTATAATTTTTGTAATTGCTGCTTGTGACTGAACTGTTTTCCATCAAGTATTGACTTTTGTGGCATCGAAAAACCGTAAAGAGATAAAGCTTAAAGGCCCGCCTACGGCCTAAATGGAGAGGAAAAGCATGATGGGGTACTTACTTAATTTAAATTCATTCGCACGATTCACACTAGAGCGCTATTTCCAATGCCACGCAAAGGAATCTTGCAGATCACTAGTTTGCAGTCTTGCAGATCACTAGTTTGCAGTCTCCTCGGTAAAGAAAATTTATGAGAGCAACTCCAACTCAGTCGAGTCAGTGTCCACGGTCATTTATGGGCGAAATTTGCCTTACGCTTTCCATGGTAACGATCGAATGGCGCGGCTTTAAGTTTTGTAGGGTCGCTGACACGAAAAGTCCGATCTGTTCCTCACGACCGAGAATAATGTTTGTAATAAGAGATTAAAAGAGACTTTGATCTCTGGTCAGGTTACAGACATTTACTTCAACGGTCACCGGAGCGAAAGAGGACATCCTGTGTATCTAGTCTATTAATTTATCCCAGCTTTCATCTGGAACGCCGCAAGATCACCGACAACTTTGAACGGGGGGAGATGGAACTGAATGATGGTGCACCCCAGAAAATTTTAAAAAAAAACATAGCTTCAACACTTTAGTCTATGATCTGTGCTATTAAATGGCTTAATTTTTGTTCGTTTGAAGAGAAACGTGTAGCAAACCTAAACGTGTTTTTGCTTAGTACACTGATAGCGTGACTTTCTCTCCCTCCCCTCTCTTCCAATCCACCCCCAGCTCTCAGCCATGTCTGAACGGCACAACAGAGAGTGCTTAAGCTAAAGTATTTTTTTCATCAGTTATAAGGGTATTGCAATGAAAATTTGTTACACGATAGCTTATGCATAACTTCGCGCTTGTCTCTTTTGAAACTGGATTGTTTTGTCAGGAGAATGCAGATATATATATTAGACAATGCGATCTCATTCTATTATATAAGGGTGTGTCCCAAGTTCAGTGATTTCGCTTCGTAGCTTTGATTCGAGACTTTCCGCGAATGGAATGACTTAGACGAGTCCGCGTCCATATCTTAAAACTACTCTGTAATAAACGGCGACCGCAATGTTACCTGTCACTGCAGCTAGGCTCAGAGTGCTAGAGATCTTACGTCATAATTTATTCACTAGTAACCCACTTTCTTCTGTCGCACTAAGGACTCCTGAGAACCGTAAGGGGTATGGGTACCACAAGCTGTGAATCACTGATCCAGGCTGTTTCACTGTTTTTGGATATGTCGTAAAGATATCACAAAATGTTTAAGTAGAATACCGCAACTCTATGCGATATCAAATCAGCAGTATTGCCCCCTGAATAATGTCCTACCAGATGTCGCAACACTATGATTATTCTTGAAAATTACCCCGAATTTCAGATCCAGACACTAAGCAGATGTCTTCAGAGTCTCAAGAAACCATTTTAATTACGTAATCGTAGACACGGCAAATGTCTTGCCCCCAACAGGCAATACAGCCAACCTTAGATATTGTCCAGATTTTCCTCCGGAGATGACCATTTCTTCCCCTGATAATACGATCCCCTTGACTCTTCTATTTCATGCTGGTGGCTTTAATGAATGTTCCCCCGGGGTTAGATGGTGCTAAACCGAGAATGTTTTTTTTTTTTTTGCATGACCCATATACCTTATAAGGGGTGAACCCCCTCGCAATCGGATTTGTACAACTCGGATGTCGTGATGAGGACAGACTTCTACAGGTGCGCAGCCCTTGTTGTCACACGGCCTCTCAAAAGCCTCCGAGGCCTCCGAGAATATTCTCGTACAGACATCCTCGTATTCCAATCATGACAGTGGGAAATGGATAGACACATTAATTTTAGCTGTCAGCAAAACAACGTTACTCGTGCTTGGTTTTGAACAGCAGCTGCCTTTACAACAGGAGTTGCAGCATAAATATGATTAACGAAGCCGCCAGTGAGTAAATCAGAGGTTGAGGAAACGAAATCTTGACTGAAACTCGTTGGCGTTAATTTCGTTTCGTAAATAGGTTAATTTGATTTATAAGGGAAGCTTGACATGTTTTTCAACGACTGTGTAGGTAAATTATCCACCGGAAAATACAAAACGAAATACATCCTTTGCACTTAAGTTTTTTAGCTTTCTGCTCATAATATGGGATTATTTAGCTAATTTTTCATTTGAATTTTATATTTCTTGGCTACTGTCAAATCTTTTTGTTCTTTTAACCTTGGACCACCATATCGCTTTCCACCAGTTATAAAAATCAAGTCATTCATAATAACTTTGGGCCAAATGTGTATATGGACATAAGATGAACGAGGGGCTCTGTAGTAGCCATTTAGAAGATCTGTCTCCACGTCAAAATCTAGGAATCCTAAGCCTTGACCTGCTTTGTACGTTCTGAAGCGAAAGAAGTATGTCTCAGGGAAGAGAAAACCAGAGCAGAGCGTTCAATCTATTCCATTGCAAGATTACACCAAAGTCGTGACAGGAAATGCTAGATCTGACAAGTTCAGCCTCTTATTATTTATAGCGATAAAGGGTAGCTACATCATATATTTGCGACGCGAGGTGCTTTCACTAAATCCGTGGATTCACACCTCTCACTGTTCAGATAACGTCTAAACACAGCGAAACTGGCCATTTATTGATCATCTCAGCACTATACTGTATTCACTCATTAGCTTCACGAGTAGCGCGAATAACCATGAGTTTGTTTGGAATCTAAACGCAAAAGGGAAAATCTTTGGCGGACTGGCTGGAATGTGTATTCTTCCAGTATAGATGCCACATCATTTCGAGTATGTTCTACAATTTTACAAGACATCTTCAAATGACGAAAAAAAAAAACCAAAGCTTGTATCTCTGGCCCCACATAGTCCCTTGACATCTCAAAATATTTACAGAGGCCCATCTACGCTTGAGCCAAGGAAATAAGTTTAAACAGTCACGCAACAAGCGAAAGGACACGCCCTATTTTCATTGGTTGACAAAAATGTCAAGGTGGTCTTCCATGCTAGCACTTTGCTAATTGAGTGCATATCATTGCAACCCACAGCTGCCAAGTTGTGAGGCCAAATTCCTCAATACATCGGATCACGGTAATTCATTTATAAGAACGGCAATGTAAAATGTGTGTGTATATGTGGCATGAGTTTTGGTGCCCTTCCCCCTTCCTTCTCCCGGGCAGCGCCGATACACAAAGCTTGTATGTAACTACATTGCACTGGTCGAAATTAGCATTAAATTGTCTCGCGCTTGTGTCAAGTCATACCCTTATCACTTCCGGTATCATCTAACTAAGGATGGTTCATGCTGTGTTCAAATACTGACACAGTCCGGAAAGTGAACCGCCGAGCACTACATTCCGACGTTCTTTCCTTTAAAGTCCAGGTCGAGAACCGACCTGGCCTAGAAGTGTGCCAGAAAATTCAATTTAGAGCAGAAGGAAACCGTCTTGGCAGACAAACAGGGGTCATGGCTAGAAAATGCCATTTCCGACAAGGAAGTGGGTCACTGTCTTTTACGTTATACAATAAGTCTCTTTCCCCGAAGCCAGATATCCCGTACCCCCTTCTCATGTCTTTCCTTCCCTATCACTTTAAGCTTATCCGTCACGAAGTTTCACTTCCCGTGGGCGATACTGGACTTTTCGTAGTCTGGCTCTCAAATGAACAGAAGACGACTTCTGGATTGGGATGAGAAATCGATGTCTAAATATCGAAGTGTCGATATGTCGGTAGACACCGTTTACACATGGATATTTTCATGAAACATCCATATTTCGATGTTAAAAATTTTTATGATTAAAGATTGGATAATTCATGTTCCAGTTCAGTCACAATTTTTTTTATATTGTTTTAGTTGGGATTTTAATAACCACATACAGAGGCCTAATATAAGAGCTTAACACGGGCAATGCTCAATGCTGTTGTCAGGGTCTTTCAAATGAGACAGCAATACACGAGTACCTATTGGTATTTATTACAAATTAAATTTCTATCTGATATTGCTCTGGCCGTTGATTTTAAACATCGATGTCCCGATATATTTTGAACAAAACATCGGGTTGTTTTTTTTTTCAGATGTCGCCTATACCCAATCTGGAGAAGACACGACTTGTAGGGATTCACCCCATTCATTGGCCCCCATTCATGGATTTCTGAAGAACCAATATCCCAGCCAGATCACCTCTTGAAACATTCAGGACTCATTTTTCCCCCATCTAATATGCGCAATCCACAATTTTAGCCAGTACCACTAACATGCATTTACCCTATCAAAACGAACGATATATTGCTAAGACAGGATTTTCTCAGCATTAAGTAAGCAAAGTAATCGATTACACCGCCCCTCCTTCTGTTAACGGAGCAAATCTGACCTTGCCACGAGCCATTAGTTGAAGTTTAAAGATTTCAATTACGGTCTGACTAATATTTTTGTGAGTGTGTGTGTGAAAAAGGACAGCGGCAGATAACGACAAAACGGAACGCAAAATTAGATCCTTTTTCGTTGTGTACTGGTAGAATTTTGATTAAAGGCCGTTTTGATGATGCCCACCCTCTTGGCATTTCCGAACTGAGGTTCCATTTTAGAGGACAGCCGTCAGCCATTTTCTTATAACATAATATTATACCTATGGGAAGTTGATTACTGTTGAGCTGACCCCCCCCCCCCCCCCGGGGGGGGGGGGGGGGGGGGAGGGAGTGGGTCAGTCGAGAAAAGAAGTAAAGTGCTTTTTATAGCAGTGAGGAATTGTAATAGTTATATTAGAACTAAAATAATTTAGGGCACTTATAGACAGTGCATAATTCGTCAGCTTCAATGAAGCACACTTCCGGTTTACACGAAATAGCGTAACTACATCATCAAACATTATCACGAAATTGACAAAATACTTTGAAATTGTACTACTAAGTTTCAGTAAAAATAACTATAGTCCATGACTCTATAGCTGCACTACATCGTACTCATTTAGGCAGTATAATTGATATTAAGTAAGAAATTCACATGCACATATTAGGTATGGTTTTATCATTTCACTACTCAGGGAAACCTCGATATTAAATGTAACTCAGTACTAAATAATACTATTTCCATGCATCAAGGGCATACTTTATACCAAGGTTCTACTGTACATTTGTCAAAGTGATCCTGATTTTCCGACGAGTTATGACACTCCTTGTAATAATCATTAAACAGAATACTATTCTGCAAACTGCAGTGGATGTACATGTATGCAGTGAGCCGGTCCGCGATAATGTGCTTAGAAAAGAAGTGTGTGTAAATAAGGCTAGAATTGTGTACTCATCACCTATTTGTATGTGGCGAAAGTATGTGAATCTATAATAGACTATCATAATATTCTGTATTGTTTGCCGTCAACGTTTAAACAAGGTTTGAACAAGGTTTATTTAATTTAAAAAAAAACCAAACAAACAATGTGATACATATGGGTACACAGTCATATACAAATGATAAATAGATGCCAATATGATAAAGGCCTATAATATTGTGTTTTTCGCTTATTCACCACAGCTGCTGTCTGGGGTTTTAGATGAGTAAACTTATTAAATGTGTTGTTGCTAAAAAAGAATATTAATATCTCGGCCCATCTCTATTGTCTACGGCTTTCCTTAACGTTCCCTAGGGCAAAGTGACCCTATTCCTGGTAAACAATAATATCATAAGACACTACTGGCTCAATCTTCATATTTTTAGTTTCTCCGCCTATTCATTTCCGGTGAAACGACTTCACTCTTTATTCAAACCAACATCACTAGAATCATTTCTGGAGATCGCCAGACAGTGTTGCTGTCTACCTCTGATGAAGGACTTGGCAGTCTAAGACTCTTGAGGGAGCGATGGCCGACGGTGGTAACGAGGTGAAAATCCCTTTTAAGCCGAACATGTGTCCTGGCTAAACCCGACTTCGACAGTTCCGGTGTCTCCGAGTTTAAACTCCGAAACTGGGCTGTCAGATGAATATTTCTGACCTTCAAAATGGCGGATTAGCAACTTCCTGTTTATTTCGTCCTTTCACCAACTACTCTCCCCCNCTGAGACCTTACTTTCACTGTTTGATGAACGCGAAAATCAGGATGAATGTCTTGACAGGGGGGGATGCAGCAATCCAGCGCGTGTACTGGCATTCACTGTGCCGAGGCCATAAGCCGGGGTGGATGAGAGTGTTTTGGAAATGGTAATATAAGGTGTGTGCCCTCCGTATCCAGGCAAGGCAAGTCAGGCCTCTGAGATATTTTTTTGTCTTCTCCTTCACGTTCGGAAAGCTCAATTCGATTTATCACTTCGAGCCAGCAAATTATTTCTTTCTCCGCGGTCACTTACAAGAAGTTCTACAACCATTCAGTCTTCTTCAATAGATCGTAGCATTCAGTGAACTTATACAAATGCTCTTTCAAATAATGGTCTTTCATTTCCTTTTCGAGCCACAGACTGATACATCGAAAGGCGTAAACAAACTAACTAGTTTCCCTTCTGATAAGCCAGTGTTCCGCATAGAAGTCCATATCTACATCGAAGTGAAAACCCCACACTTCAGATTTAGTTTGGAAAATCAGGAAAAAACGCAAATTAATTTACAAATCTAAGACCCATTCTGCATCTGTCTGCAGGACAAGTTGTGCTGTCCTGCTTGTGACCAAGATACACCTAATTTAAAAAATAAAAAACATATAGAAATAAAGAACTTTCTTAATGTTAATCGGCATAGTTGGACTACGTTTGTTTGGTTCATGCAGTTTGACAAAATCAGATGCCACACCCTGTCTTAGCAAAAGAAGTATAATAAATCCCTTAGCAAGCCAAGATAGTTGCGACTAATGAGGAAGAGACAGAAAACAATGCACTGATTTACGAGTGGTGTTTGTTATACTTATGTCTTCGCCTTATTCATTCGCATACATACCACCGTTGATTTTTACCACATCTTCCTCCTACACAAGACCGTTGACAAGATGTCCCACTAACAAATTTGGAACGAAGATGGTTGCCGCCATGTTGCCGAGCCTTTTCATCCGGTTGTGTACAAAAGACGTGCCATTTGTAGGTGTGCATTCTTTCTCTCTGTGACAGGAGTTCACCTACCAAAGGCGTATCCTTTGGTAAAAGCTGCCCACCGAATACAAAGAAAGGGATGAGGTTACCCATTTTGTCAAACTTTAAAGACCAAAAAACAGCCCTGATTTCGTTGAATTCCATCACGAAGTGACTACTGGACATCAGTGTTAGAAGAGGATAGAAGTGTGCCCAAGCCATGATTTAACTGTGTTGTCCCCCTATCTGGATCCCATGGGTTGGCGCCCTACAAGGTCAGCTTACTCTTTCCATCGACAGACACGTTGACACCCAGGATATTTATCAAGACGTATAATCTCATTTGATAAACCTCCACCCCCTATCGAACCTTTCCCATTACAACTTACAGCTGGTAATTCCTCTGAAAAACTAAAAAACAAAGTGAATTACGAAACTAGAATGAGGCTGTCGCTAAGTTAATCAGACATTACTCTCAAGTCTATTATATAACCTCTCTCACGGAATTTTTTTCAGCCTCCACAAAGAAGTGTTATTTTGTACTTTTTATCATTCCAAGTATTTCTACCATGTTCCGACAATGGACTTATTTTCACCGCCAAAATCATATTTGTGCATTTACTAGATCTATATGTCAAGCTTCATCTCCCAACACAACATTTTTGTGAAGCTGGGAATGCTCTATATAGAGGAGCAGAATTTAGACACGAATTTTTGTGGAGGCAAACAACTATACTCAGACAGAACCACTCAAATTTCTCAAAGACTTGTAGCAAAGATAAGCCCGTTTATCGGAATTCGTTAGAACTAGTTTACAGCTCCACTTGAAGGGCACAGGGAAGTTTATTTTTCTACTTCCTCCTTTCCTATACTGGCTCAGCATTTGATGACAGACCCAGAATCTCTGTGTTCTATTGCTTCTGAGTATTTTTGAAGCAGATTTTTTTTTGGTTTCAGACAATGAATGCAGACCTCTCGTCCAATTCTGGCCGATTAGCATCAAACGGCAGACTTGTTGTTTTTTTTTTAAAGCTTGCCGAGTTCAAATCAACATTCTTGCATTCGGAGGCTCGTTAGCGCAAAGTGAGGCACGCGTACACAAAAACGAATAAACTCTCAGCTTTTCTGTAACGTTAATAGACAGATTTATTTCAAACTTTGTAACAGCGAACTTTCAAGATATGAAGCATATGCACATTAAATTTCAACAATGTAAATCATGTATAAACAGAGTAACGGCACTCTGAAAATAACATCCAGACTTGACATAAACCAAGGCGCATATTTAAATCTGGAAAGTGCATGTCAAAGTTGATAGCGCAGTCTGTGTTGTGCAGGTTCCGTGCAAATCAGTGAGTGATATTTTCAGGGCATCTGTAGCTATGCTGAAATTTCATGCGTCAGCTTTCCATATGATTTTCTGTAAAAGCTCCCAATCTGCAGTAAACCTAGAGCGCTCTGTGTTGTTGTTTTTTTCTTGTAA
>JAWQUT010000158.1:442623-455000 GCA_033807755.1 Ellobium chinense
TTTTTTTTAAAGTCCCCAGAGAGCGGAATATCAAACTTTTCTTTATGTTACACGGATCAGTGCGCCCTACATTTGGAGATGTTTGTGACTACGAGTGCGTGAGGGAGAGAAATTGCTTGTGTGGAAATCCAAACTATATAGATCTACGTTACAAGAGAAATTTGGCTCATGGTCATATGAGGAAGGGATAGAAAGGAAGACAGGAGGGCATAGCCTTTTTCTCACATCACATTTTCCATCAGAGAGAGAGAAAGAGAGAGAGAGAGAGAGAGAGAGAGAGAGAGAGAGAGAGAGAGAGAGAGANAGAGAGAGAGAGAGAGAGAGAGAGTCCTCACAAAAGGCGAAAACAGAGTTTGAGATCCTCCCAGATTGATTGGCCTTGGACTGCAGCGGTACTGAATGAAATAGGATTTTTTTTTTTGGGGGGGGGNGGGGGGGGGGAGGGGGGCAAAATGGGAAGGGAACACAAGTGCTCTAAAGAAAAAAAATATAGTGAACGACATAAGAGTAATAATACGTATCCTCGGTCTAATTAGACGACACCATTAGATCACTTGGTCCCTAGGATCTGCGAATACTTTCTATCCTCAATGTCACAGACCAAACATACTACTCAGCAATCCATTAGTCCAACGACGGGTCATTCATACTGGCCCATTACGCCACTGTCTACCGAGATTATACATGGAAGGGTCTAAATAAAGACAATTCTCTAATGACTAGTCACAAACTGGGATCGATGCCACTGACTGATTGCGGATGGAAAGGACTCGATATGATTAGTTATTTTCAAGAATTCAGATAAAATTATTAACCGATTTCTAATTGGGTACCTCACAAGAGCATTTCGCAATGTCACAGACAAACATACCACTCAGCTATCTATTTGTCTGTAAGTTCAGTGACGGGTCATTCATGTTGCCCCATTACGCCATTGTCTGTTGAGATTATACACCGGAGGAAATAAATAATGATGATTCTCTAATGATCAGTCACAAACTGAGATCGATGTCACTGATTGATTACGAGCGCCTGCCGGATGGGAATCGATGTACTAGGTTATTTCTAGAATTCGGATCAAAGTGTTATCCGATTTCTGACCAAATATCAAACACACGAGTGCAACTCCGGTTCCGATTTCGGGATCGAATAAGTCGAATCTCTCCCTCGACCCTTGGATTCGAATGCAGCTAGCCTAGAACACTGTCATTAATGCTGAACCCAAGGTTTCCATCTCTCCTAATATTCCTTATCATTACCATGTACTGTAGTTTGTCCGGCGTCTTCAGTTGCGAAATTACCACAGGCCATTAACAATGTTCTGGAATCATTACTATTAAAGACAAAGGAAATTAAGGACGGGAGGAAACCTGTAAGTTAGTAAGAACTGATGGGGTCGTGGATCGCTATTTTCGGCACAATTACGAACGAACTTGACGGGAGTTTGAACGAACTTACTGGAAGAAGACATGTCTATGAGCCAGTAAAAATGAGGTTTAAGTCACCTATTATTTTATTTTATTTTATTTTATTTTATTTTATTTTATTTTATTTTATTTTATTTCATTTCATTTATCAAGTTATTGAAATGATATGAAAGATTCATGTATGTATTGTCATTATATGAAAAACAATAGTGACATCGCATTATTCTGGCCTCGTATAATAATATATTTGTTTGAAGTGGCAAAGGATCATCCCATTGTACGGGGAAAAAAAAGGCTGAGAAAATCGGAACTGGAGAACAATTTTCGAATTAAATAATTCATCTAAAATGCAGCACAAAACCGCAGATTTACCCAAAATTATTGACCATATGCCCATAGAGTCAATGTTCTATTTTGCTAAGAAATTATTTTACCTCTGATTACGCAACAAACTGAAATGTGCTGCCTTCAGAGCCTGATTTTGCAATTCCTAATTCAGTGAAGTAAGCTTCATTTTGACTGGTTGCAGAATATATGGCGCCAATGTGTATTCTCCACCGGTGCTGCTGCTTCATTTTTAAGGCAGGAGAAAAGAGGTACATGGTGTCCCTCCCCCCACCCCACTCAACCCCATCTGGCCGCTCTTCTCTCCCTCCCACGCCCCCTTATTGTAATTACAGCTTGGCGGTTGGCACTATAGAAAAGCATGCAAGATGAAAGGGCGAGCGAATAGATTGCTAATCTATTTTAAAGTCCCACGCAATTTTCATTATTGTTATTATATGACGCAGACAGACAAATAAAACTTTTAACTCCCAATCTACTAATCCGGTTCCAACAAAGAAACTCTAGTGGGTGGAATATCTAATTCAAGAAACTCAAGAATAATATATTTAATTCCCTTTCAAAAGATATCTTTTCTTAAGGTTACAGTCCTGTAAAAAAAAATACTCTTTGATGGCTACTTTGGATCCAATTTTGGTTCGCTTCTTTCTCTCTTTTACATGACCTGCACCCACACATGGAGGACCCCAGAGGAGGGAGGAGGAAGGGGAGAGAGTACACGTGATGAAACTGACTTTGACCGTTAGAAATTTTATTTTAATTTGTATAGAACTATGGGCCATGGGTATGAAGTAGTGAAACTGGGACCCTCTCAGGTTGGAAGAATAAAAAAAGTAAGGTGTGCATACAGGTAGCACATTTCCCCTCGTCATGCTATAGTCTTGCAAAGTTTACCTTGTCGCATCAAACCGCACCCCTAAGGCGCGCTTTGCTTTACAATTCATATACAGCTTGCGTGTTAACCTCTTCACACCGTTCCCGTGAGGAGAGTGGCTACAATTATTTTGTTGAACAACCATTTCCACGAACTGAGCTACTCTGGGTATGGACTGGATATTGTGGAATAAGAGCGTTTTGTAGAACGGCAGTACTATAACTGGTGCGATGTGAATGGCGAGTGTTTTTCAAAAACTCATCGCGTCCATTCTGACTACTATAGAAATAAAGAGAAATGAATGGAATTAACTGCTGTAAACAATTTTTCTATATTCTTTAACGTCATACTAATAAATGGATCCAGATTTCAAGCCCAGTTTTGCGCCGAATGAATGAACAGGAAATGCATAATTTTAATATCTGATTACACAACGAATTCATTTTTCAACGGAATTGGAGCTATTGGGAAAATGCTCTTTAATTTGAAATACAAAACGATGTAAAATATGAAATGAGGTTGAACGGCCGGGGAATATTATTTTGGAGTCTAAGCGAAGTGCGAAATTGATGCCACAAATTAGGTATCGGTGCGATACCGAGCACTTTCGATACCGATACTGAGTACTCTATTTTTTGAAATAACAAGACTGCCGCCAAATGGATCATCGTCGGCCGGCTGATGAAATCGTGAATTCCACACAAGACAAATTTTACAGGAGAAGCAAAAAACTGATTTATTTAGCGATTTGCTTTAAAATAACGAATTTAACCACATAATTTGCTTGTATTAGTTTAGACATGTTATATGTGAAACATTTTTCACCGATTATGATTATGCTTTTGATAAATTGTGGGATTCACGATTTGCACACATCGAATCCTGGCTAATCAAATCGTGAATTCCACAACCAGGTGGAATTCACGAATTGATCATACCAAATTGTGAAGCTACCTGATGTATTCACAACCACGGCATGATTGTAATGTGTATAGATGGGTGAGACCGGGTACGCTTTATGGTATCTAGTAAGTCTAAAACACAGTGAGTAACAGTGCAACACCATTTACACATTAAAAATAATAATATGTATTTTTAAAGAGGAATAACAAGCCAAAATCATAAGATCTACTCTCTCCCTTTCCCTCCCGGTTCTCTCGCTGTTTCTTTCTGTCTCTCTCTGTCTGTCTTCCTTTCTGTATGTCTGTCTGTCTCTCTCTGTCTCTCTATCCCTCTATCTCTCTCTCATTCCCTCTCTCTGTCTCTCTATCTCTCTATCGCTCTCGCTCTCTCTCTTTCCCTCTCTCTCCCCCTCATTTTTCCTTTCCTTTACTTTGATTCAAAGTTAGGGTTATTGACTAAACCTGAGACACAAATCAAGTTTAAGAAATTTAAAATTCCATATTTAATAAGGAACAAAGAATATAGCTGCTCTCACTTTTCTTTCTCTCTCTCTCTCTCTCTCTCTCTCTCTCTCTCTCTCTCTCTTACCTCTTTTTTTCTTTCTTTTCTACACTGCGGACTCTCTCCTCTCTTTCTCTCTCACCCACCTTCTCTCTCTCTCTCACTTTTTCTCTTTCTTTCTCTCTCTCTCTTTCTCTCTCTCTCTCCGCCTCTCTCTCTCTCGCTGGTACTAAATACAACAGCTTAGACACCAGTCAGATCTAATCATTCTGTCACTTGATGCATTTCTTCGGATGGCGGTTTTTCCATTCAGTGAGGAAGATTGTCATAGAATTGGTGGTACTCTTTCGGGATAACTGCTTTCAGACTTTGTAAGTCACTGAATGTGCTGTTTAGAATTTTCAGAGACGATGTATGGCCCTGGAACGATCCTAGCAGCCCTGAAAATAGCTAAATAGTCCATTGAGCTGGAGACTGGGTTTTTTTCAAGGCGGCGCTCAATCACGCTATGTATACTATTCACCTTCATGTAGTCATATACTTTGATCAAATATTGGTGTTAGATTTCTATTTCACTATTGGTGAGAAATATCCTCAAAGTTCTTGACAAGACTGAATTTTGTTCTGATAGACACACTCATCACCGTAAATGATAATTTTTCGTGCATGAGTATAGTCTAAAAGAAAGTCCCTGATACAACTGGTAAATTCATTGGCAGTAAGTGCGCCTTCAGCCTCGTGCCAGACATAACAAACAGCATCGCGTGCCGTCATGTTGTAGATTGTAATGCTGTGAATTGCTAAATTAGTTTTGAAGTAGGTGCTTGAGACACTGACTGCTGGAGCAAGTAGCACGCCTTGCAGATCCATGCAAACCACCACAACATCCTGTCGTTCTGGAACTGAGCTTTTGTCAAAGGCATGCTCTTCTTCACCTCATGTCTTTTCAACCATAATAATGAGCTTTCCACTCAGTCTCCCCAGTGTTTCCAGACTCGAAGCTCATGCAGGTGTCACACCTATCCTTTTTCGGCTTGAAGAGGGACACATTCTTTATTTCCAACATCTCCTGAACGGCATGATTGCTAATGTTTGCATCCTTTGCTCGGAGCAGGTTGTTTCACAGAATCGGTGAAGATGTGCCAGACTGCGGAGACACGGTTCCAAATAAAGTTTCCAGAGCTTTGGCGACGGTAATGAGAGGGTTGATTTGGTACCCTACCTAAAAAGTAACCCAAAAACTTGTTAGCGTCATCATTCTTGAGTAATGAGGATTGTTAGGTCGCCCAGGGAGTTTGGGTTCTTCCAGAGTGGCTTGCACAAAATGCTGTGTCATGTCCTTGCAAACCTTGATTCTCTGGTCATCCTTCATGATAAGCTAAGTCCATGTGTGACCCTTATGACTTGATGCTCCTCCACTAGATCTATGTTTTGGCGTCTCTTTTGCCAGGAGGCCGTTTACATAGCTCTTTCTCTCTTCCCGTGTCAGTTACCATACTTAGTGAAAGATGGCTTGCTTGTCTTCTTCAAACAACAGAGAGCAATTTGTTTTTAATTCTTTTGCTTTTCTTCTAGTCCAGTTTCATGTTGTGCACGACAGTCCACTCTCACGAAGTTTTCATTTTCGGCAGTGTCATTGTGTGATGTTGGGAGCAATGAATCTTGACCAGAGGTCTGACCTCTTGATGCTGGAATGTCCAAAGCTTCTTGACACGGTGCCAGAGGCGCTGAAGCTCCATGAGTTGTGTTCGCGAATGATTCAGAATCAGGAAGGCTTAGTTGAACCTGAAGTATTTGGTGGAGATGCTGCTAGTGGGAGCACTGGATCTTATTCAGAGGCCTGATCTCTTGAAGCTGGAATTTCCAAATGTTTTTACTCGATGCCAGACGCTCTAAGGCTGGTTCGCTTACTAAAACACCAATGAATCGCCAATAATTACACTTAGTTATAATCACAACATAATTAAGTATGGTTGGCAGGAGCCATCTAAGGCAAAATACATGTTGTCAGTTTCTATTCAAACATGTATTAAAACTGCGTCCCGTCATAGATACACAATCACACAAATATGTACACACACGTACATCCCCACCCCCAGCCCCAACATACATACACAGAGAGAGAGAGAGAGAGAGAGAGAGAGAGAGAGAGAGAGAGAGAGAGAAAGATAGAGAGAGAGGGATAGAGAGAGAAAGAGAGAGAGAGAGAGAAACCGAAAGAGAGAGAGAGAGAGAGAGACCGAAAGAGAGAGAGAGATTATGTGAAAGAATGCGAACCATACATTAAATTAAATTTCACTATGATCCATAGATAGATCGAACGGATTTCATTTCAAAGACATTGACATTAATACCCTTAAAATGAATGAGGCGCGCTTAATTATATTTGTCGATAATTATGTACTTCGGTCATGGAAAAAAAAATGAAAACATTAAATCTCTGAAAGTCGATACAATTCGTTTTTGAGCAAAACTTTCATTAGTCAACAGATACAGCTAACTAAACAAGAGCAACGCAAAAAGACAAAAAAAAAAATACATCTAAACCTATCTTGGTATATGAACTGTGATGTTTGCATCAAGAATATCACTTTCACGGGGTAATTTCAGAGAGCAAAAGAAATATTAACGTTGTTCATGTTCTGACAACTTGACCAGTAACGAACTTGTTTTAAAGTTTCATGTTTAAATAAAGTTTTGTCGTCAGCCCCTCCTTTCCTACTGTGGTCACAGTAGCCACCATACTACCTCAGTTTCATATCAAACGCCACTTTACCAATGAAACAAGGTGGTCTCCATTGAAAATCTCATGAATTGGGGGCAACATCAAAGACACCGACTATGAACAATCAGCGCCGGGAGTGGCTTTCACGGTCCCAAAGGACTAACAGATCTGCCCTGAGGCGGCTGATGAAATCGTGAATCCCACACCTGTCCAGCCGTTTGTGGAATTCACGATTTCATCAGAAGACATTCAGCGACTGGCGATTTTTCACGTTTTGTTTATTACGTAATTTTCCCTTTTAAATTGAGATAGGAAACCCAGGGTTTTGTAAGGACATGTATTACACTTTGGAAAGTTGATCAATATGAAAAACTCAATTTGGGTGAAAATGTGGAATTCACGATTTCAACAGCCGACCGACGTCATGTGTCATCCATAAAGATTTAAAAATGATGCAAGAGGCAAACAGATCATTACAACATTAAAATCGAATAAGTATATACGCCGTGGTTTTTTTTTTTAATTTAGTGCAAAATGACACCATAATTATAGCCTACAATCAACACGTTCTATTTCTTGGAAAAGAGCTGAAAAGTACTAAGGTACTGTTCTCTGGGACAGGTTTAAATGTCTCACCAATTGAAAACAAGCCATACAACACCGACCAGAATGGTTATTATTTTTTTTCAATTCTTATCAGATGAAATTATTATTCAAGTCAAATTTTGTGCTTTATAAGTGACCAGACCTAGCAGATTTTAATGAAACCACCTGCTTAGCTTTTCGTTTATATCTTGCCTTGATGGATTTTAAAAAAACCAAACGCATTTGGGTGCGACAGCTTTTTTCATCGATGTCGATATTCAGAGTAATACTGATGATCACATCGATTCCTCAAACTTTATTTCGGCCCAGCATTGACATATAGCTAGGTTCCTTTTGTGTCCTCTGGGATCCCTTTGTGATTTGTCCAATTAAAATAGCTTCACGCAGACAAGGGAAAAAAAACAACAAAACACCCGAAACTGAATTGAATTGTAACAATAACCCCTCCCTCTGAAACAAACAAAAAAAAATCATATATAATTATATGCAAAATACAAAATAAAAGTATGTGAAATCTCTAATGAGATTATTTATTTTTCATAAGACATTTCAGACGACCATTAAATTATTTCTGATGTCATTAGATTTTCGAACAAACAAAATTCTGGCAACAAAACAAACATTTCAGTTCTATAAAACATACTTTTTCATTACGTTAAGATCAAGTCATGGCTCTGCATTTCTAAAATTTACAACTCTCCATGGGTGACTGGGAGTTAAAAAGATGGATGACGCGGAGAAGTTAAAGGGATAGAGATAGATACTTTTTTAACAGCCTAAAAAAAAAATCCTCATTATTATTTTAAAATTTAAACGGCATATATTTTCCTTCTGTCTGATTCTTTCTAAAGAAAACCCGCTGGAATATCGGACTTTTCAACCTCTGTAAGCCGACATTACGTGACGTCATAAAGCGAGAAAAGCTAGCAGACGATTGGTGCAGACTTATCGTCTGCTAGCCTGTCTCACTTCTTGTCATCACGAGTAATGGCAGCGCACGGAGGGAGAAAATTCCGACATTCCTGCAGTATTCCTCAGAAACTGTCAGGAAAAAGGGAAAATATACTCGATTTAAATTTAATGAAAACATAATGTGGACTTATTAGGCGGTGCAGCCAGTTACTATCTCTGATAAGTTTCCGACAGCCCAATTCTAGTTAGCTGTTTGAGGCAATACACATTAAAATTTCTCCATTGAATTTTTAAGCTAAGAAAAACAAAGAAAAAGGGAACCAAAGGTATAGTTAAGCCGAGCGACACCTCTCTTGCACACATGCCTGATATATCTCAGTGAATATGATCTGAAACTTCAGATATTTCTCTTAACATTAAGAAAATATAATAATGATGATGATAATAATCTTAATGATAACGACACCACCACCACCAACAACAACAACAACAACAACAACAACAATTTTAACAACAACAACAACACCATCAACAATGATAATAATGAGGTTTGACGGTCTCTGATCTAGCCAATGTCCCCTCAAGAGACTTCAAACTATTCTTACCCCAGCAGGCAAGATCACTCAAGGACTTTACAGCTAGCCCATGGTGCCACTGACATTTACAGACGCTCAACATTAGCTTTCTGACAACATTTTTCACTGCCATTAGCCAGCTATCCATTTTAAAGACAGGTGGATTGAGGAAAATATAGATGAAATACTTTCCTAAAGCTTCGGCAACGTGACCATGGCCGGAATGAAACCCACGACTTACAGATTATGAGTCTAACTCTATAAGACGCTAGAAAAGATGAACTTTAATGATTCAGAGATCCAAGACCAGCAGTGTGCGGTCTGCCTAAAGGGCATTTTTTTTGGTTAAACTACAGTGCTGATGAACTCTGTTCAGTCCTGTTATCACCCAATTAGAATTGTGCAGTTCTATGAGTACAGACAGCCAAGGAAGAAAAGAGATAAACAATTTCGGGGATTCCCGGTGCGTGAGCGTAGATCCATATAACACTGACTAATAAGGAAAGTCTGATGAGGTACGTGGGAAATTCCCTAACGCCTCGTCTCCCTTGATCGGGTACCTCCTCCCCCCTCCTTCCTCTCCCACTAAATATTAGTTTGCTTAATTCAAAAGTCCAATAATTTTAGGAGTTAATAAGCGACTGGGATAAAATAACTGAACACATTAAAAAAGAACGAGTTATATTTATGGCGAATACCATCAAACGAGGTATTATACTTTTTGTTAGGGTGGAAAACACACACACACACACACACACACACACACACACACACACACACACACACACAACACACACACACACACACACACACACACACACACACACCGACACACACACACAAACATACACACATACACACACACACATACACACATACACACACACACACACACACACACAAACACACACACAGATGCACATGCACACAGACACATATACACACACTTCTACACACACAGGCAAGCAGACAGACAGAAAGACATAAACACACACACACACACACACACACACACACACACACACACACACACACACACAGATGCACATGCTCATAGACACATATAAACACACTTCTACACACACAGGCAAGCAGACAGACAGACAGACACAAACAAACACACACACACACATACATATACAAACATACACATGTCAAAATTGACGTGCCGGGGACAACGTGTTAGACGTACACCGGGCAAATTATTGCCAGACATATCTTTTTAATATTTCAACTGCGACATGAGTAACAAATGTATCTAGATATCCGGATATTGCAGCTTTAGGTCTAGTAGACAACTGAGAACTTAAGCATTAGCGATTGAATCTCGGACCATCATATGAATTACAGTGACTCTGGATGCTGGATGCTGAACGCCGCTAAGGGAGCATTCAGCACCGATGCGCCAAAGTAAAACTTTACGATGGTAAGAGATCCCATTGGCAATGCGCAAGCTCTCAAATATTTACCTACTAATGCTTGCTAAATTTCAGTTTCAAAAGATTAGGTTAATGAAGTCACTGAATTTTAAAATATACCAAAGTCTTACTGTAATTTGTTTTTTTTCTTTTAGTCACCCATCATATTAAGAATGTTCGTCAATGTTTTTGTTCTGTGGACTGGATCCCTGTCGAGGCCTAGACGCCTTGCGAAGCTCCACCATTCACACAAACAACGACTAATACCGAGTTACCTCCCACCCAATCTCTAGATCCTTCCTATTTCGACCTTATGACGTCATCATTTATTGCACTGTTCTAACAGTCGAATAGTGAGCACCTATTCGAAACGTATTCGATTATTTATTGGTATACCTTCAAATCCATCAGACTGTTTGCAGAATCGTCGCAGACTTTTTAAAACACTGAGACTAAGGGACGGTAGCAGACTGGTCAGCGCGCTGCTAATGGCTGGCAGCTGGCCAGTCTCCGAGGGGAATCTAACGCTTCTTTGATTGTTTTTGATTCAGAGACCAGACCGCGCTTACTGTAAATAAGTCAGAGTGGGTTAGATTGTAACGTCGTAGTGGTGAATGAAGGGGAGAAGTAATGTTGATGAGATGTGTAGAGCGGAGTTAGAGAGGAAGGGAATTGTACTGAAATGCATTTAAGACCTCACGCACGACATCGAACCTCGTGTACTTGACAAAATCCGTGTACTCGTAGAGAAGTTCTAGACTAGACGTCCTAAGTCAATGTTGTTCAATATAAAAGTGGCATTCCGAACTCATCTTACTGAACTGATAGAGAGAGAGAGAGATGAAAGAGAGAAAAAGTGTGTGTGTGTGTGTGTGTGTGTGTGAAAGAGAGAGAGATAGAAAGATAGAGAGAGAGACAAGGTGGAAAAGAGAATATGAGTGAGCATGAGAGAACCTGAAAGATTGAGAGAGAATGAGATAGAGAGAGTGAGATAAAGAGAATGAGAAAAGACAGTAAGAAAGTGAACGTGAGAAACAGAGAAAGAAGAGAGAGAGAGAGAGAAGAAAGAAAACAGGAAGGACGTTTGGTTAGTATTGTGGATGCAGGCGAAAAGTGATACTATGGTTAGTAGCAATGGCATCATACATCTATAAAACATGTGATATTAGCAAGGGATAACTAGACGTCTACTGTACATCCCTTTTATTTTCCTTTTGAAATATCATCGTTTAGCTTCGTTTGCCACGCGACTGACCAAAGAAAAAAGGGTTTACCTTTCATGGAGTTTCATTAGCAGTCCTAATTTTACTCTCGAGCTAGTCTAGACCTATGGTCAAGGGCATTGTTATTCTAGCTTACACGGTTCTAAGCAGATATTAAACGATTTCATTGTCTCATTTTTAGAAAATTCCCCAGATCACAAGGAGGGCTGGATAAAGACTGAGAGTTACACAATGAAATCCGTTCCATTGCAACTTTTCTGGAGCATGGAAAAAACGTTGAATGCAGTGACCTATGTATAGAAATATAACATTCCGTTATGTGGAAACGGTTACGATTAAGCGGAACCTGCGATCAACCGGAGCCGACTATATTATATGAATAAATACATAACTGAGAACTTGGGCTTTAACGATAGGATCTCCTACCATCGTAAGAATGACTTTCACTCTGCATGTTGAGCACTACTAAGGATGCATTGAGCATCAATGCACTACTACAAATCTCATGATGTTAAGAGATCCCAACGTTAATGCGCAAGCTCACAGTTATCTAGACCATACCATCGTAAGTCACCTAGTAAGTGCTGTACATGACCTGGCTTCACTCTGCTAAGGAGCCAAGCCAACGTCTTGATTAGTATCCATTCCATATTATTATTTCTGATTGGTCCGGGGCACTAATGATGATGATGATGATGATGATGATGACGACTATGTTAAATGATAATCACGACGAAGAGGACATCTAGTTAAACATAATAGTGAGACGAGGAATATAATGAACCCCTTTCTCGCCAACAGACTAGCAAAATGTACGCTGCAAGATCTTTTTAATCTGTGTCTGCGTGGGCGAGGGAGGGGGGAGGGA
>JAWQUT010000158.1:455022-465988 GCA_033807755.1 Ellobium chinense
GAGAGGGGGAATGGAGGTGCGGGGGTGGGAGTATTTCTCTGTCTTGGATTCATCATGATCAACAACAACAACAACAGTAAACGAAAATAACGATCTCAGTCGAACATGGTCTGCGTTTGTTTGATCCCTGCGGCATCACGAGAGGGGCTGTCTTTGTATTCTGTTGGCGATTTTCACCTTAGCAAAGGTAGTATCACCATCAGGGGTATGTGTTTCGTTGGTGCGCGCTGTCGAAGTCACAGTGAGGAAGAATGCATAATTATCTAGTGGAGTTTCCTTAGAAATGTGATGTCTTTTGTCATCACCCGAAGAAGAAGCTCGACAACATGGCGGCAATCATTTACGGTTTCAAATTTCTTAGGGGAACGTCTTATCAACGGCCTTCTATGGGAGGGGAATATGGCAAGAATCATCGGTGGTATGTATGATAATGAATAAGGCCAAAATATAAGTATAGCAAATACCACTCGCAAGTTAGTACATTCTTTTCTGCCTCTTATGCATTAGTCGCAGTCATCTCGGTTTGACTAGAGACTGATATTTTCTTTGCTAAGAAAGGGGTGTGGCATGCCCTTTCGTCAACTTGCAAAAGACCAAACAAACTCAGCCATGGTCTCGCGACCACTTGTTTAAGGCTACTAAGGGTGCATTCGGCACCAATGCGCTGATGTAAATTTTACGATGGTATGAGATCCCATCGTTAATTCACAAGCTCTCAGTTGCCTTAATAACCAGGAAGAAATGGTTTTTTTCACATTTCGACCCAAAACTTCAGCCTACATAAGATGACCATCTGTCTAAGACGACCATTTTTATATAAAACAAATGGTGGTCGCAATAATAATAAACAGGTAGGATTATACATAATAAAAAACAAAAACAGGAAACAGATGAAGAATCAATACAGTATATTCTTACCTTGAGAAAAAGGCGAGTCCATACCCCCCAAATACTGAGAGGTGGTGAACTGTTGCGTCAGGGAGCGTTTACCCACCCCGCCACATCCCAGCACCGTCACCCTATAAGGGTGTTCAGCCACGCAGACAGGGGAAGTGGGAGGCACAGGGGAGCTCGGGACCCCGGGGCTGTGGTCGCAGGCACTTCCGTAAGACACGGAGCTGGAGGTACGGGACCTGTGGACCGAAAACAATGACGATGTAGATGATGATGATGATAATTAAGATGATAATGATGATGATAATAATGATTCATTTATCTCTACTGAAGACGGGTTTTGTTGAAACGTCTAGGCTGTTTTACATTTTAGCTGTTATAAATTATTTATTTAATTTGTTCGACATGAAACAGTGAATTAAAATTTTTACTCATTTTACAGTGAAGATGACGACGACGACAACGACGATGATGACGACGATGATGATGATGATGATGATGAGGATGATGCTGCATAGATATATTATCTGTACCAGCTGATCTTCCCATTAATTTGAATGGTTGCATCTTCCAACCATCTAATAAAATTAATCTGTGATTCTCAGCCTGATAATGATGGTTTTCTGCCGCAATATTCGTCGAAAAGCATCTACAATGCGTGGAATATTGACCAGTAAAAATTAAAAAACCTCATGACGAAAAAAAGGTACTAGCTCGTCACATTAAGTTCTGGCTAACGAAGCTCCTGATCTGAAAGCTTGAAAACTATAATATGTGTATCGCCACTGGCGAAAATAAACCAAATTTAAATAGAAAGTAGAAGTTATTTTGAATCTGAAATCTCTCTCTCCCCCCTCNCGAGTTTTTATATCACATGTAAAAGTAAATTGTTGGAAATCTCTAGGTTTTTGGCACCTATTAGAGGGGAGAACTTGAGCTCATTCTGTACAACCCAATTAATCCGCTAATATATAAAATCCTCCTTTATTGGGACCCTGCCAGCCAGTGTCAGGGTGTAGAAATATGTAAATGACCTGTAATCTAAATAAAGCACCCCATTTTAAAGCTTCAGATACAATTTGAGTCTTCTAGATAAAAAAAAAAAATAAAGTGTCTAGGCCTAAGTATTCGCAAGCGGTAGAAACCCGCCAATTGAAAAATATATTGGGGACCAAATCAGAATTCGAGGTGACCTTTTTCGGAAAAGATTTGTGAAAAATTTTGGGCGTTGACCCCCCTTTTTCTTCCCGTTAAAAGATCGGGCAAAAAAAGTACTTTAACCTCCGTGGAATAAATTTCCTGAAATCACAGTGATATTTGTAGAATAACACAAAATGTTAATAGGAACAAAAGAAGAAAAATCAATAAGTTCCAAAGATCTCTAAGCCTAAAATAAAGGTAGATAACTAAAACTATTATTTTCAACGGAAGAAGTTCGATTTCTCCCAGGTGTGTTTGCCACTATTTACTGTTTTTTTGAGTTTCGACGAATGGACTTATTATCACGGAACTATAAACAAACATACTTTTCCGCTGCATTCTTGCGACCAACATAAGACCACTTCACTATACGTTCCTTATTTTGTGTTGTCTCACTTTTCAGTCTGCTTAAATCACCTTTTGGTGTCACCCAAACAGCCCCGCTTAATAAGAATAATAAATAATAATAATAATAATAATAATAAAATGGTTTGTGTCTCTGACGCCTAAAAACCGTAAAACTCAAGCGCTTAACAGAAAAAAAAAATGTACACAGCGATATAAGTTACATCATGCATAACATAATACACAGAGTAGGTTACTTCTAAGGAATCGCATTCTTGGGTGCAGCTTCACAAACATGAGAGTTATATTATGTGTTTCCTGTAAAATCTGGATTTTGGTGTTTTGTAGGGACTTAGCACACAAGCGACATAATTTGAAACATCGTGAAACAACCATTCCGATAAACTCTCCCACCTTCACAAACAAAAGGAAAAAAAAATCACCCCATTAAAACACCGCCCAATTACATGGATACTCCAATAACGTGAATGAAACTGTCTAGACTACAGATCAAACCAAAAAAACATCTAAATTCTGCTGACTTGCATTTCCTCAAATGATTCTATTAGAACTAGAACTGTGACGTTAATCAATATGAATAATGGGCGTTCTCGATACTGGTCCTATGCACGATTACTATCTATGAAAAGCTGAGCTTGTCGATCTAAAATGAAACTGATAATCAGACTTTTATCTACCCCTCAGAGAATTGTTTTTACAATGCGTTACTGTGTGAAAAATTTCGCCCATAATGCATACAAACATAAAATAATATACATAACAAAATAACAATATTATAAACGGAATCATAAGACATTCATTGCTACTCGCCGCAGTACAGGGCCCGGGCTCCCAACCTCAGAGGTGGGTACTTATTTACACCCCCGTCCTTCCCGTACGTCCAATTCTCGTTCACACTTGAGTTTAGAGGAGAAACGAGGGTAAATTCTCGCAATGAGCGCTCCGGTCTAACCCTCCATTGGGATCAGTCTATAAAACCAAAACTTTGACGAGGATTGTCAATGTCTCTCCCGAGAACACCAAAACCTACACTCCCAGACATGACTGTCTTCAGTTTGTGAGAGCTCCTTATAAGCTGCACAGCCACGCCGCCTCCCGAGTCCTCCCAGAGTAATTTACATTGTTGCAGATGTTACCAGAGACCTTGATTCCCTTAAAGCTCCTAACAGCGCTGAAACGTGTTTCATGTCAACGTTACTCTAACAGGCTGTAAAAGAGTGGGCTTTTCTTTCCAATCACCAGCAGAGTATTGGTCTGATCTTTAATCTCGGTAGATTTGTGGAACGATTGCGACATAGCAGTTGTCTATCAACGATTCTAAGGTCACCAGTACTTACGTTAGTCGATAGTTGAAAATATCGACTAAAACACAGCACCAAAAAGAAACCGGTGGTGGTCCTATTTTTCTTTAAAGCCAGGTGCGGTACGATAGATTTTCATATAGTCGACACTGCCTAGTCGATTTCCGTCTAATGGCATCTTCAGCTACATAGCATCAGTTTGTATGTAAACTTCACATGGTTATAGTAATTCCTTTTCAACTCAACTTTGTCTACGTTAATAGAGTTGCGAGTATGCGGCCGTGATAAGCCTGTATAGAACTATACATTCTGACATAAACCAATCGTCACATATAGCGGTTAAAGAAAAAAAAAACAACAACAATGGAATCCATTTCACGTGACTTTCTGTATGCTCTCTAGGTCTTTGACACCTGTTGTTTTTTCTTCTTTTGGCCCAATTAACATTTTGTGTTATTCTAAATACACCACTGTGATTTGGGGAAATTTCTTTCATGGAGGTTAAAGTACTTCTTTTGCCCGATCTTTTAACGGGAAGAAAAAGGGGGGTCAACGCCCAAAATTTTTCACAAATGTCTTTTGAAAAAGATCACCTCAAATTCTGATTTGGTCCCCAAATTTTCATTTGGCTGGTTTTGACCGCGTGCGAATACATAGGCCTACACATTTTATTTTTTTATCTAGAAGGCCCAAATTGTACCTGAAACTTTAAAATTGGATGCTTTATTTAGATCACAGGTGTTTTACACATTTCTACACCCTAACACTGGCTGGCAGGGCCCCCAAAAAGGGGGATTTTATGATTAATTGGGTTGTACACAATCAGTGATTTGCCCTTCTAATAGGTGTCACAAACCTCTAGAGAACCATTTCTTATCTATATGGAGGGCATTAAACGGGAAAAAAAACGACCATTCACCGTGGTGAAAAAGATAGGGCATAATACAAGCAGTGCTGTGACTGACTAACAACAGCAACAAAAACGAAAATAGTGACAAGTCTACTCTTCCAGATTTCATAAAAATTCACCATTTCTAAAGAGTTAAAAACAAGAGCTGTCCGCATAGCTAGGCTAGATCAGCCGCTATCCACTTTTAATTTCCTTCGCAGCTTTGTTTACCAAACACAAGAGTATTGCAACACTTCATGTTTATCTGACAGTCTCATATATTCATCCCAAACACCATAGGCTCTTCGACGTTCGCTATTATGATATGAATTACGACGTTTTATTTATGTTTTGATGCTATTGCCTAATACGATAGATTAGGAGCAAAAACGATATACAAAATGCATTTTTTTCTGAGTGAAAAATCGACAAATAACGTTGATTTGAGATGAAAATTGAATGGTCTTACGCTGGGGATGTCCTAAACAAATATTGATCCATCTCCAAAACATGGCACACTGCTTTGTAATGTCGTCATAGTGACATTTTACTACTTGATGGCCAACACGAGCTTGAAGTAATCATTAACATTGTCTGGCTGAAATTTGTGGAGAAAACTAGGAATAGGATTAACCCTTATGGATGCTACGGTAGAACCAGTTCTCACTTTCTCACACTACGTTGGGTGCGGCGTTGGAACACATTCTCGTGCCAGCGCAAACCATGTGAGATGACGGTCGAATTTTGCAGCCCGATGTCAGCGGATTGACCGACAGACAACATGTACAACGGTCATTATCCGTAACAAAAGTCAGCGGGAGGCTGGACTCATGGAGTCTCTCGTACGAGAGTTATCTCACTGAAAACTGAAGACGTGTACCCGTAACGCACACCTCTGGGGAGAGGGGGGAGGGGTTAATAAAGGGTCAAGGGTTAACAGGGCACTGTGACGTCATCTATCTTGCATCTGGCTGATTACTTATGACATAATAAGATGTTCTGCACTTTTACTAGATTAGTCGAACTCTCTTATACTTNCTTTCTCCCCCTGTTTTAAAGCGAAGATTAAACTTGTCAAGATTTCTTTCGAAGATTTCATGGCAGCTGCCGCCTTTTATATATTGTTTTGTCAAGCCAGGATGAAGACCAACGTTCTCCGGGAAAAATAGTAAGAGCGGAAATGTAGCACCCTTTCTACATTATACATTGTCAATGGTTCACTATCACATTGAAAACTAATATCTGATAGTATGATTACGCTCTGACCCAGTGTTATCAGATTCTCAACTGACTGTAATGAGTGTAAAGACTCAGAATGAATGATAAAAATGAAATGCTGCATCGCTAAGACCGAATTTACGAGCACACAGGCTAGAGACAAGAAAAGTATCCACAAATTACTGAGATTCAGTTATTTCTGTTTTCTTAACCAGAGGGGAAAGAAAGATAATTTCGACTAGACGGCGATAAAAATGTTAAAATTCTATTGTATTTGTAAATTAAAAGTTTAACATTTTACGATGTAAATTGTGATGTGATTTTCAAATTATTGCTAATGATTATTATTATTATTATTATTTTGAAAACTAGTGTTGTATTTGTGTTCGAGAGTGTTTGCATTATATATTTTTATATTTTTGTTTACTTGGTGGATACCCAGGGCTTTCCTCATATTCACGAGGCTTTTGCATTTTGTTGTTGTCGTTGTTGTTGTTGTTGTTGTTTGTTGTTGTTTTCCATATATCATACATAAGGACGCTGAATGCTTGTCTGCAGTGACTCAAGTATGTCGGGCAGTACCAACAACAAAATATCGAAAATCTCAACAGTCACTTTATATATATTATCTCTTCGCAGGGGTCTTCCTACTCACTTCCCTGGAATATGGCGAACAGAGAGACATAATCATAAGATGGCTAAAACAGAGACGTAAACTGAGAATGACGAAGACAGAGATTAATCACAGAATGGCGAAAAGAGAGATGTAATCATAAAATGGCGAAAAGAGAGATGTAATCATAAAATGGCGAAAAGAGAGATGTAGTCATAAAATGGTGAAGAGAGAAACTTAATCACAGAATGGCGAAAAAAGAGACGTAATAATAGAATGGCTAACAGAGAGAAATAATCATGGAAAGGCGGGGAAAAAAGACGTAATTTTAGAGCTGCGAATAGAGAGACGTATCTTTAGAATTGCGAATACAGACGTAAATTTAGAATTCGCGAATAAAGCGACGTAAATTTAGAATTGCGAATAGAGAGACATAAGTTCAGAAATGCGAATAGAGAGACGCAGTAAAGTTAGAATTGCGAATAGACAGACGTAAATTTAGAATTGCGAATAGAGAGACGTAAGTTTAGAATTGCGAATAGAGAGGCTTACGTTTGGAATTGCGAATAGAGAGACGTACGTTTAGAATTGCGAATAGAGAGACGTTAAGTTAGAATTGCGAATAGAGAGACGTTATTTTAGAATTGTTAATAGAGAGACGTAATTTTAGAATTGTTAATAGATAGACGTAATCAGAAAATGGCAAAGAGAGCGATATAATCAGAGGGGGGAATAAGGAGAAAGAGAAGAATTAGGAGCGGGAGTGGAGAGGAGGGAGGAGGAGAAGAAGAATGAATAGAATTGGAAATGAGATAAGGAAAAGATGAAGCAGAAAAGACGGGGAAAGAAGCGAAANGGGGGGGGGGGGGGGAGGGTGGTGAAAGAAAGAAGGAGAAAATAAGGTACTGGATTCGTAAATACGTACAGAGGGGCACTGACCCTTACAACAAAATTCTGCTCTCAGGTTGTGCCATGTACAAACATTGATTTTCGCTCTTCGAAAAGCTAGGCACGACAAGCAAATAAACAAGCGAATTATGCCATCAGACAAACTATTTTTGCCGTTGTTGTTATTTTCATAAATTGTTGACATTCCGCGAAACGACAGTTAACGGCTGTCTGACAACAGAAATTACGGTATTTACATTGATTTAGTCCTGTCATTTCCTTTAACCCTAGGTCGCCCGGCCTCGCTGAAAACGTGAAGGATAACCTTAATTTTAAGTGTTGTCAGTATCTTACAGTGCTCAGCTTGAAGTTACGAAATAAAAGTGCGCATTTAACCGGTTACCGATAAACTTTTGCCCTCTGGTGAGGGCCAAAAGGGCTCATCTACTGTTCAAGGATTATTGGAGTAGAAAATTGTTGACAGTTGTAGCAGCATCCCAAATTCCTCCGCTAAGACTAAATGCTTTTGTTGTTTGTGAACACCATAAGGAGGTGAATATAAGTCTTCGAGCAGGGCTGCGTTTGTCTAGTCCCTACAATTTGACGAAGTGGGAAGAAACACCCCGTCTTTGTATTCTGTGGGCAGTATTTAGATAAAAGGTTCACGGTTGGTTGGTGCAGGCCAGGCAGAGTGAGAAAGGGCGCAAACCCACTTTAGATCTTTTAGAAATGTGTCGTCTGTAGTACAAAACAGGAAGAAAAAGCTCGGCAACATGGCGGCAACCATCTTTAGTTTCAAATTTGTAAGCGAAACATCTTATCAACAGCTATTTGTAGGAGGAGGATTTGGAAAGAAATAGCGGTGGTCTCTATGCTAATCATTGAGGCAAATATATAAGCATAGTAAACACCACTCGCAAGTCAGTGTCTTGTTTCCTGTCTCTTCCGCATTAATCCCAGCCATCTTGGCTTGCCTAGAAGTTGATACCTCCTTTGTTGAGGAAGGGATGTGACTTCCCATCTTGTCAAACTGCAGGAACCAAACAAACTTGGCCAAGGATATTAATACTCACCAAATCAAAAACCTTCGAATTTTGTTAAAATATAATTTTCTATTCCAGTCGACTCCGTTTATTCGCAACTCTTCAGTAGCATGATCCGGTTAAAGCTGCGATTATCCAGTAACTTTCACGTACATCTATAACTTTTTTGTGTATTTTGAGAGCTCATTTTTTCACTCACTCAGCTTGAGTGATGAGCCCAGCGATATAGCGCGCGCCAACTGCAGATATTAGAGAGCTTTTGTTTTCAAGTTCGGACATAACTGTTAGGCAGAGTTAGGCATGTGCATAACAATATAGTATTTCCTGGTATTCGAGCATGTTGCACGTTATAAACTAGAATCAGATGGGAATTGCCACATCTAGAAAATAGGCAAAATAATTTCTTGGCTATTTTACAGCAGAAAGCACATACCTCACTGTAAACTTAACGAATAATCTCAAGCACATTCAATTTCGGTCTAAGTCTACTGGGAGGTTTGGAGCGAATCCACGAAAGCTTATACTCTCGCTCTTGTGGTCGTCATGATGATGCCGTTTCGGTCTAAATCTATTTTACTATGTATCAGAAGGGCCCTTGAAATAGTCACATTGTCTGAACCTTGCCTGTAATGTGTTTGCAAACAGGAAATTGTGAGGTCTAAATGGGTAAGGAATCAATATCATCACCAGAAAACAGCGGGCACGTCAATAACATTTGCGACACCACTCATGCGCTCCATAAAGATAACGGTAAAAATATTTAATTATCAGTTTTTTATGTGCCCAACGGTTTGGTAATATATCTTGCACTGTCATAAGAGACAAGCTGGAGAGAGATAGAGAGACAAGGAAGAGACAGAGACAGATAGAGAGAGAGAGAGCGGGAGAGAGAGAGAAGAAAAATTAAATTAGAGTAAGGCTTGAAGGAAGGAAAGTGGGATGCTACAATTAATGGTTGAAAGCGCGGGATAGAGAGAGGCTAAAGAATACAAGAAATGAGAACGGAGAAAGAGAGGACATATCACAATACAATATCTACAGAAGGAACAAAGGCTATTCCCGGGTATTCCTAGTCGCCATTTTCATAAGTTCGAAGCTCGGTTGTGATCAGAAAAGTGGTTATGAGGAAAACAATTTTATTCTCACTTCTACTCTCCTGAAACAATAGATCTGCACACCTTGATGCATGTCTTTAAATTTAAAAGTCTTAGACACGTTATTCTTAACCATGTTCGATACTACCCAATTCAGCCGCGAGTGGCACGATTATGTATGATCAATGAACTCACGCCCAAAAAGCCTTGTCTAAACGAGTTGACCATTTCAGTCGTTTTCAGGAACAGCATTGCCGCTTATGAGTGCAGATGAAGGTTTCCTGTTGACGTGTTTATGTCAAATCATAAAGAAACTGTTCGATTGTAAGGCACGTTACTTAGTTCTGAATGTTGACCCTTGCTTTTTCTGTTGATTTTCACACTGTGATTACACGGGCTAGTTGACAAAATCAGCCGCCGTTAGCTTAACAGAGCTGTTGCATGGCATCATGAGATGGCAATTTGGATTTTTAACTTCAAACGTTGCTTCTATACCTCATGTAGACATTTTTATTCTGTGAGATATAAAGCTATGAAAATATTTACAGAGAACGTGAGGATGCAGAAAGAAACTATAGATGCAGGAGAATAAGGGAGAAGCGGAGAAAAATTGGCACAAGAGAAGAAAATGAGCGAAATCATTCTGTGTAATAAACGTCAAGCATTGTTAATTAGGTGAAAATAAACACGCACACTTCATAGATTTTTGTTATCATGTCTGAGTTTTACTCAAACTTTGTCGCGGTGCCAGAGATTTATAAATAAGTGACAGGGAACATAGTCTAGGTGAGACAGTAGTTCTCCAAATCGTAGGGATGACAAAGCCAGCTGATCTTGAATCATACGTGTGCACCATTAGCCATCAGTCAGTCAACAAACAAACAAACTACAATACGGGCTTCTCTCTCTCTCTCTCTCTCTCTCTGTCTCTCTCTCTCTCTTTCTTTCTCTCTTTCTCTTTCTCTCTCTCTCTCTCTCTCTCTCTCTTTCTTTCTTTCTCTCTTTCTTTCTCTCTTTCTCTTTCTCTCTCTCTCTATCTATCTTTCTCTATCTCATTCTCTTTCATTCATGATTCTCTCTCTCTTTCTTTCTCTCTCTCTCTCTCTCTCTCTCTCTCTCTTTCTTTCTTTCTCTCTTTCTTTCTCTCTTTCTTTCTCTCTTTCTCTTTCTCTCTCTCTTTCTCTATCTATCTATCTATCTCATTCTCTTTCATTCATGATTCTCTCTCTCTCTCTTTCTCTCTCTCTCTCTCTCTCTCTCTCTCTCTCTCTCTCTCTCTCTCTCTGTGTCGCTGTCTGTCGCATTCTCTGTCCGAAATTTCGGATCACCCAAAACATGATCTTGAATCATACCTGTGCACCATTAGCCATCAGTCAGTCAACAAACAAACAAACTACAAACTACAATACGGGCTTTTCTCTCTCTCTCTCTCTCTCTCTCTCTCTCTCTCTCTCTCTCTC